>VYXF01009760.1:1307-160183 GCA_013397295.1 Polioptila caerulea
CCCGGGCCTGCCCTAACCCTAACCCTTTCCCAGCCCCAGAGGGACTGAGGGCAACTGAACGAGCCGAGCTGCAGCCCACGAGAGAGAGAGACTGGGAATTTGTCATCTCTGTGGAGCAGCCAGAGGTCTTGTTGTTCGGTATTGCTCATTTGTTGTGCTGGGGAGTGCTTTGCATGTTAAATAAACAATTTTTTTCCACTTTCCTCCAAGGAATATTTTTTTTTCCCTGTCCCGAACCAGCTGGGAGGAGGGGCAGTTCGGATTTGCTTTCTGGAGGGACTCCACCCGGAGGTTTCTCCCCAAATTTGCCCTAAACCAGGACAAAACACATCAGCAGCATGAAGCTGACAGCATGAAGCACCTCGCTGTTCCTTCCCCCCATCCCTCATCCCCTGCTTTGTCATGTCCTACGCTACCACACTACAGATTGCTGGGATAAAGATTCATCCTGGTATCCTTGAACATTTTGACTTCAGTGTGAATATTACGGGAACCTCCTGAATGCCATCCCCTAGCAGCAGCAGGTTGCTGTCACAGCTCGGCCTGGGACTCGTTAATTAATATCCGACTCTTGGCAGGGCCATAAACCCCCTGATAAAACATGAGGCGAAAGCTGAATGGTTGATGTACTCCAGCTTTGGTGCTGCTCAGCCCTAATCCCAGCCCATGCCACCACTGAACCCTGATCTCCGAAACTTTTCTCAGGGAAATTTCACCTTTATCCATTCTCTTCCCCTCCCAGTACCTCTGTGTCATCAGAAAGAACATGATGAGAGGCTTCTCTGTTGCAGGCTCTTTGGAAAACCTACAGCAACTTTGAGACAGAGTAGGAGGAGTATGAGAAAACTTGGAACCTTTACTGCCAACTAACATCAAACACCTTGCCCTGAAGAAGAGAGAACAGCTTGTTTTTACACATCCAAATTCCTTCATGTTTTTGTATCACATGTTTTTCATGGTTTTGTATTCCCTGGCATTGTAAGAAGTGTTTAGCACACCACAACGAATAAATTGGTCTCATTTTCAGAGGACACAATTAAATGAGAACAGACAGCAAAACTGCTTTGAGGCAGTTTGGGCACACACTTTCCTTCTTGCAATCTCAGCTTTCTTTTGTGTCATGCCTGAAATTCTGAGTTCCTTAGTACCTTGCTCCAGTCCTTCCCTCTCCTCTCAGCGCTGCTCTAAAATGATGAAAATTATACAATTTATTGTCAGAAAGAATTGTGCTCCTCATAGAAGGCAAATGCTTTTATTCCAGGTATATCGGGGAGGGGGAAATGCACACAGGATATGGTCTTCCATTACTGAGTGTAATTTAGACTAAGAATTAAAAATATAACATCATGTGAAAAGACAGTACTAATACTGTGGGAAAAACCAGAATCATCTTGCAGTCATAAAAATTAGAACAGCCTATGTTTCATGTTAGTCTTGCTCATCATTTTTTCCAGGTGTGGGACAACTGGCTTCGTACTTCTTCTTCAGGGCTTTCAAATATACGCGCAAACTGTCAGGGTCCAGTCGAGAATTTCTGGCAGTCTGAACCAATCTCATTGCTAACTGGTATGCAGCTCTCTGTTTCACCATCTCAGGAGTGCTTTTTTGCCTGTGCTGTTCTTAAAAATATACATACATTAAAATTTGAAATAAATTATGTTCTACTATAAAAATACTAGTATTAGCTATTTTTCCAGCCTGTTTTTGAGCTCACAATTCTTGGTTTGCATACGAACATTACATGCAATACTTCTTTACCCTAAGGGCCATTTTGTGTTGCCAGCTAACAGTGACCTTCAGAATAATCTTTCAGAACTGGTTCCAGAAAAACAAAGTTTAATGAAATCTGTTTTCATTAAAACTCAGGCAGTGCTTATACTGTATCCTTTCAGAAACTGAAAATACATTTGAATTGTATAACAACTGTGAAATACGGCATTTTAATTTTCTACTACATACCAAAATTTGTTTTGCAATGTGATTTGTAATTTCCTTTGCATCCAAAATTATGGATGATGGTAGGGAGGACACTTCTGCAGCTTTTAGTCCTAAACACATAAAACATAAATCAGGATTTTTAATGTAATTTTTATATCTACCTTCCATTTCACATCTTCCAGAATTCACTTAGCCTGTTTTTCTAAGGGGGTCAAGATTTATTTTTTATTAAAATAATTTTGCAATATTTTCTCTTTCTGTGGTTTTTTGGTTTTTTTGTTTTCTGTTTGTTTGTTTGGTTTGGATTTTTTTGTTAATAAACAAGGTTTGGAAGAGTTACAAAATAAAATGTCTACTTTGTTTTATTGCTATCTCTGAAACAGACCTCGACATCGAGTTACTGCTGGTAACACTGTAAATGGGTAGAAGGAGACATATTAGGGGCTTAAAAGGAAAAAAATGGCACCACAATGTTAACAGCTTTCTTGGTTCAATTTTTAATATGGCAACAAATAACAGAGGTTTTGCTAACTGCACTTTGAATTATATCCAGATGTCCAGTGGACGTGGATGTAATTTTTCAACTTCTTTGTTGCCAACAGCCAAACTTCCAGATACTTGGGGTAAGAAAGAGATGTAAGTATTTTTTCCTGGCCTAACATGGCTTTTTAACTTTTTCCTTTGTCTGTACCCCTGCAATGTCTGTGGTTCATTGGGTAGATTAATATTGCAGGTTTAAAAATGAAAAAAAAGGTCATGAAGAACGCTTGTACCCTTCCTTAGAATGCGACTTTGCTCAAGTAAGGTAAAGCCAAGACAGGAACACTAGTTTCTAAAGGTCTCCTGTTCTCAGAGATTACTCTCTAAACATACAATTCTTTGGAGTTAGTGGTGGTGTAGCATTTAAGACTGAGCTTGTGCTGCCAAAGTTCAACAAACTTATTCTGAAATTCCGATCCAGAAAAGTTTTACGTCCTGTTACTTGAAGCTTAACCGGAATAATTTCTAGTCTTCGGTTACCGATAGCTTGCAAAAGTCATGTGTAGCTGATTTCCTCTTGATTAAATATTACCTGTGGGATGCTACTGTTACCTAAATGAAGGAATCAACACCTGAATCTAGTATTTGGGAACATACAGATTTCTTTAATTCTTTGTCATTCACTCTTTTCTTTATTGACCCATAATTAATCAATCTGTACAATCTATACTATAATTTATTCTAAAGTTAAAACAGAAGTAAATCCATGTTCTGAGTAACACTGATGCTTTTGTAGACCCTCTCAAAATTGTCTTGGCCTAATATACCGTAAAATTCCTCCCCCTTTTTAAAGAAACTTGATTCCCTTTTGCTAATCAAAAAGGACCAACCTGCTGTTAACCAGTTATATCACTGCTTATGGTAGACAAATCTTTAAGTCTCTCCAGAACATTTATTCACTTCCCTAAGTGCAGATTAAATGAACTCAAGTAGCATTTGCTCAGAATGACTCAACTCATTCAAACAGACATGAATCAAGGAGATACCGACATCACTTAAGATGTTTTTTTCAACACGAAATATCATGTAAGTTCTTCATACTGCCCAAAACTACTTTCTCACTATATGGTTACTTAAAACACACAATTATTTGGAACAAATTATAGATCTGCAGATCTCTCTATCTCTCTCTGTGAGAGAGACACAAACTCAAGAGAAACCTGTCATCAGAAAAAATAAAATACTGTTAGATGCCTAATAACTGAAACACTATCTTGTATAACTTTTGCCAACTGTAATTCACAGTGGAATCCATTACCATAGTTCTTTTCCTCTGTGTATCCTTTAGAAAGTGAGTAAGTGTAAGCAATTTTCTCCTTATTTCCAGCACTGCTTCTTACATGTTGCACTTCAAAATGGTAGTTTTCCACATTGGGATATAAAGCATCTATATGACAGAGTTCCAGGAAATGTGTAGCGAAGAGTGTAAATGCCTAAATAAGGAAACAAGAAAGAAAAATTATTTTGGCAATGATCCAGAAATAAATGCTAAAAAATAAGAACATTTTAATAATCTCACAGATGTCCAGGTTTTCCTCCAAAACACTGAAAAGCTGTCTTTATATTACTAAAGCAAATGAAAATCCTTTAGGGATGCGTTCTACCATTGGCAAGGACATCTTTTCCAACTGGGGATTCTCCTGCTACTTTCTCAATAGAAGGAAAACAGCATCAGAAACAAGAGAAAAATACATGATGTTTACAAAATCTGACTGGTGTGGATGGAAATATTTTTCAAATGGCTGCTTAATTCTCTCAAGGAATTCTTTATCAAAAGTACAAGTGACAGAAAGTACTGAGCTTTTCAAACCAAAAAACCCACAAAAGTACTCTGAATTAACTCTAAGGAGAAACAAACACCCGCACACTCAAAAGGTTTGTAACAGCCACCTGAGGTTGATCACATAATAGCAAGAGAGGTGAAACTTGCAAGCCATCTAAAATTATCCTCCACTTTTCTAAACAAGTTTCTAACCTCTGTGACCAATTCGTAAGTTGTGCGGAACTACCACTGTACCTTGAACGGTAACCACCATGTAAAGAGGTTCACCTTTAACACTCAAGCATAAAGCAAAAATAAAACTAAACTAAATAAGCAAAACTAAACAGATTGGGTTATTCTCTTTCTAGACAGAGTTACAAGCTTGCAAGCCAGTTGGAAAGATAAGGTGACCAGTACTGGTTTTAGATGGACTAGAGTTAGTTTTCTTCATAGTAGCTTGTGTTGCGCTGCTTTGGATTTGTGTCCGAGACTACCAATAACTCAGCCCTGGTTTAGTCGCTGCAGAGCAGCATTTGCACAGCACCAAGGGCTGCTCTGCTCCTCACCCTGCCCCACCAGCAAGCAGGCTGGAGGTGTTCGTGGAGCTGGGAGGGGACACAGCCGGGATGGCAGACCCAAACTGACCGCAGGGATATCTCACACCATACTACACCACCACAATAAAAGCAGCAAGGAAGAAGGAGGAAGGAGGGACATTAGGCATTTCTGGTAACAAGTCACTGTGAGGAAAGACGGCATTGCAGGAAAGGACTGAACATCTGCCTGCTGATAGGAAGCAGTTAATGAATTCCTTATTTTGCTTCTGCATATGGCTTTCCTTTACTTACTAAACTATCTTTATCTCAGCCCACAAGTTCTTGTACTTTTACCTTGCTGATCTCTCCCCAGTCTCACTATGGGGAGGCAAGCAAGCAGCTGGGTGGTGTTCAGCAGCCGACTGGGGTTAAATCGCAACAACCAGTGAACAGAACTGCAGCTTATGTTAGCATGTTTCCTCTATCTATTCTGTAACTCTTACTATTCACTGATAATTTAAAAATATCATATTTATCCAAGAAACATTTGCAAAACTGATGTTAAATTAGGACAAAATACTGTATTTACTTTCAGGATGTCAAAACAATTCTAAGGTTTACATTTCTTTCAAAACAGAATTACCTTTAAGTTCAACAGATATTCACAGGCAGCATAACAAATGCCAATACCTTCTTCGGCACTGGTACCTCTGCCAAGTTCATCAATAATGATGAGTGATTTATCATTAGCATTTTGTATGATGTACGTTATCTAGAAAAATATTCAGAGTGTTATCATTCCTATAAATGTGGGTTTTTAAAAAAGGAATTTTTTATGTTATTCGGATGGAACATAATGCAGAAATTTTTAAAAAATCTCTTGAGATACAGCAATTTTACCTTTTCAAAGCTTTCAAACAGCTGTCAATTCTAATCGAGTACAGACTCTCACTACAGCACTCCTCCCTCTTTTCCACTGAACACATCACTTACACTCAAAATGGTATCAGTTTGTGAGAGGAAACTGAGAGAGCTTAGGCCCCTACAAATGATAATTTGAAGTCTAAGCAAACTCCAAAGTGTTTAAAGTATTATTCAACAAAGCACTGATTTTTACTCACACTGGAATGTCTTTCAATTTAAGAGATTTCCTATGGTTTATCATAAAAGAGATGAAGGGTCAATTTTGGACTGTTTTTCTAAGTACACTCTTTCATTGAAAATACACTAGTACAATTTCTGTAAGTTTAAGAGTAAAAATGGGCCTTGGACCTGGATAGCTGTATTTCATACCTCTTTCATTTCCTTCATGAATGTTGATGCATTTGTTTCAATATCATCATCCATACCTATTCTGGTAAAAATCTGCTCTGCAATTCTAAAAGAACAATACTCTGCTGGGACATAAGAGCCTACAAAGCAAGTAAAATACAGGTTTCTGTCATCACTACGATATTTGCCTGAATACGTCACTGGGAAAAAAAAATACTTTTACATCTGGTTTTTGTGCACAGCAGAGAATGCATCTTACTTGATAAAGTTTTGTACAACTATGTTCTACCATTAATTTATAAGAAAAAAATTATTATATAGGCAGGATAATTGAAGAAGTTAGTCAGTGAAACTGTTAAGAAATCATATGCCTGAAACTGTTTGTCAGTCTAAAGGGATGCAGAGGAAACAACGAACTCCAGGACTGTTTTACATTTCTGTGGCCATGGATTTACTAATCCCAAGAAATGTTAGTTTCTCAAAATCAAGATTATCAGACTTCAAAGTTGCCTTTACCAGATTCAAAGCATAGTAGCTTTACCAAACAGGAAGGAACAGGAACCTTTTGTCAAAAACTTCACAGTCTGCTTTATTCATATTAAATTCATGTCTTTGAGAGCAATTTCTCAAGAACTTGCAGTTACTGGGGACTGAATCCACAAATTCGTGATGGATATATTTAATTCTCTCCTCCTAAGTGGCTTCATTCCATAGAGTTAGGTCTTGACTTGAGCTTAAGAAAAAAGTCATGAGGAATTCCTGAATACAGGAATGAGTGTCAGTTAGACTTTACAAATAGCTGGTTTCCTTTTATAACTTTAGTAACAGAACCTTGCAGTATTTGTTACTACTTTTATTTGAAGTAGTTGATTACTTATCTATTAATTGGACTTGTCTGGAAACATGTTTCTCTATGTAATTTAGGTATGCTCAAGGTTATGTGTTTCTTTTGGATGACTAACACACGTCTGACCAGCATACTTACGCTGGTAGGGACACTCACTATCAACCCAGCATAAGGTGCTAGACTGGGTTATGGTGCTCCAAAGAACTAGGGCATGCAACTGTGCTTCTCTGAAGAAAGACTGGGGGAGCTTCAAGATACACAGATGGGGCCCTTAAGTTTCCACTGGCTGATGAAAAACCTTACAGTTGCCTCTGTCGGCAGCACAAGAGCTGGTAGAGGGAAATGGACTACAAATTACCTGTTAATATTTTATTTAGATATAATGTTATCCTGGAAGCTAAATCATTAAACTTTATAAATATTTTTAACCAGAAAAAAAAAAAAATGTCCTGCAGAAGATGATTAATATTGTACACTCTTACTCACCAATCTGTGCCATAATTTGACAGAGAGCAATCTGTTTCAGGTATGTTGATTTTCCACTCATATTTGGTCCTGTAATAATGACAAAATTGTTGCCCTCTGTCAGGTATGTGTTGTTAGACACAGGTTTTTCCATAGCTATCCTTTCAAGAATGGGATGCCATCCCTGCTTGATTGCTAAAGTATCAGTAAATTCTGGACGAACTAAACGAGAAAAAAAGATGTAAAACACTGAGGAGTTAGTGTGGGAATCTTTACATTATTAAACTAGTACATTGTGAAATAAAGTTAATTCTTCCGGAGCAGAGCTCTTGGGAAGAATTACCAGACACTTCCAAGTACAGATTCAAGCAAGCCTTCATGATCCATGACTACAAAAAAACCCCCATAACTAAAACTTTATTTCTAAACTAACATTGTGTGGTTTTGTTCCCTAGTAAGTAGGGCTGCACTCCAGTTATAAAAATGCAAAGAGAGGAAGTATTTTTATAAAATACAAGGACCTTCTCTTGCTTCTGTATTATGTATCTTGTATTTCAATAGTAAACAAGAAAGTAGCTTTCCTTCCTTTTTTGTTATATGTTACCATATATATTTGGGAATGTACCATGGCTACAAAGATCCATTTGATACCTCTATGGATTTCTGCCAAAATACAGTTCTTTTCTGAACTGATTGCACACGGCTCTTTATGTACCAGCATTAATGGAACAGAAAGAAGCGTAAACAGAGTGTGTCCATATGCTTCATGCTTTTAAACAGAAAAAGCTTAAACTGTCTGCTTCGAGAAGAGTGACTGGAAAGGCTTACAGCAGCTAACTAGCAGAATTTAATTTCGATATACGGAAGCAGAAAGAACATCAGCATAAAACTGTCAAAGACAGACCAGAGACACTCACCTAAAGACTACTGAGATGCAGAAAAAGAAACAGAGCCAGACAAACCAGCCTGGTTACTCTCCATCAGAAGGGTCTTTAACTGGCCCATAACAGAATAAAAAAAGAAATTTACCATAATCGGAAAGAGTGCAAGCATGGGCAAATGAAAGCAGCATATCCAGCATAGACACAATGTCGGACAGCTTGTATAAGCAATGAATGTGTTCATAGATCTCATTCAGTAGTTTACACACTATTCTGAAATAAAACATAGATTTAGTTGATGCATAGCACATCCTGTCACTTTACACAACTTACAGAAATAAAGCAACTATAATGTTCATACTGCATACATTAGGATAAAAGGTCACTCATAAAACGCAATCATGTCTACCGGATGTGAGCAAACGTATAAATTTCTTTGAAGTAAATCAAGACCTTGCACCATCATCTCTGCTAACATTCTGCTGATCAGACACAAGACATATACCTCAATACCAAACAGCTCATATGAAAGCTTCACACGGAGAATGAACTAAAAATATAGCTATGGAATCAAGTTTGTTTTATTAACATGTGAATGAGACTCTAATTCCCTTAGACCTTCATGTTAAAAATACCCTACCTGGTTGCAAGAAGTAATTTCCATTCAACTGACAGGTAACATTACACTTACTAAGTTGTGAATCAGAGAGGAGAGCAACATGACATGCAGGAAGGACAAGGTATAGAAAGAGACAGTTCTACTCTAAATATAAGGAACTGACTAAAAGTAACAATTCTGCATTACTGATGCAAAACTAATGCATTCATTGTGCCCTTCTTTGCAGATAATTCACCCATAAAAAATTTTACATGACAACCACTTCTATTAATAAATGCCAATATATTTGCAATTATGTTTAATACAATACACAATTCATGTTTTGTTGGGTTTTTTTTGTCTCAGGAGATACACTTGAACAGTGTTGCTTTAGACTATTTCTGTCAGCAGCCGTAACTTAACAAAAAGATAGCTTTAAAAACCTATGTAATTAGCTGATAATTGGAGAAAATAAACGTACTTAACAAATATTAAATAAACAGGTCTTACAAGTAGGTCATGTGATATATTTCCCTCAGGGACTCTTGACATCTTTCATTCATTTTTATTAAATCTGCTGAAGTGAAGCTGTATGTGTTTTTAATTTTCGTGATCTATGGGGAAATGAAACCAACAATTAAGAGTCTGCCTTATTATCAGAAGGAAAAACAGCTTCTAAAAACCAAGCTGGGAACCATATGGGGAAACAAAAGAGAATAAACAATGCCCAGTTTCATTTTTACTATATAATTCTTAATGAAATTTCCATTTAAGATAACAATTAGCATGATATACAACTTTACTCTTACACAATACATAATTGCATGTACATGCACATTTTGGTTATATAACTGAATATAGGTTAGTCATAAAACACCCCAATTACAACTTTGTTTACTTCTATATATCTTCACTGAAATTAATTTTATTGTTTACTGTATAATGTCTACTTCATTAATGTATTATGTATCATAAATAAAGTATACAAATATATTATGTTAAAACACATTTTATACAGATACCTTTGTAAATTCTGAAGGAAGCTGGCCATTAGGTAATGTTGAACAATCAGCATTCATCTGGATAAAAAATCCACGAGCAGAGCTGAAACTTGTTTTCATTGGTAGGCTGTACTTTTCTGCAAGTTGCGTTATCATACCTACATACCACATACACAGATTTAACCCAAATTATATACATTCAAGTACATGTAGACACACCCACAGCCTCTTTGGGGTGTGTGTGTGGTACAAAGATGGAAACTGTTAATGGAAGGTTTCAGAAATACAAAACCAGTACCATCTGTATTTTTCACTATGTATGAATATAGGATTAGAAAAAACCAGGAACTTCATAACATATGACAGATGCTAAAATTTCTGATGCTCTTTCAGGTTTCTGACTATAGAGTGAACTAAGATGTCAACAATTTATACTAAAAAAGGAAATCAGTTTCAGAAGATTTTTTTTTTCTTCTATTTTGACATAATGACAAACAGGAAGGTTGCTAAAACACAGTAATGCACGTCATGCTAAAACTCACTTCATGTTCGTATTTTCCAACTCTTAATACCTTAGCTAAAAGGTAGTCCACACATAGGTCAAGACTCCTTAAAATATAAAGAACAAAGAACTCACATATTTTAAATGAAGCTAAACCAAAGCTTTACATGTTTTATGCAGAATGTAATTCTGTTCCGTTACTTCAACTTTTTTGCACTTTAAGAGGACAAGGACTAACAGAGCTTTGAATATAGGAATTTCAAAATCAGTTGCTTATCAACGACAATCAATCCACACCAATTCTAAATATTTTTTACATATGAGAAGGTTATAACACATATAATTACACGGCTTCTATATGTCAAGCGCAATGTACTTTAAACTCCAAATAAATACAAATTTTAGTTTAGAAATACCTGCTATGTCATCAACAATTTCCGTGTACGTTCTACGAGCTATGTCAAGGAATTCATTGATGTTAGGCTTAACAGCATAGCACTTCTGGGTCCTCATACTCAGACATCCTTTTGTGTATCTTGTATCATCATTAATTACAGTTGTAATCTTTTCAAGTATAATTCCAAATCTGCAATATCAGTTGCATTACTAATTAGATACATAATACTTTACGATTTTTACTTGCAGTATTATCCTCAAATTACAAGTAGCAGTATTACAAATAAGTGAAGCTACTTTTAAACTTTCTACTGTTAAAAGAAAACACTACATTTCATTTCCATTTTCACCTCAGAATGAACCGTGACTATACCAAAGTCTGACTAAAAATACTATTCACATCTTTGGGAAATATCTCAAATATACATTTTTATCAAATACAGACCACTCCATTTTTGCATTATTATGGAGACTCTAGGAAACCACTAGTCTAGTCTTTTCAGAATTATTTCTAAGGGAGTTCCATTCAGCAGTAACTCCACCATCATCTCTGGCTTTTATCTTTCTCTTCATTACCTGAAAATTAGATTTTCTGACAATTAAAATCACCTTTAAGCAAAAGAATTGAGGTACACCCATGATTACAAACAAGTAAAGATGCAACATCTTTCATCTTACAGGCACTTTGGAGATGACAGTTTTGAACACAGTAGCTAAGTATTATGATAAATACCTTGTATCTTCAAGAGAATTGTAATAAGCCTTTAGTAGCTGTGTGTTACAGCTTCTCAAAGCAGCCTGTAGAAGATTAAAATATGGACATCACAGTTACTTCTTTTTGCAGCCTTTTTAAAGGACTGAAAGTTTTCAGATTCAGTGAGGGTAATCAGCAGTTGTGTAAATAGTCTGTGGAATCTGTGGTGGAGTTTCAGTTAAATGTTTGTTATATAATAAATAAATTATTCAGGCAATGGTAGGAATCCTGCTCTTCACAGTACAGACACAAATACGTATTTCCAACTGGTATTAGGAATCAACGTACTACAGTATTGCGTTCTGTAATTACATTATTTTTTTACTTTATTGATCCCTTCCAACTTGGGACATTTTACAAAATTTAATAAACTGCACTTCATAGAAATAAGGACAAAATTATATCTACTTTATTAAAAACAAAACAAAACAAAACAAAACAAAACAAAACAAAACAAAACAAAACAAAACAAAACAAAACAAAACAAAACAAAGACTGCTTACTTTCAGAGGCTCCACAAGTTCTAAGGTGTGCTTCAGGTAGATTAAATTAGTTATTTTTGATTCAGCAGTTTTAACCTGTCGAAAAATTTTCCGAATATATGTTTGCATGACTGTTCTAAAAAGTACTTAAGAACTAGTAGAACTCATATTCTTAACGGCAACAGGCTTATACATTTAATAAAAATTCCTGAAAAGCTTCATAAGCTCACTTTGACAACTTTGTGTCCGCACACAAAAATTTTACCTAAATTTTACGCTGCCTGCTGTGATACGTTGTCCATCAGTAGTTAAGATTTTCCTATGTTTGCAATGATAATGACCGAATCTAAGAACACGCTGGTAGTCCAAACTGTGAAAATCTGTCAACTTCTATGTATATTTAACTGTATACAAGCTCTACACAATTTGAAGACTTTTTCAAAGCAAATACGTTATATATTATAATGAAGCACATAACCTTTTCCATTAATGCTGTTAAACACAACCTGGTTTGGTTGATTTCTTTTTGGTTAATATACATACATCCTTAAAAATCTATTAATATGATAATTTAAAAAATACAGCATATACTCCAAAATTTTTCTTACGATAATGACTGTTCTTAAAATCTTTCATTCACAGAAACCCTCGACCTTGCTTTGTATGCCCCATTAACACTCATGCTAAAGAATTTTGCTGCTGACATTAGGGCATAGCATATGCAGTACACATGCAACGTGCAACAGGATTTTAAGGAAATAACACAGACAAACACAGATAAGCACATGAACATAGGAGCATGACTCCATGTGAAATCTTTCCTTATTCATATATAGTATCTCTACTCTGGTGACTGAGGGCATCTCTTATTTTACAGTCATATAAAATTGTTTTTTGTAAAAGATAGAACTAAACAGCGCTAAATGCATGAACAGACAAATGCTAATCTCGAAATAAATGTGCGATCTAAGTCCCAGGAATCATGGGAGATTAGCATTCTTCCGTTCATGCAGTTAGCACTTTTTAGTTCTATCTTTTACAAAAAAGAGTTGTGAGTATCTAAAATGCTGGCACACAAGCATAAACATAAAGAATCATCAACCTCAAAAGCTGAGGCAGAAATATCCAACTCAAGTACAGTAGGCAAATGTAACTGTTAACACCAAGTGGAAACAAAGCTGAGGTTCAGTAACATCAAGCTCACTGTAAGTAACATCAAGCTCACTGTAGTTAAGTGATGGGTCTGGTCTCAACCAAGATTCACTGGTGAACTACATATATTTATTCCATTTTGATATTTGTATTATGTGTTTACATAAGGTCTGATGAAAAAATAATCTTGCTTTTAGACATAGCAGTCACTAGGACTGTAAGTCACTAAACACTTTTTCCTTTTATGCTGACGTGAGGAAAATTTCTCTCATCTGAGTACTGCTGGATAAAACGTACGCTTATGAAGAATAAAGGCGGGGAGAGATGAAAGATTAAACATTTTTGGAAGGACATTTGCATAAATTAGGATGAATTTTAGACATCGCATTTATACATTGCATGTTATAGATAATTGATAGAGACAGATAATTGATTTTCCAAGGTGTATTTTGAAACATACTGTATCCTGCTTTGGAATCTGTACCAAAACTGAGAGTAGTTGTTCTGTATCCAGGAATTTTGAGATAACTGTAAAACAAAAGTATACGCATCAGAAATGAAACTGAAATTGTAAGATGTATTTTCTTTGAAAGCACATGATTACTTAGCTATACTAATGCTACTCTTTTCCTTACATTCCACTGTCTTGAACTATTTACAGGGTAAAAACTAGCTTAAAAATCGCAAATTTCTGAATTATTATAGTCGTAACTATATTTATGACTTACCATACCTAAGAAGCATGCAGTGATCATTGTATAGGTAGACATTTGTCAATTCAGAGATACTTTTTTTTCTTAGATTGATTCGTATTTCTCTTGTGACAGAGATACAGATTATATGATGCAGTTTCAGGTGGACTAATTCTAGTATCATATTTCACCTTTCTCTGGACCGTATGTTTTATGAAGCAACAGGAGAAAAAATTCATATACTGGTATTACTTAAGCAATGTGTTTGCTTTTTCATGTATACATACATTTACTTGTATACCTCAAACATAATGCATACCCAGCCATAGAGGTAAAGAGACAAACTCCAATTCTTTTAAAAAGCTATTGGCTTGCAGACTTCTATACACCTTATCAGAGAAATTCAACTTTTCTAAGCAAAATACTTGAGAAAAGTATTACTATAATAATATAGATTACTTAAAAACATTACGTGTTCACTATGTCACCTAACAAACCATTAAGAAATACTTTTCAAACATACTGAGTGACACTACATACTTTGCTATGTTAGAAAAAAATATTTTAAAAGAAATATAGTATTAGGTGTTACAAAATACACTACTACCTGCTTGAAGACCAAAAAAGAGCTCCTCATCCTGGAGTAATTCCTGAACACAGTCTAGTCTTGTGTTAATTGTTTCAGCATCAACTAGAGGTTCCAGGATATTGGATCTAAGTCTTCGACTTCCACCAGGAGTTTTAGTGTAATTTAGAACACCAAGAAGTGTGTGACCATTCCTTTGAAAATAAAATAGATGTGAAGAATACATACACCAAAAAAAGAGATGGCAAGTGTCAGGAGACATTTACAGGCAAGAGTATCCTACAAATCTGAGGCATGCTTTGGCATGCCTTTTAGCATTTCCCTGTTTGCCAGGCATATTGTATGAACTACAGCAGCTTAGGAAGCTAAGTAATGAATGTAATTTAATAAAATATTAGACCTCAATTATGTAAGTATAGAAATACATTTGTACTTAGTATTGTACTAGTATGCCATTGCTACTGCAGTGGTGAAGTTCACATTTTCCCTCTCAATTAAGCTAATTAAAAATAAACAAACCAACCCTACACAAGAAGGCAAATTATCAAGTTATAATCAGACATCAAGTACTAATCAGAACAATTTACTTGAAATACATTTCTGAAAATAATTTAAAATATACTCAGAAGTCAAAAAGAGAAATAATTTCTTGTTTGATTCTTTTAAAGAACATGTTTCAGTCAATACAGGAGCTAAATAACATGCTTATAATTTGTAAGTATTAGTTTCATCTTTATGGCTTTTACATGTTACACATCCCAAGGGTTTCACACTTAAGGGTGATTGTATCAATGTAGAATAAGCCATCTATAATATTGACACCTGCTACACAGTTAAACAGTTTTAGAAAACTGAAATCTTCTATGTTACTGGCTGGAATAAGACCCATGAAATACCGGGGCCATAATAACATATTGATTTAAATCAGAACTTGAATAGGAAGAAACCTGATACAAGTACACAAAACAAACACCATGAAGATAGACAGGTAGGTATACAGGTAGGCAGGCAGGCAGACAGACAGAGTGAGCAGAAACACCCTGAAATATCATGGTATAAAAAAGCAAAGCAATAGTCAAGAGAATTTAAAAAAAAAAAAGGGAAATTCAAACCCAGTTGTATTAAGCATGCATCTGCTGTACGATGCAACCCATGACAACACTGAAGTGTAACTCTACATTTGGGAGAGTATCCACAGTGCCTGTCTTTAGGCAAATGAGGACTTATTTCCCTGCACAGTTACATGAAGAGAGACAAGTCCCTCCAGAATTAAGAATGGCACACAAATTTGACTTAGGTGTTTCTGGTCTGTTGCCTGTACTATTAACTTTTACCTGCCAATACCTAATACAAAGATATCTAACCAGGCTTTCAGGGGTAAGATATGTGTAATAAAAATAGATATCCTTGGCTGATTCAAACTTGCCAATGGATCAGCAAAAATTCTGCATCAATAATGCTAAGAAAAAAAGCCAGAGAAACTTGAAGTAGTTTCCTGTTGCTCAGTTCCTCCTGTAACCACCTTCCTCTCAAAACCATCTGTGAAATTAGGAACAGAAAAATATTTTTTCAGAAAAATATAGCTCCAAAAGTACCTTCCTATGCTTGGCATTCTGTGCTTCTACCAGATCTCCCTGAGGGGAAAGCTCTTATGAACAGTACTTGGAGAGTGAGGAATCTCCAGCTCCCATTTTTATATCAGGGTGATTAAATGGACATCTAAACAGAGGTGGATCTCAGAACCTGACAGGCAACAGAACACAAGTTCCAAGTATTTCTCTTGCTAACCAGAAGTGTAACAGTCTGGAGAAGGTAAGCTTTGAAGTTTCTTCTGCTTACGAGGCAACTAACTACCAATGAAAGAAGTGCTGAAAGTGTTGATCGCAATGTGGAAAACTACCATGCACTCAAGTACCACACTGCAGATTCCCATCATTATAGGAATTACTCTCTTTCCCACTATTAGATCTAAAAGAAAACAAAACAACCTTTCAAGGCTGAAGCATGTATCTTGTGTAAAATGAGTAAAATGTAGGTGTTTTAATCCAACATAAGTAACTTGCAGAAATATTGCCTCTTTCATTTCATAGTTTCTCAAATTTTGCATAAATAAATTTTTAAAGTCTGAAAAAAACATACACATCAATGTAAAGATGATTATGCATCATCTGTTTCTACAATTCACTTGAGGATTTCCTGTGCTAGAAATTTTGTGCTGAATTGTAACATATTTCTCTGTCAGAATATTTTTTTAAGAAGCTTATAGAGCTTCTAAATATAATGGTCAGCTCTTTGACACCAATGTCAAGGAAACTCAGTGAAATCCATCTTTATAAAAACATAACTTGGAAAAACCATTCTTACCGAGAATCTCTGTTATTAATCACTAGTTCAAGATTTTGTGCTGATGATGAATCTATCATAGCTGTTTTCTCACTCCCCTGGAAACGCACCTTGAGTGATTTAGGGGCATAAACGGCGTTTTGAATAAATTCAACATATTTTAGCAAAGCTGCAGCAGCTGCAAGACAGTAATACCTTGGAAAGAAACAATCTTTTATGAATGTTGAATTCTGCTATTGAAATACCACAAAAGTAGTGCACTACAGAAATAACAGAAATAATAATACTGTGGCTTGGCAAAACCACTGCGATTGACAGTACTGAAAAAGCAGTTTATTTTAAATATGCACAAACTCATGTCTAGTGAACATATATTCATGCAAATCAAATATTCATAAATGTTTGAGTCTCTGTACACTTGACACCCTACACTATATTGCTGGTATTGTGAGCATACACATTTCAACAGACACACGTGACTTGAAGACACTGGTCATCAAGTATCAACACTTAAAACTGTTGATATATAGAAAATACTTGCTGAAGCCAGAAAGAAAGGCAATCATAGCTCTGGAAAGGTGTCTTTAAGGAAAGAATGAAAATGACGAAGGGTGAAAATTCGAAAAAACATCCAACTATGTAACAGGCTTTCTATGTACATTTCTAGATATATCAGAAACACCAGAGAGCAAAATAAAAAGACATCTCTGTTATGGTTTTCTAACTTTTGCAACATGACACAGACATGTAATGAGTACATAAAATGATTTTGTTAAAAACTTATCTGGACACAGTATGCTTTTCCTTATTTAAACATACTTTGATTGGACTTCCATGAAAATGGTGCTAAATTCAGATGCACACAACTGTTCTATGTACTCCAATCCCTTTGTTTCATTGAAGTATTTTCTCTGGACAGTTGTAAAAGTCACATTCTGTGAAGACAAGGATTAAAGTAAATAGTTTAAAAAGTTACATGACATAGACTTCTGTATTTTTCTAGTGATATGTGTTTCCAAGAAATCTATCAAGTTATTCTGCCATCTGTCTAGTCAGAAATATTCATTCTAGCTTACTAGCACAAGCAGGTCAATGTAACTGAAGGTGTGTGATGCACAAGTGATTCATGCGAGAAAAGGAGGAGAGAGGTCAGGAAGTAGAAGAGCACTTATGAGGACACCATCAGCTCTGTAGACATGAAGCAATTCAAGTAGTAATTAACAGTTCTTTTAAAGGTTCTGAGGCTTTAATACTCATAAATTACTTATACTAGTTCATCTCATCCTCTTTTACCCTGACAGTTCTCTTTTTCCTATTCTATGATACATCAGCCCCATTGATTTATCAGGTTGAGAGAACAAGGAAGAAGCAAAGGAGAATGCGTGACTTTTTAATTTCTGTTTCACTCCCAGGTTTGGTATTACTCAAATTACGCAATGCCACAAATTCAAAACTTTCAGCTCTCATCAGCAATATACCTCTCTCTGTAACTGTCACTATTAGAAGTAGCAGCATGGGAGCTGTATTTAGTTATTTCACTATCATTGTAAAATTAGACCTGAAAATCATAGAAAACAAAATCTGTCTGCACTTAAGATCTTGAAAGTTTTGTAAAACTCTCAAATCAACCATCATATAACAGCGATCGACAACAACTCTAAAACATTGAATGAAATTTTAGATCTTACCTTGAAATGCTCCGTTATCAGACTGAACAATTTTGTTGTATTCCCTGCATCACAGGCAGTGTTTGACATTATTATTTCTAGTGGTGTTAAAATCTTGAGTTTAGTAATAACCTGAACACAAAATTTAAAATAATTAAATTTAAAAAATTATATAATCTAAAATATTTTAGACAATAATGAACAGCAATAACAAAATGCAGAACCCTTGTGTTTTAGAATCAGTCCGAGTTCCAAATTTTCTGCAAACTTCTACAATAATGAGACAAATTCATATGTATCTAAATATACACCAAACTAAATGAAAAACAAAATTTAGAGCTTATCCCCTGTTATTTGAATATAAAATAATGTTTGCCATTGAAGCAAGAGATAAATATATAAAACTTCCATGGCTATGATGGGGGAGAAGGACTTATTTCAACAGACAGCAGCTTTCTGGGCTTGCAGCCAGAAAAGTGCTCTGGATGATAAAGAAATGCAACATGTCTGAATACTACTAATCTTTTTATTGAGACTAGTTTTTTGTTTTAACCTCTGCTAGTAAAATTTATCTCAGTATTAACATGGCTAAAAATGTGCATATTTTACCAGTTTTACATTATGCATACTCCCTGTAGGGATTATCAGTAAACTCCATGCTCTTCTACTGTGTAAGGACAAACAATATTACACATCTACGTTCCCTTGTACCAGCACTCACAAATTCTCAAGGGAGAAAGACAAAAAAATAGACTACATTTTAACTGCTGTAGAAGTTAAGATGTGCAAGAAGGAATAGATGATGTCACAGTGAAAGGGTAAATAAGCATAAACAATACATAAAATAAATAATCTCAGGGCATTTGGGGTGGGAGGGCTGTCACTGCCCTTCATATATGCTAACTACTAAGAAGTTTTTTTCCAGTGACATCACAGTTCTGCAAATCTAAAGAATACAAGAAAAATTTCCTGAATTTATTTGCAGAACATTCAAAAACAAAAGTATGCACGAGAAAAAACTGTAGGCTGGATAGCGATCACTAGGCAAAGCATGGATTCTGAGAGTGTAAGAAACATCAGATAACACAGTGTTGAAAGGCATAAGATGTGTCTTTACAAACAAATTGTGTGAATCTGCTTGCAGGTAGGGCCAGGGTAACAGGAGGTAACAGGACAAACCATCACTTAAAAAAAATGTTACTAATTGACACAGTCTGCTGCTTAGCCAAGGTCATGCTCAACTCCTGAACTTAGAGAAGAACAGACTTAATAGGGTTATGAATATCAACTTCCCCACCCAGGATGGACTTTAGGAAAATTTAAAGGGTCATGCATCGTATGTTGTACAGGGGGGAGCATATTAAGGGGCACATTTAGCAGGCAAAACAGGAAGTCTGTCCCTCCCAAGTACCTCAGCCAATAGGGAATGGGAAAAGGTTCTGCAGTCGGGAAGATTAGGATAAAAAGGAGGCTGCAGTCATCCAACAATTTGAGACATGCCATGGGGAAGTGCCCCATGGCCTCTCCCTTTGTTTAGGAATGAAAGGTTTCCTCCATGGACATAAACCTCTCGCAACATGAATTTTTTCCACACATTGTTAAAGGTGTGAAAGATGAAGGCAAGAAATTAGGCTGTTAGGACATTTCCTGCATTAGGGGAAAAGTAGTTGTACACTAGCATCTCTCTTTTTTTTGATGGATGGTGAATGCAGTATCAGGTATGAGCACAGAACAGAGAACTCAGTGATCTAAATGGAAAACTAGTAACATATGTGTACAAATAAAAATGCCAGCTTTATAAGGTTAAGGCATAATATAATCTGCTCATGGCCTGAGAGGCAGTTATAACAGATGTTCAATATGTAGCTATGTGTGTTAAGACCAGAACAGGCTTTAAAAGCACTAATTGTTTAAAAATAAAACAAAGAAACCCATTATACAACACTGTACATTACAGAACAACTGTATACATTGTACAACGACTCTATACAACACCTGTTTTAATAAACTGATTTGATGGTTGTTTATATCCTAAGTCAGAGCTATGTACTGTCCTAATAGAGCATTTGTTTCTTTGAATATTGTAAAGATGCTACAAGCCACATTATCTTCTACCATGCATAACTACAACAAAACCACAAAATAAGATGTTTCTCTAATGCTGTTGCTGCATAAACCAGAGATTACTCACCAAACTAATGTAGAACACGCAGTGCTGGCTGTAAATTGAGTGCATTTCATTTCATACTGAGACAGAATATTTATGTAACCAATGCCAGAACTGTAATTACTCTATCACACACACACACACACACACACACACACACAGTTATGTAGTTCTGTTCTCACAGTTTTTTGCCTGATGAAGTATACTTGCAAGTTCTACTACCATATATTGCCCAATGCTCTTAAAAACAAGGCATCTCAGTCCCACAAACTGTGTATTTTGCAGAAAGGCTATTTTTCTTTTGAAAAACATTCTTTCCTCTTTAATATCTGAGGCACAGTAAGGAAAATAGCAGTCTTTTCAACACTGCACGTTTTCTAGAACTTGGTACTTCAACTTTTGAGAAATGTCTTCTACAAACTAGGAATTTAATTTCCCATTAGTCATAAGCTTCTTTTAACAAAATAAGTCATAGTAATTAGGCCATAAAATACCTTGGCATAAGTTGTATTGTCTGCAAATTGTGATAGTATCATCTCAGGATTTTTTAAATCTATACTAGCCATTCCTACTTCACCTCTGGCAAGGCCTCTTCCTTCTACTACAGCTACAATAACCGATGCAACAGTATGAGCAGAAACTGCCGATGAGGATGTAACTGTAAAACAGTTGTATATATTCAGTGATATTCAATACAAATCAATGAAAGACTGATCATGGAGCATCACAAACAATAGAGCAAGAATAAATATACAGATGCATGAAAGTATCATTATCAATTCAGTCTTTAAGAACACTAAAGACTGAACTGGTAATGATTCGTCAGACTGTGAAAGAACTAACTTTAAATCACATTACTTTTGCATTACCAGAGCACGATACATATAACATGGCACAAGGCATCATAACCCTGTAGCACCATTTTGCTCATACAAAGCACTGCAAAATTTGTAGTGCTTTGTATGAGCAAAATGGTGCTACAGGGTTATGTAGCACCAGCTACATATGTACCATCAGCTACTGTGTAAGTCTTCTGAAGAACTAACGTTCTACACTTCTAAACATGCCAACATAAAATACATAAAAATTGCATCAGGAAACTTGAGAATTATGTTATATATAGTGTCCAATGCATTACAAGCCTAAAAATAAACCCTGATTAGAGATATGCATGAATCTGGGCTCCTTAGTGACCATACTACATGTCCACAGGTCCACAAATAAAATTTGATTTTTAGACAATTTGAAAAAGGTCTGAATTGTAACTACACTGATAATCCTTTCATGAATAAAAAGTAAGTAAGTAGCAAGGGGATGCAGTACCAACAAATCTTCTCAGTATGTAAAGTAGTATGCTTTTGTTGGTGTATTGCTCCTCGGCAGCATCCTTCATGGCACAAAACACATTGTGGTTTATTTTAGTATCTTAACTAAGATACTAAAATAAACTGTTTAATAAAATAATGTCAGAAATATAAGTTAAAAGTTAGACTGTTTCCTCTAAGAGCTATTAATCTTACCAGAATATCCCATAAGAGGGGTATGGCTTCTGCAACCAGATCTACCAGAAGAGAGAGGTGTTTTTCCTATACATGTGCTATTCAGGCCTCGCACAGAAGAAGAACTTGTGAGATTTAATGTGTTAGCATTTTCTACACAAGAACTTTTGTCCCCAAAATATGATTCTGAGGGGAGAGAGAAATAAGTGAATTATGAAAACAGCCACAACGAATTTTTATTCAGAAAGCAATATGCAAAAAATAGCTTACAAAATCTTATTTCTTATTAGCAGAAATAGAGACATCCAAATAAAATGTAATTCAGTGAAAGCTCTCCAGAGCATAAAATAAAAGTCAGACTGCTTTGAAAACAAGTTTGCATTACTACGATCATTTTCTACAATAAGATTACCTGCAGTGCCAATAAAAATTATTTACACTGCTGAACTGAAATAATGCAACAGAAGTCACTTTACTAAGTCCCACTTCATATTCTAATGAATTCTACTAGATTTATGAAAGAATGCTATAAATCAACTTTATCTCACATATACCCATAATTTGAAAAATCATTACCTAAAACTGCACGCGTGTTTATGAAAACCTTTTTTAAAAAGCTGAGCATTCCTTTTAAAAAACAGGACAATAAAAGAAAACAAAGAGCCACTTGGGAATGATAACCCTTTGCATTTATGGGGATAATCTCTCAGAAATCCTACAGTAATCTGGGATGTATTTGTTAACAGCAGCTTCTTTTACATATGTATTTAAGATCTACCTAGGTTTTTAAGTCCGGCAAAACATGTCTGTCTCAAAACACTCTTAAGTTCCAATAAATCATTTAAGTAATTTACTTGTTTTTAATTCTCTTGTCTTTAATTCTCTGAGAAGACTGAATCTAGTTTGGAAAATTGCTTTTTAACATTAAAAAAATGAATGAAAATATAAACAGCAGTTCCACTTTAAAAACTCCAGGTGTTATAAAACATGCAAACACAAATGTTTCTCTTCCTTTTTATTACATTAAAAACTGACACACAAGACAAAATACTTAAGAATTGTTTTAAAATGATCAATTAACTGCATGACTTTATCAAGGTTGGCTGGTACAAAAATATCTACAGTATCGGAGTTCTGGGGTTTGTTTGGGTTTTTTGGAGGGTGAGGTGGGATTTTGTTTTAGTGCTTGTTTGGTTAGGAGTTTTTTTAATCTTAAAACTGTGACAAGTGATAAAAATATTAGCTCAGACTCTTTGGTTGGGGACTTTTAAAGAGTGGGCACATGAGCATTGCAATGTATACCAGTTTGTTTGTTTGTTTTTAAAATAGCATTCACTTAGATTTTGGCATAAGTTCAGTCAAATTTTGGGAAAAGAGACTTCCTGTAGAAGGTACCAAATCTGGCATAACAGGGGGAGAGCAGTAATTTTAAAGACCAAAAGAGCCAAACCATATACTGGTATTTCTCAAACCCAACATTTAAGTCATGCCCTATTCGAATTAGCATTCTGTTCGGATTTTTTTAGGATTCCTCAGTCATCATATATCTTACCTAAACCCTTTTTATTTAATTTCCAATTAATACCTAATGGAGATACATGTACATCAGGATTCATTGCAGCAAGTGTTAAAATAATTTCCAACTATTTTCATTGTTTTTTTCATCGGAAACCACTAGAGTTTTAACTTTTTTTGCTGCCTACCAAGATACAGAGTTTGATAGTAATTTTTGTAAAGGATGGCAAATAGCAGTATCGCATTGCAGGAGCACAACATTCTTACCACACATCGAGTCCGACAGGCACTTGAAGCTATTTCAAAGGCCAGGCAAAAAAATAAAATCAAAACAAAAAAAACCCCAGCAAAACTCCCCAAACAACCAACAGATCAAACACAAACCTGAAACTAATAACCAGTGTTTCCATTCTCTCCTGTAAAGCAAACACCGTGCAGCAATTTGAAAGCCCTTTATTGATCGCACCAGAGAAGTCAGCTACTACTATCTAAGGAAAGTAAGATTTCTTTAAAGAAGTGCAAGGAACGATTTCCACTCTTCTGGCCGGCTTAAATGAAAAAGGTCGCTATGACAGTAGTTGCTGCTGCCCCATCTCAGTAAGCACCGCTTTTAACAGCTCTTTCGGAACCCGAGCAAAGAGAGCAGGAGGATAAACAGGTAAAAGCTCACGCAGAGAGTGTACCTCCTTTTTCGGAAACCGTCGGCTTCACCGCGCTGCTCCCAGCGGCCCGGACGGCTGCGAGGCCTTCCCCGCTGGAGCCGCCCGGCCGTGCCCTGCCGCTGGAGGACCCCCCGGTGCTCTCCGAGCTGTGAGGCGTCTGCAGAAGCCCCAGGGTGTAGCGGGGCGTCTGCTCAGCCCGCCCGCCCGCGCCCGGCGTGGAAGAGGCGCGGCCCGTGTAAGACTCCGAGGTGGCTGAGGCGGCCGCCATGGCGCGATCCCTCAGCATCGCCCCCTCAGCATCGCCCCCGGCCCGCGCGGCCCCGCGCTCACCGCCGGCAATGGCGGCACTCGGGCCTGGGGCCCGCCGCCCACACTGGGCCCTGCTGGTAAAAGTTTCCGAGCTGCAGCTATAAATGATACAGCAGTACCCAGAGCTGCTGGCCGTGCAACCGGTTTCATTATAAATACACAAGGGCCACAGGAACGCAAGGAAAGTGGTTGCTCTGCTCTTTAAAGCAGGAGTACTGTATTTACACGTAATTTAACCCACATTAATTCTTCAACATTCAGTCTGTTTTAGCAAGAGCTTCAGCAATGTCCTCTTCCAGCTAAGGAGTTTGGATACAAAATGATCCCCGAAATAACTACAAAGCTTGTTTACCGCTGTAGTTGTCCTAAACACATGCTTGTAAGTATGTTTTAGAACACTCAACACTGCTTTGTTTATTAGCATCATGTAACATGCACCACGAAAACGTTTCAATTCACATTTTGATTAGGCTCAATTTTGTCTCTGGCACTAAATACACCTGCATCATAAAACACTCCATGTATCACACGTTTTTTAACCTATAATCTTGTAAGATCTTTAGAAATCACAACTGATCAACTTCGACATTGATCAAACTTTCATCAAAGAACTCCAATAATATTAACAGGATTTCAATCTAAAGTGAATGTTCTACACTGCTATGCAGTATCACCTACATATTAATTCCCAGGCCGTCTCAGTCTGAAATAGACTAGAAACTCTGAAAGTTATTCCATTTTGTCTACAGAACATGGAAAAAATAGCAACTTTCTATCTACTAAACAGTGTTTTATGGGATGAAAAGAAGTGCACTTGCATAGGAAACCATAATGAGAAAAAAAAAAAAAATTAAAATGTTAGGTCAACTTTTACAGTTAAATAAAACCTGATCAGTGCCCTCATTCCTTCACACTCACCACAAAGCCTTTTCTGTAAGGCTTTTTATTGTAACTTTTTTCCAAACCTTGAAAAATGAAATTCCAGGCTTTGACCAAAGAATTCATCAGGCAAGTGGGTAGTTAAAAGGAGTAGTTTTTACCTTATCTAAAAGCCTGTAGGCTTTAAAAATTCATTAGAAAGGCTTGAGCATTCAAAATCACATTTTGTTTTTGAAATCCATGACAAGTACAGGTTTATCAAATATTGACTTTGTCCAGTTCTAGCCTACTCTACACTAACATAGTTAAAAGAACCCAGATATTGAGCCCCACCTGTAAAAGCCAAGGCACATTCAAGACCCAGCTCACGCCACTACCACACAAATTACTGCTCCCTGAAGGCCAGAGCCTGGTGCCCTCAAAAGACAATGAAGATAACTGTACCAGCTGTCTGCAGCCCAGAAGTGAACTGTATGGTCTTTGCCAAATGTATCTAGACAGAAAAATGTCCAACCACATCACCCTAAGGCTGTGCTACCATCTTTAGTATTGCTACACACTTAGGCAGGGCAGCTCCAACTGTGACACGGACATCCAACACCACAAGCACTGTGACTGGGAGATGCGATCAGAGCATGACTGACAGTGACTCCCATATTGCACCCACCAGCGGAGAGGTGCAACAGTGCCATGATAGTCCAGGTGCTCTACAGCAGCCCCAGAAAGTGGTGACTGCTACAGACACCAGAAGAAATGTGGATGAGAGCCATCAAAAGTAGAATGATGGATGAGCAAGAAGCCAAACTTTAGGACAAAAGACTGTTATGGACACGGTGATACCATCTCCGGACACAACTCTGTCAAAGAACTCACAGAAGTGGAACTGAACTGGCTCACCTCTGTGACAGATGACCGCTCTGAAACATCTACAATATGATAGATGCCAGACAGAGCAACACCTTAAGCTGGAATTGCAAGACAAAAAAGGCTCAACAGACACCATGCAGATGTGGCAACGCACTTGAGACTTGTGGGAGGGCTACCAAGGTGCGTAGTGATCACTAAGAGCTATGGAGAATCCAGACTTGAGGAAGTACAGTGTACAATGTCGAATACAGACTAACATAGTTGACACCACTCAGACACATGCTGGAACTGCCTTTCTGGGCACAGTCCTCAAATCGTACTGAGAACTAACCTGCTCCAAGGGAATGGCTCCTTAACAGCTCTCTCCCCTACACTGACTTTAAACCCCTCCTTGTAATTCCCAGCTTTGCTCCCTCCCCCCAGAGAACTCCCCGGCTCTGCATCCTTCCCTCACCTTCACTTGGAGGAACGGGGTTCTGAAGCCATCTTCCTTGCTACTCGCCAGCAAGCCCAGGCAGGCAAGCCTCAGGACCACCGCCCTGCTCTGGGGCCTGCCCGCTGCAGGATGTCTGTGCACCTGGGGCTGAGCGCACACACTGCCCGCGGTTGTGATAGCACCGTAGCCCGCATGACCAGGCAAAGCCCCCCTCGTAGCCTCTGCGTTGTAGACCCCCCAAGTGCGAATCTCAGCTCCCCTGCCGTGCCACCTTCAGCGAGCAGGAGGCATCCATACCTACTGAGGCATCTCACTCGCCTCACACCCATGTCCACACGTCCTTGGCATCTGCTCAGAGGGGAGTCACACCCTGCACCCTGTTGTAATGCCCCTGTGACCGAGAAAGGGGTGCAGCAGCACCGGATCCCAAGAACGGTGCGTCTGCCACCCATGCCAGGACAGCAGTGGAGAGCAGCAGGCAGGAAAGAAAACGGCGCCCTGACAGGGCGGTAGCACACCAGGACTCCCGGTGGCGCTGAACCGAGAGTGGGACTGGGGAGCTCTGTCTGGCAGCCGAGCAGTGGGGCTGCAGTGCACCACGGGAAGCACTCATGCAGATGGAGAGCTTCATTCTGAGCAAGCCATCATCAAAGTGCTGTTGGAGTAAGTTTTATATTTAACTGAAGAGAAATAAACCTTTGATACAAATAAGTAACAAAATTAATGTAGCAGGCAATTATGTTATTTATCTACAATAGTCAACAATACAAAGAATTAGATATAAAAGGTTTGTTGGTCAAAAGATTACTACACATTTGGAACATCTGTACCCCTATCTCAAGACTGATCAAACACAAAGAAATTAAGCATAAAGCTTTCCAGACCTCAAGATCAAGAGATGCCATGATCCTAAGACTGATGAAAAAAACCCTCAAAACCAAAGCTATTGAGTGTGTTCTCCAGAACAGATACTTGAATAAAACAAAACTTAGGGAAAAAAAAAAATCCAAGTTCCACCACCAAACATATTTGCTACAGGGAGCACTGGGAGAAAAAAAGGAATGCATTTGATACTGAAACCCTTCCTTATGCTACCTGTATGTTTTGAAAAAATCTGTCCTTAGGAGAAGTGAGGTCAGTTTGCAGATACTGCCTGAAGGAAACTTAAAGGGGAGGGGGGGGAATTCTCATTGATGGAATCATTTTATATTCATTGTACTGCAAAATGACCAAGGACAATGTTTCTGAAGATGAGAAACAAACTCCTTCACCAGAGATTATCCTGAAGCCTGAACATCTTCAGGAAATAATTATACCCCTGGTTTTTCTTCTCAGCATTTTTAGTTGGCATTTCTCTGAGGGAGAGGGAGGCTTTCATGAAGATACTTCATGCTACCATGCTCTGAAAAGTCAGAAACAACATGATTGTCCCCCCTCAGCAACCACTTCGTGGTTAAGAGTCCTTCAATTCCCACTGGTCCACGTGCATGGATACGCGAAGTACTAATTCCCACTTCAGCACCTGTAGGAAACATCCAAGATAAAGGCAATTAATCCTCTGATGACGGGCACTTCATACTAAATGTTTTTGTACCTCTAAGTAAAAAAGCTGCCTGCCTTTCAGGGACCTGCCATTCTCTGCTCCTCTCCAAATACCAGTTCTATTTACCTGATAGAGAAGCTCGAGGACATTAACTATTACAATATAAATTGTAATGTTGATACTTCTGGCTGCTGCAGTTACTTTCAGAAAGAAAGATGCAAGAGAGAGAGATGTATCTCTTACATTGCTCTTAGACTGATCTAAGAGCATAATCCTTAAAGAAAGAAAAAAATCTCAACTAGTACAGATTATTATCTTAGATCCTTTTTTTATCACAATGAGGAGATATTGGAAGACCTTAACTGGAATTTTTTAGTCACATGGAACACTGCTCCAGTTGACACAGTAATAGCCTGTAGTGGAGACTTCTGATTTCCAATCTTATCAAGGAATTTTTCCCTTGTCTTCTGCAATTCACAGCAGGTGCACCTGTTTATTTAATCTGCTGATACTCAGTTTGGTTCCTGCCCTTCATTCCTTAACACTGCAGGACTGGTACACTGGACAGCATCTCAATCTGCCCAGCAGGACTGAAGCATTGCATTCTTTACAGCATCATTAGAAAGAGAAACAAAATGCAAGCTGTTCAGCAGTTTCACATCTTGTATTGCATTGTTCTATCACTATATGCATGCAGCATATGTTATTGCAATTGAATAGAGCTTCAAAGGATCCAAAACATATTTGTGTGGATGAAATTTCTAGGCTTCAGCTTTTCATACAGTACCTTTCCTGAAAACCTTTTATTAGACAGTAAGATAAGAGACGAATCCTATCTTTCAGAGTTCATACTGTCACACTTTTCAGACACCAGAAAATTCTGCAGTCACAACTCTGCAGTATCTTCCCTCTTACCAAGTCCAAACCTATAGCCATCGGAGAATCGGGTACTGGCATTCCAGAAAACACAAGCACTGTCCACATGCTGGAGGAAGAACTCTGCTGTTTTCTCTGGGAAAGAGGCAGAGACAAAAATAAAACCCATTACATACAGAATGATCATGTATTCCAACGAACACAGCATAAAACAGTGAACACATGTAACAATTTCACATGCAACCTTATCAGACAGTGCCTAAATAGCCTGGGCTAAGTCATGTTTATTTTTACCTTCCTCCCAGTATGCTTATCAAGTAGACATAACTGCAAAACTTAGAGGAAGCTCGCAAAGATTAGAAGAAAGCAAAAAGATGTCTAATTCTATCTCCATTCAGTTTAGTCAAAGAGAGATTTAGTTGCATAACTGAGGAGAAAGAACAGCTGCCCCAAACAGCATTTGTCATTCAAACTGAGACAGTTAAGCTCTCCATTAGTCTCAAACATCAAATTGTTCCAAATACTGAGAAATTGTAAACTCAACTGCTATTGCAGGTAATATTTGAGAATTACAAAGCAGAAATGCCACATGTGAATGTGTGAACTTAGAGGTCAGTAGCCATTAGCAACAAGACAGACATTCAAACGCAACTCTATTTCCAGTATAAATCACTAGTTCACCAGGTCACGTGGCAGTGGTTATAGTATCAAATGCATGCCTTTTAGTGATATGCATTTAAGCTCAGCAAGAAGCACAGAAACAGAAGCCTACTTGACTCACACCGGCCAGCCGCAGATCAATGTGACCTTAACTGCAGCTGATTCTTTGAAGTTCTGGGCTCGGTTTGGTTGGAGAGTCAACCTTGGTCTTGGCACAGCTCTAGTAAGGTTTTGAACTGGCACAGACCCAAGAGACGAACTACTACAATGTAGTTAGTTGCACTAACACCAGGAATTAGCCGTTAAACCAAAACAGCAGCTTTAAGAAGGAGCCTGGTCACTAACCATTCTCTGTGATAATAACATCCGTATGGGAACTTCCATACTTGTGGATATGTTCAATAGCCTCTTGAACACTGTCCACCACCTCAATGCAGCACTCCAGGTCCCCATATTCTGTGCGCAGAGATTTCACTTCTGAAGGACTGAATGTCAAGTAAGATGCAAACTTTGGGCCAGCATGAATCTTCACCTGCAACACCAGAAACATTTTGTTTGGGGCTACTGAATGTACCAGAGCCTTTCAGGTCGAAGTGTAGCAGCTTCTTGTACTCAACATGTGATGGGCAGTGGTCCCTGTGGTGCTATGTTTTGGATTTCTGACTAAAACAGTGTTAAAAACACACCAATGTTTTGGTCACTGCTGAACAGAGCTTGCACAGCATCAAGGTTCTCTCTTCCCCCCTGCTCCATCTTTGTGTCCCTACTAAGAAGGCTGGGAGAGTACACAAAGTCGGGAGGGGACACAGCCAACAGCTGACCAGAACTGACCAAATGAGTGTTCCATGCCATATAATGTCATGTGCAGCAACAAAACTGAGGGAAGGGTTTTTTTTTTGGAAGGTAGACATTGCTCAAGAGACTGGCTGGGCATTGGTTTTTTTGTGGCAGACAGAAAGTAATTAGTTTTGCCTTGTGGGTGTTTTGGAGGACTGGTTGGTTTTCAGTTTTATTTTGGGGTTTACTATTTTACTGGGTTGTTTCATACTCTTTGTCCCCTTTCTTCTTCCTCTTTCCTTCATTTATCAAGCTGTTTTTCAACTGACAAGGTTCCTTGCTTTAGCTCTAATTTTCTCCTCCTGTCCCACTTGGAGCAGGGGAGAGTAAGCAGGAAGCTGGATGGTGCTAAGCCACCGAGTGGAGTTAATCCACAACATGCATGCAGTGTAAGGCAAATAAATCTATACTTTGGGAAACCTGGCACATAAGTGAATAAGCTACAAGGTACAATAACTGACATGCTAGGTTGGCTACCTGCCATGACAAGCTCCTAATTCAGGACTCATCTGAAATGATTTAAAGCAATTGCACCACTTAGTCACCAGGCAGAAAAGGCCAGTACAGCACTGCTAGGAAAACAGCTAGAATACTGATGCCAGTCTTTAAGACAGCAACTGCAATGCAGAGAATAACAAAAGGAATGCTTCCAGTTTGCACCTACAGAAGTCTTAAGATCTTGAATGACTTTTATCCTTTTACTTTTTAAATTGATACCAGGCCTCTCTGAAGCACACCTCAGACACAAAGGAGTTACTGGGTCCAAAACGAAAAAAAAATTTACACAGATATTTTTCGTTTGTTACAAAGAAGATTTTAACACATTATCAACCTCTGCCAAAACACTCAAACAATGAGAGATAATTTAGAACAGATACAGCACAGAAATTCCAAGCAAATGAAACACAAGAAATTTTGACAAGACAAGCATAAATGCAAAATAAGGCATAAGTCTACTGAATGTGAAGGCTTTTATGATAAAACCTAGCATTTTCTTGTGCAACTATAAATTACTTTCGTTGTATAATCTGCCCAAGATTTTCATGCTTCTTGTTGTCAGGTCAGATTACACAGAGGTAATATCTTCCCCACTGTATAAGGAAATAGGTTAGGGTTGGTGGAAGAAATGCACTAGTACTCATATTCCTCCCATCCAAAATACAAATATCTAGTCTGCACTCTACTCTTCCCAAGAAAAAAACTAAACAAGACATTAAAAAGCCCCAAACATTGAGAACTTGCTCCTTGACTACTTATCAGCTTCTTTTACTATAACCCTTTTAACATCATCAAAATGTATGATCTCTCTGTCCTGCATTAATCATTGCCTGGGCACTCTATTTGTCAAATACATAGTGCTGTGTGAAAACCCTTGATTTATGTGCAATTCATACTACTTCATGGCTATTTCTTCTTGATGCATCTCTGCTACCTTTACTGAAAAAACATTGCTTGTGTCTAGACAACTAATTAATACGCTGGCCTTCTGATATCCTTTGACATATGTGGAGGGAAAATACAGGTGGGAGTAAAGGGCTTGCAAAAGGAAAATTGTAAAAAACACATGTATGAAGCAAATTCAGAGCGGATAAAAAACAGGAAGGATATTCACTTGGGTAAGAAGCTAAATTAATAGATTCAGGAAGATGAGGCTTTGCATCTGGCTGAATTTGAACGGATAGAGAAACGGCTGTGTATATGCTTTTATGGCAGAAGATTATTTTTGCTATATACAAGGAAGTATATAGCAAAGGTATCCCAGTAACAGCCTGTAGCTGTCCTGAATAAGCTGCTTTCAGATAATTTCTACAGAAACATGACACTGTGTGGAGAAGCAAAGTTCATTAACATGTACAAAGACACATATGGGCAACTAAAATGTTATGTCATGTGAACAGGGCTACACCAGCCAGACCAAGTACTTCTAAAGTTTTAGAAAAAAACCAAACAAAAACCACAAAACAAAACACAAGTATGAGTGACTAACCTGTTCTACTCTCAACATGTCTATGATCTGATCAAACAATGGGGTTCTCAGCAAGTCTCGATGAATTAAGAGCGTTTCCAGAGCATTACAGGCAGCAGGATATTCACACTTTGAATCTCTGACTGAGGTTTAAGAGTAGATAATTGGTTACATAACATTTACAACAAAGATTTTTGGATATTATATAAATTACAAATTACCATAACTACATTGCATACTCCAAAGTTCAATTACACCCATGAGATTCAAGTCACCCTCCCACAGCTTACTTATTCGCGTGACCTTCTCAACACTGGCATCCGTGTCAACATACACATGACAGATCCCTTCACTGTGTCCCATCACTGGGATTCCCTTAGCAGCTTTCTGGATATTCCTGACTAGCTGTGATGAACCACGTGGAATGATGAGATCTATCAGTTTATCCAAACGGCAGAGATCTTCCACTTCCTCTCTTGTGTTCACCTATGGTAGTAGCAATACAAAGACTTTACAGTTAGTTCGAACTCTCAAGTTTTGCCCTCACTTTTTATACATACCATGGCAAAGAAATAGTTTATTTAACTCTAGGCACTCACCAGTTGCACTGCATCTCTGACTCCGTGAATACAGAGTGCTTCTTGTGTCAGACGATGAAGGATTTGATTGCTGTGTGCTGCCTCTTTCCCTCCTTTAAGTAGTAAGCCATTTCCACTGGCTATGGCCAAAGCAGACACCTGTGAAGGGAGTTTATTATGGGGGAAAAAAAACCCTTAAATGTAATCTGGTTCTGTCAGAGTAACACTCACAAAATAAAACCAGGATTTTTTGTTTAGTTGATTTACTCAGTATTAATCTACAGTTTTCCTTTTATGGCTCCCAAAAACCATTACAAGTAGCAGCACATTTAACTCCAGAAGTAAAATGTGCTAGTTTCAGGAACATACTTGAGTTTTCAGGCTACTATTGCCATGAGGAGACTGCAGCGAACAAGTCAGAGAAAACTATGGACATAGGGCTACATATGAATTGGATAGCTGTGTGGACAATTACCCCAAGGAGAATAATTTTAGGAGCAAGAACTCCTGTCCCAAACCATTCCAGCGAAGAGTGGCAAATATGCTCTTTCTATGAACAGGAAAAACATTTTCATCATGCTGTCTAAAACAGCAGTCATAAATAAACAACACTTGCTCTAAGTGTGGAGAGAAAAAAAATCTGAGACAATAGGCACAGCATCATCTTTGCTTCCATGTTTATCACCAGAACAAACCCATAGATATTGCTGCCCTTGTATTTCAGGTGTTAGATTTCACCCATTTAAGTCCAGCAGCTCAAGAGATTTTTGTTCTTTTCTACCTCAGAGTAGGTCAGATGCAATAAAGCTCTTTTTCAAAACTTATTTTACTTTTGTATTCTTTTTTGTATTCCTCATCTCAACTTCATTCAGAATGGCCTCACAATTAGTCCACCTGCTTAAAAAAATTTTAAAGCATGCACCCCTTTGGAAAACAAAATCACCTCCTCTCCAGAACCTTTAGAATAAACAAACAATATTTTAAGTTATTTTGCTGTATTAGTATCTTCTGGGAAGGATTATATGCATCATTATCGTCACCTGCATAAATCATCACCAAACCTACGCTCATTAGAGCATCTATTTTATGTTGTTGAGATGTTGATGCCTAAATTAGCCAGGCTCACATTTAACAAGCAGTTAGCTTGGTGGCACACTTTAGATCATGATTGATAAAATAACCAGCCAGATACATCTTTCCCCTTCTAGCATCAAATGTCACAATGCTTGATATTCTACCTCCTTTGATAAGAATACTGAAAACCAAGAAACACTTTAGAAAAGCACACTGAAGTATACCTGTCTGGGAAGTCTCCCTTACATAACTATCATGTGTCTTTTTAACTTATATAACTAGACATGAAAAAGCTATCTGATTGTATTTTAAAAGTACCTTCTAAGTATCTGCCCCTCCAGATCAGTGTCACAAAGGATAACTAAGCAAATAAGCTTATTTAAGTGAAGAGGCATAAGATAAAAAGAAAAATTTTAATCTGGTTTGAAAAAATGAAAAGAAAAAAATACCAAGAATTAAGACACAAAAATCAAAAACTTGTTTGATTAAAAGCAGAACACAAAGTAAGGGGATTCAAAATGGTTCCATCTCAAAGACTAGTAGAATATGACTACACTTCAGAGCAACAGCTGGATTTGGTGGAATACAAAACAGTCTCTGAAGGATACTTGCAATTTTGCCCTGTAAGTATTAGAGGCAAACATGTTGTTTGTATATGCTCACTAGAAGCTTATTATATATTAACCCAAACAAGCATGAGATGCAGTAGTAAACTAAGAGGAGGTAACTGCTCCTCTCAATTAGAGACCCTTCAACTATCAGGAACAGGATGGGACAGAAATCATGCAATTCAAGCGCAGAGTTATCAAAGATGATCCTCTGAAATTGCATCAGGAAGCCGGATGTGAGTATGAGGACAGGAGGTCAGCAAGAAGCAAAGCACTACCAAGACAAGCTATCTAAAGTCTGTAAAACAAAGCAGGGGAAAGAAGGACAAGGCAGGGAAGCCAGCTGGAGTCAGTCTGGTGTAAGTTTTAAAATACAGCCAAGAGAAAGAGGAAGATATCAGCTATGCAAGGCAAGAGACCTGGGTTGAAGTCCAGGAAGACAGACGCAAATTCAGCAAGGTAACATACTGGTTATCTGTAACAAACAGAGCTAGTAGTCAAAGGAGACTAGTGCTTTTTTGCTTCATAGGAGCTTTTCATACAGCATACTCCTTTTCACTGTGAAATCGGGACTACTCACAAAAATCTGGCATGAAATATAAAGCTGTCCACTGCTTGAGCCTCACATCCTCCTAAAGTGGCTGTATCCATAATTTTCTACTCAAACACCTGCTCATATGTTAGAGAACTCTTCAATCAAGCTTCCTAGATACCTAACGTTAATTGTTGGAAGAAACATTGCTAATCAGGGTTGGGTTTTTTTTGTTTTCATTTTAATATCTACTTCAGTTGCTCAGTAAAGTAGTTGGGAGTTAGAAAGTAAGACCAAGGCTGCCTCGGCAACATTAGTTCAGCATTCATATTTTCATGCATTTTATAACAGCATTTACTTACATCAACACTTCCACACAGTGCTACAGAGAAAGGCATTTGCCCTTAGCATACCTTCCTTATTTCTGGCATAAGACAAATGATTAACTGGACACTGCAGAAGCAAGTTCTGAAAATATCTCTGCATAAAAAATAGGGATACCAATAAAATCAATTTTAGGTGAGTCCAAGCAAGAGGACTTTGAAACAATTCTTTAGTAGTCTCTTGCTTGCTTGCTTGCCAACAGAAATACCCGACAGTGTAATCTACCTTCCTTACAAACCTGTGGAAGACAGTCAGGACGAGATTCAAAGATGACGAGAAGGACACCAATTGGCACTGTCACTTGCTCCAAATCAAGGTCTTTTGCTATTCGAGTTCGTCGAATTACACGGCCGACACTGTCCTGCGAGGATGCTGCAATCTGACGCAGACCAATAGCCAAGCTGTTCAGCTTTGAAGTAGACAGACTTAGGCGTTTCAACAAAGGGAGTGCTAACCTCCCTGAAAGAAAGAAAAAGTTGTGGCTGAAGATAGACTGGTCTTCCTAGGCTCAAGCAGAAGTGACTTAAATGAGTGCTGAACATAAGGAAAATTAAGATATTTCCAACACCCTAGCAAATAATCTACCTGAGATTAAAGATGCACAGCATCAAGGCTGGTAGTCACAATAAAATCCCTCAAATATAATGGCGATTTCACCCACCACATTTTCAATTAATGAGATTTAAGTGCTTTGAACATGAAGCAACCACAGAAACCACCAACATCCAGATAGCTAAGGTTTGTCCTACTTTATGTACTGAATGCTTGACTGAATTTCTTACAAATTTCTATCCTTGCAGTACTTCTGGAAGGAACTAATTTCATCTTTCTGTTTTACGAACAGAAATAACACTAACAGACACATGCATAGTGTTTCTGTGCAGATTGGGCAAGAACTTGAATTTTCTAGTCTGACCATGTTCAAACAGTAAGTTAACCCAGCAATGTCCCCTCTCAAATACTTGGTCAGTGGTGCCTTCCACAGAGTATTACAATTCATGATGTGTCCTTTTCATGTATTTGCTATGCCAACATGTACATATCTCAATTCCAGCTTCTCAATGAATGCATCAGTCTAATACAGAAGAATGGGTTCATCTGAGCTACCTAAAGAGAATCTTCCTTAATCAGAAGGGGACAACTGATGCTTTCACGGGCATCAATTTAAGTGTAGAGATGATAGCCTTCTCTTCAGGAACCAAATATAACATTAACCAGCCGAGAAAATACTCACTTTATGCATGACAGTAACAGAGATATCTGTTCCATTTTTTTTTTTAAAACAATACACCTCTTGATGTTTTTGCACAGCCTCAGTATCCTCTCTAATGAAGGCATCCATTTTATGCAATGAAGGAGGCAGCATCTGTTTACACTGACAAACTCTTAAAGTCCTGGGTTCGATAACCTTTGTCAGCTATGCTGTCCAGTCCCAGGTGATGGAAGATTCTAGTTCTGCTCATTTGTCTTGAGGCCCAGAGAGGTCCAAGATGATAGGAAGGATTTGAAACAGTACCTTTATTTTCAGCCTCTTCTAAGTCCTTTTTGTTTGCCAAGAGAATTTCTTCTCTCTGGTCCGTTAGTAAGTCAGCAAGACGATAAATAATCTCTGCTCGCTGAAAGAGAAAACAGCTTCTGAACTGACTTCTTACTCAAAGTCCATGCTGTTTGACATCTAGTTCCTATAGTCCATTTATGCTGACCACACACTCTCACTATCTTAACTCTCCGAATAATTGGCCAGCTGATTTTTCCAGCATGCATCGCATTTAAAAAGAAGACTGAACACCACTTCAGAGTTTACCTTGCTTTTTATTATCTTGCTTTCCTTCCCAGTCTTCTTCACCAAACTCACAGGTCCTTCCTTTAAGAGCACCTTGCAACACATCATACCCACACAGGTGCAGAGTAGTAATTGTCCACGGCTCTGCTTTTGTATATAAGCTGTATGCTAAACTCCACCCAGGTGTGAATGGAGCAAGTTATTCCAGTCAATTCTTCAGCAGCTCTGATTACAATTCACTTCTGTGTGTTACTTGATGCTATCAACATTTTTATAAACCCCACATGAAAGCTCATATTACTTCACAGCCCCAGGCAACATGATCTTTTTGCTTTTCTCATTTTTAGGCAGGCTACAATACAAACAATGGATCTGGCACAGAAATAATAGATTCTTGTCCCAAGGGGTCCATTTATGTTGCAAGTCTGTGTTGTAAAACTTGCCACATGTGCACAGTATTAAGAATTTGTCCATATTGTTCTGTCACCTGCTCAGGCTGTAGAGCCGCCAAGGTCCTGCCACCAGCTCGAGCCATTTCTGCCTGCTGTTCTACAGTAGGGCCTGCAAAAAAACCACAAAAATATGCTATGCAGACAAGGTAACAGCATAGGCAGAAGTGAGTGCTAGCCCATTCGTCTTCCAATTCTATGTTCAGAGCATGAAAGCTGTTTTTAACAGAGAAATTCAAGAAAAATGTTGTATCCTAAGACAGAAAAGTCTGTACCTGACACAAAAATATGTTACAGTCCCTACATGAAGAACCACCACAAAGATTCTGTCTCTGTGTCACAGCAAGTGTGCAGCACGTATCAAAACGACTTGACAAAAGATCAACAGGATAGCTAAGTCTCTACGGCATAGCAGGCTACTGAAAGAGAAGAGGCAAACTTTGAAAAGTTTAAGTATCCAGCTGAGGAATGTATGCACAGGAACACACAAACGATAATGGAAGCCAAAACCCTAGTAACAGCTTGCAGAAAAATTGTCTTTCCTTGTATGCATTTTAGAAGCAAGGTGCTGAAACTACATAAAACAGGTTGTGTTTCTGTTTCAAGTCACCACGATCAGGTAGCCCTTCTGCAAAGAATTCACAGGTAGCTCATGGAAAAACTGCCATTTTTAACTCTCCTGAAATAGCCTGTAAACCAAGTGACTTGAATCCAACTTCCATTTAAGAAGAGTCCCATGGAAACTTCCAGAGTAGAAACTATGCAGAGGTATAGTGGGAAGTGTAAGAAAAGCACTTGTGGACATGAGATTAATTAGACTAATATAAGATATTTTAAAACAGCTTTTTGAAGTTATATCATTCTTTACAAAATATGGCATTTTTTTGTGTTCTTGGAGAAAAATTATGTATGTAAGCAGATATACTTGATTTTTAGAAGTTACTTGAATTTCCAAAGTGTGGGTTTTGGAAGACAGAGAGACAATTGGAATAAACACCACAACAGTCCGCAGGGACAGACTTTTGTTAATTACCATATTTGTGACTTGGACAAGGATCACAAAATTAAAAGATTTACTGCTGATACCAGCTTATTATAGTGTGGCTAACTAAAAAGGCACTTAACCATAATGACACTGAGCGCATTCAAAGGATGGTTTGACATTTTTACACAATAAATCCATTAAGGATTACTATATACAAAGAAATTCACTTAGCCTAAAGTACAAGTCAAAAGTATCGCTCCCCAGTATCTAGTCTGCTAAGGTCATAGATCTTTGGTCTGATTTTATCCAGCAATTATTACACAGTTCCAGCAAGGCAGTGGCAGGAAAACATTCCTTTCTACCATAACAGAAGACTGAGCCGTAAAAGAAATGAATGATAAAAAAATAAACCTAAACACTACCTTAGTTCAGCAGCACATTCTATATCCATATTTTCACACTGAAATCATGCATATTTGATGATAACTCTTAAGACTACAAAAGGCAAAACTTCTACTCTACTCATTGCATTCTTCAAATGCAAGTCTGATGCACCAGTTTATCGGCCGAGGGAAGAAGAGCAGGGAATTCAGCAGTTTCTATCTGTACCTTATGAAACACCTTTCAAAATTCATTTTGCAAGCAGAGATTAGTTTCCCAGTTACTGCACAGCTCTAGACAAATTTTAACTCTAATTTTTCAGGAGATCTCTACAACTCTCAAGGTACACATTAACTCTGTACTCACCTGCAGGTTTTACCTCTGAAAAAAAAGTTCCAACTTTTTTCCCTTCTACAATATCTGTGATGACATGACCTGAAATTTTTGGGTGGGTTCCATTTGCAATCACTACTGAGGTTCCTCCTTGCAGGGCCCACAGAGCTGCTTTGACCTACAGGAAAGGACAGTGCCAGTTGCAAGACATTCACTGGTTATTTGAATCACCACTCTCCATACGATTTCTTGGTCCACTCTGATGTCCAGATTGATCACTTATACTTTCAAAAAGCATTCAACACACCTCAGAAATCTCTGAACTTCAGGGTTGGAATACTGACAACATTCGCTTATTCCTTCCACAGTATGTTAAGTTTACATCAGGATTAGCTCATTAGTAAGGGTCCTTTAAAATCTTTGTGTACTGATTGGTCCTAAGATTAGCCTCTTTGCACATTTTTGAGCAGAATATGATTTCTCTCAAATCCAAGATGCTACCTGCTGAAGAGGCACTGCCAGTGGTTTCCTTCACTTCCCAGTCAGGATATGGGCAGTATTATCCACTACTATATTTAATAATGTGTCATTTATTTAATTGCAAAAGCTTCTCTGTTACTCACTTCTATGCTTTACTAATATGGTTCTACAGTTTAGTATTACAGTCCATAGTCACTATGAGACACAAATGTCAAGCCTATCACATCAAACTCGGCTACCAAAAGACCATCAGCTGCCTCATTATTGCTCACATTTCTTGCTGAAAATCGAGATTTGTTCTTTGAGCCACCATCAGTTTTCTATTATCGATGCTACAGTTTTCCAAATATGTCCCCTACCTTCTCAACTGTAGCAAATTTTTGTTACAATACCTGCACTAAGATTTGCCTCTACCTGACTCAAAAGACACCAAGCAACTCTAACGGATTATTACTTTTACAATAAAAGTACTCTCTGACCTTGGCAGCTTTACCTTCAATACTTGAAATTGTTTAAACTATCTTAGAAGCCAGATAAGGGAAAGTAATTTCTGAATAAGCTTTGTACATCCCATAGTTCAAAATGCCTCCTCCTTTTGCCACCTTGCAGTCCATGCTCTGATACTTAAGAATGTGCCTTACCCGATTCTTCAGAAAAAGGAATAATCAATAACATAACTGGTGAAGAATTTTATTTCAGTCTTCTCCTGCTTAGTCAAGATCTGCTTGGTTTTTACAGATAACTTTCCAGATACGTCCCAGGGAAATCTGCAGCAATTAATACTACAGCAGTGCATAGCTCAGCCTCATGAGACATATGCTGAAGTCACACAACACACCCATGTTTATGCACTCACAGCAATGAATACTGAGACCACCTGACTACAGAGCACTAAAACCCATTAGTCTGCCCACCTCTACTAGTCTTGTACTCAAAAACTGAAGTACCTTGGTCTCCATCAATATGTCCTTCAGAAGAAAACAGTACATTGTACAAACTGAGAAAGGAGAGGGAGGTATCATATCACATTCAAGAGATGGGGATTCCCAAAATCTTTGAGTTATCACATAAGAAAGAATTGAGGACTGACTCTTATTTTGATTTAAAACACTAAAATACAGTTCCAAATGCCACCTTTTAAAATATACTGGAGTATAATTCTTTACTTGCTCTTTCCAATTCACATGGACCTAAAAGAAAAGCAAAAGGAACCCATATACCATTTCAGGATACTCAAAAAATAGCTGAGGCTGGAAAGGATCCCTGGAAATCATGTAGTCCAGCTGTCTGCTCAAAGCAGGGTCAACTAGACCCAGTTACTCAAGACACCATCCAGTCAGGTTTTGAACATCTCCCAGCAGAGAATCCACAGGCTCTCTTAGCAACCTGCTCCAGTGCTTCAGCAATCTCACTGTAAAATTATTACATTTCAGTTTAATCACTTGTATTTCTTTCCATGCCCATGGCTTCTTGTCTGTTTCCTGGATACCACTGAGAAGAATTTGGTTCTGCCTTCTCTAAAATCTTCCTTGAGCTACTTATACCCAAACCTTCTCTTTTCCAGTGTAAACAATCCTAGCTCTCAGCCTCTCTTAGTGTGACAGTGCTCCTATTCTTTAATCATATTCATGGCTCTGTGTTGGTCTCACTGTAGCATGCCATGTCCTTCCTGTACTGCAGTGTCTAGAACCAGACAGAATTCTACAGATGTGGTTTCACTAGTGCCGAGTAGATGAAAGTAATCATTTTCCTCGACCTGGTGGCTATGTTCTTTTTCATACAACCTAGGACACTGTTGGTCTGCTTTGCCCAAAGGCCATATTCCAGGTGTACTTTCCATTTGGTGTCTACCAGAACCCCTATGCCCTTTTCACTGAACCTGCATTCAAGGCAGTCAGTTCTCCAGCTCATACCAGTTGTCCCTAGGCATAAGACTCAGCATTTCCTTTTATTGAACTCCTAAGGTTCCCGCCTGCCCACTCCTGCAGCCTGCCAAGATCCACCTGAACAGCAGCACAAAGCACAATCACCTCATGTAGCTCCCTTTCCTTCACGATTATGAAGCAAATGTTCCATATATCTACCTTGGCTTCCATGCCACCCATTCCCACTCGGGATTTGGTTCCAAATGTTACAGACTGCTGGTCTCCTGGGTAGAATATGTCAATAAGCTTTGCGTCATCAGACCCTGGAGGGTTGTCAAAGAGTCCTGAAATAAGCAATAAAAATCAGTTATATACCCTCATGTCCAAAGCTTACTCATGAAAAAAGAAAAAAAAACCAAAAAAAAGCCCCACAACCAACATGAGGCTAAAAAGATGTGTTTCACTTTATAGGATTGAAACTTCCACTGAACCTTTCTTTTTGTGGGACTGAAAACATAGGATTCTTAACTGGCAGACCCAAAAGGTATAGGTTTATTGAAAGCCTAGAAAATAAGAAACCAAAAACCCACATGCTGAATTGCAGCAAGCAAGCTGGGAGGTAATGACATTTGGTTGAGGTTTGAGACAGTTGGCAGCTTTTAGATGTTCAAAATCAGGGCTTACATACACAAACCCCCAAATGAATGGGTAAATAATAGTCCTCCTAGAAGACTCAGACTCAGTCCTCAGAGAAGACTCAGAGGACTCAATAGTCCTCCTCAAAGACTCAGATGATATTCCTGAATGGTGGGTTGCACAGTGAGAAAACACGCGATTCACAAACATGTAAAAAGGCTAACTGTTGAATTCTACTAAGAAGGAACAAAACACTACGGAGACATACTCTAACCAGAATTTTTAAAAATCAAGTAATTTCATGTCACTACACTTGGAGTTGAATGACACTTTGGTTTATCTAACACATTCAACTTCAACTCTACCACTACTTCCCAGAAATAGTATGTGCACAAATACTGCCACAACAAATTAGAGAGGACAAGTGCAGTCTATCTGCACCCACCCTTGATAGCTTGGGAAGTAAGAGGACATCTTTCTATAAACAAGTTGCCACATTGAATTAATAATCTTGGAGAGCAGGTGTGCTGTTTTTTGGGTTTTTTACAAACTCTTTTGACTACTGCTTTTATGAGTTGTTCCAAGACAGTCATTTTGTGTAGAATTAACCATGAAACCCAGCTGCATCTGCTAAAAGAAACTGTGCGTATGGAAAGATCTATCTTTCCTCCACAGGGCCTCAAGCATGTGCTGAAGGCCAATATTTACTGAAAGAAACCCATCTGTAGAAGAGGAAAAGAATATGTGACTTATGGTGATATGGACTACATTGATCTGAAACTGTACCCACTACCCTGCTCTCTCTACAAAAGGAAGTTCAACATCCATAGGTGACAGGCTTATGTCACAACAGCATAGCTCAGAAGAATACAGCAGTGCAAGGCAAAAGGAAGCGAGACAGAAAAAGCTAGCAAGACCCAGGTATCTAGAAAGCAATGATCAGGATTTGCAATACACCAATAATTCACTGACAGAACCTGCTGCCAGAAGAAACAAACTATTGTAGAATAGTATTTGGTTTATACTCCTGATTTGAGACACATAGCTTTTATCCTGCATACTATTCCTGACTGTCACACAACTCTGAGAAGCTAGCAGAAGTACCACAGTACATGTGGTATTCTGGGATCTGGAACAGATCTCAGGTTCACATGCATTCTCACCCACACAGATTCAACAGTGTCTCAGACAGTGTGGCTTATGCCACAGCATCAACATTGGGTATAGGCCTTAAGGAGTTATTGTAGTACATTACAAATGTCCTTGTAAAAGAGATGAACTGAAGAGATCAGTAAAACAGGAAAAGAGGTTGGTTTGACAACCTGATATGCTTCACTAAAACCACAAATTAAAGAAATTACTCACAAACCTTCTACATCTGAAAGAACAATCAGGAGATCAGTTTTCATTTCCACAGCTAGTCGTGCTGCCAGACTGTCATTATCCTTCACACTAATTACCTGCAATACACATGCATATCAGAAGTGGCAAATAGTGTGAGGAACTAAGAAATATTTGGCGACAACATAAAAAAGCAATCTATCTCAGCATTAACAAGTCCTTCTGAGCTACTTTTTTCACACCCACTAGAACCCTCAAACATGATCTTTGTGTGAAAGTATAAATGCTTCAGTAAAGCGGTATCCAAATGACAAGCAGTGTCATCAGTACTTGCATTCTCCACCTTAGTGCCCAGTGAAAAGGCAAGAGGCACTAACTGACACTCTTCTAAGAACGGTTGCTGGATCAGACGATCTATAGAGGCATGCTTGCTTTTGGTAAAGCAGATAGTATTTGCCCTGGTTTCACCCCACAACATTGTATCATGCCAAATACAGACAAGTCAAGAGTCTTCCAGTACCCCTGTCCACATACTAATTCTGTATCTTTGTTTCTCTGCTGTAGACTTCAGAGGTCCCCAGTTATGGCATTAGACAAGCACACGTTAGCACTGCACCATCTGCAAGCAGGACGCCCCCCTTGCAATACTTTACCCACATTTACCCCCTGCAGATCGCTGTTTGGCTCTGGAGGTGGAACAACTGCATCATTAGTGTTAATTATAGGGACAATATTCATCCTTAAAAGCTCATGTAATGTTCCATTTAAATTGCGACGCTTCTGTTCATCATGGAAATCCAGATTGGTGACTAAAATCTAAAAGGAAGAAAGAAACTACTTAGCCCACCACTTTTCCTATGAGAACATTATATAAACTTATGTACTAATGTGTCATAACAGAGCAGTCATGCCTTTTGGGTCCCTAAAGAAACAAAGGCCACATTTAAAAGATATAGAATACAAGTGAGAAATATTGTTTCCATAATATGAGAACGTTTATTCCACTGAAACCTGTAATAGCATATCTCAAGCTGGTAGGTCACACAACCCAAGACTGAACTTGGAAAAAAAGCTTGTAATCAGAACATAGATGCTCATGATAAATACTAAGACCCTAGACAATTCAATAGATTGCTCAAGACACTGCCTTCCCACTTTTTCCTCCTACTTTAATGTTCCTACTTGTAGCGAGCAGAAGGGATGCTTTACATCAAGATTTTTCTTCCACTCACTAGAACTTACTTGCTCTTCTGAAACAATCTTGTCTCCTGCATGCAGATAGCATCCATTTCCCTCGGTCTTTTATCACCAAAAAACACCCCAAATGTCTGCTCTGGAGAGGCTTTTTTTTGTTTTTACTCTATCACTGGACATTTGAGACTTAAGCAAATAACTCCACCACTCAGATGTACCACAGTACTTGGAATCAATGTGTGTGCTAAGCTTTTTGGCATAGGCAATTAATTCTTTTATATCAAAGGAAGGATAGTTGTCTACAGATTTGAACAAGATTACAATCCAGCATGACCTAGAGTGATTTTTAGCTGTATTATAAACAATATGGCCATATCAGCGCTACCATATTACAGTAAGAAGTTCCTCCAAGAAGACTTCATACTAGGCTCCTAAATTTGTTAAAAGTGTCTAGACAGATAAGGCCTTACAGTTAAAGCAATTCTGTATTTTCAGAGTATCTAAGATAAGTGAAGCCTGTTTAGGAGTAGTTCAACTGATAGAGTTGCAGCCTTCAGTATAAGAGCCAGGCCAGGGATACCATCATCCACAAGTTGGAAAGGTCCGAAGAGCAGACGGACAGTGAGTTCTGAAGTGTGGATATGCACTTCCATCAACTTTACAGAATGCGCTGCAATTTAGTCACTTGTGATTTTTAAACCCTCACTTTGGACCACCAACTTCAGCTTTTGTGAAGAGATCTTAACAGACCTTCCCCACTATAAAAGAGCAGGACACACCTGAACTCCAAAAAGAAAAAGCATATTCATTTTATCTAGACAATAGATAACTCAGTTTCAGAAATATTTAGCAAGGCACTCTTATATAAGCTACATTTATATGACAATAAGCTCCAAAAGTATCAAGTCTAGGAAAGAAGGAATGCCTTACTTGAGCTGCACAGATGCTGTACTGTGTAAACATGGCCTCATACAGAGCCATTAGTCCACTCTGTCCAGCTGCTGCACAAGCTCGGGCCTCCAAGACTGGAATGGCCTACAAAGACAAAGAGGAGCTGTCACACAGTGACTTGAATGGGTAGTACCCAACATTCAAGGAAAAGCAGGAGTGTCACCAGCCTCTCACCATATCTTTTAGCTGACTCTGGCCTGAATGAAGTGCTTGCCTCACACTCTGAGAAAGCAAGATCTCATGACGCAACCGCTGCTTTCCAAAAGCTACAGCCCCACTGGTGACAATCATCATCTCTCGGCCCTGATTTTGCAGCATTGAGACCTGTAAAGAGAGGAAATAAGAAATTGAGCCTGGCGTATGATCAGTGAGAGCAAGATAGCCCTGGCTACTATAACCTTATGCTCACCAATTCCTGCTGACACAAGTATTTTGATTTCTCTGTGGATACGCAAAGCAAAGCAATCACCCTTCATGATACTTCTGCACATCTTCCTAGCCCTTGGGAGCAATGCCAAGGACTGCATGCAATCTATAACTTCTCGTAAACCTTCCTTTCACAGTACCAGCTTTTGTGACAGAAAAATGCTTGAATCCATCCACTCCCGAAGCTACCATTATACAGCAACTTTTAATTCTAGAAGTGAAGAGGCTAACTCTCAATAATAAAGCTTTCAATTACTTCCTCCTTACATGTATCTGGTCAGATTCCTTTCAAAGCCCCAAAGCTAAAGGTCTTACATGGATTTAATATATTATGTTAACTTTACTTCCCAGAAAGGACATGTCCAGTGCTCACCAAGATAACCCTTTCATTTTGGAGAAGAAATACATGAGTTGATCCCATCAGTTTTTCCAACAAGCAACGAGGTTTCAGGCTTTTCTCTGAAGGAACTCAGCAAATGCTCAGGTGATCAAGAAGGATTGACTTGTTTTGCAGAGTTCACATACTTGAGTGCCACCTTCCCACTAGAGACAGCTAACGCCCCAGCCATGTCTTACTTACTGCACAAAGATTCACTGTGGAAATCTCTCCCTCTATACTGGGTTTGGCCAAGATGGAGTTACCATTCTTTACAGGGGTCTGTATTACACTGTGTTTTGGATTTCAGTTCTAAAACAGTTTTTGTAACATTCCAATGTTTTGCCTGTTGCTAAATAGTGCTTGTACAGTATCTTTCCTCCATGCTGAGCAGCACTACACAGGCATCAAGGCTTTCCTTGTTCCACTATGTCCCATCTCAGCAGGTAGGCTAGCAGCTGGGCACAAAGTTCAGAGAGAATACATTTGAAACAGCTGACCATAAACTGGCCAAAGGGACTTTTCACACAATACAACATCACGCACAGTAACAGAGTTGCAGAATAGCAAAACGCAGGAGGTTGTCTTCCAAGGTGTCCACCACTCAAGAACTAGTGAGGCATCAGTCAGCTTGTGTGAGGTAGTGATTGCCATAACTGATTTCTTTTTCCCTCTCTTTGACTTATTAAACTATCTTTATTTCAACCCATGAGATTTCTTACTTTTGCTCTTCCCGTTTTCTTCCCAATCTCACTGATGGTGGGGCAGAATTGAGGGGGGCAAACAAGAATCTGTGGATGTTTAGCTGATAGCCACAATTAACCCACCACACAGTAAATTCAAAAAACAATTTACTGAGTTACACGGTTTACAGTACTGCAGCATAGGGGGTTGAAAAGGGAAAGGCTAACACATTGTTTTAAAGAGTATCAATATTTTATGATGGTTTACTACAATCTTCTGTAGCATCCAACAACCACCGTGTACCTGAAGTTAACAAAAATGTTCAGTCACAGAATTACCTGTTCTACAATAGAAGCCAGCCTCCCAAGGGCCAAGCCACACTCATCTCCTCGAGTAACAACAGCACTACCCAGCTTTACTACAATCCGTTTTGCATGCTTCAGCTCACTGCGGTGTGCAAATGATTTTCCATGTGCACGGCTGAGTGGCACTGTGATAAATGGAATGTTGCTCCAACAACGGATGGATTCATTCCTTAATCTTTGGTTATGGCAAGGGAGATCTGTGGATAAAGAAAGAAAGAAAAAAAAAAACCCAGTTTTAAGTGTTTAATTTAGACTTTTAACCTTTCACAATACACGCTTCCCAGTAACTGGGAATGAGAAGCTAGCTTTCAATTCACTAAAACAAAATGAGAAACAGGAGTATCGGAGCAGCACTAAGCATCTCTAAGGTATAGAAGGCAATATAATATCCCCATGCATCACAGAACTCTGTCTCTGAGAATCTAGAAGACCAAACTGAAAGACACTGGAAAAGAGCCTATACAACTCACACCTCAAGGACTAGTTTTAAAAACAAACTCCTTTGCCTTGCTTCATTAGATACAGTTAGGAGAGTTTTCCTGTCAGAAGTAGCACAGAAAGCCTAGCTGTTAGAAAAGAAACACAGCTTTTGCAACATCTCTACGCCAGGTATTTTTGCACATTGCCCAACAAGGGAGAATTGAAGGGGCATAACAGACATACAAACTAAAAGTCTCATGGTGGTGTTCAAGCCCTGGAACAGGCCTCCTGAAGATGTCTTTGTGCTCCAAGTCTGTCAATGTTCAGGAGGCATTTTAACAATGCTCATAATGTACTTTAGCTTTGGGCAGTCCTGAAGCATCAGGCTGTGGGACTAGGTGACCACTCTAAGTCTTACAACTAACTATTCTATTCTACTCAATCCTAACTAACGGATCATCTGAAGATGCAGAGGCTTCTTTACAAATCAGTGAACTCAATCTTACACCATGGTCAGAGTTACCTGATTATATTTCATATATTCAGTATGTCTAATTTTGGTGCTTTGTAATACATTATCGTTTCATTTTTAAGTTGAAGTGACTATTCTTGGTGTTACTGAAGAAAGACAGGAATGAACATTGTGCTACATAAAAAACACCCATTTTACTCAACAATGCTTTTATTAAATTAATCTTTCGCTCGTTATACACACAGAAGAAGTTTAAGTGACTAATCAAAAGTGAAGGCTGCACTAACATGTCACATATGAAAACAGAAAATGGAATTTAGAGAGGAGTTTCATTTGCCCCAATTTTCATGAGGGAATACTTGTGAATCTAGGTAAGGTCTACAAGACATAGGAGAGACTGGGCAAAGCAGTACAATTTGACTGTTGTTTCCAGCATTACACCTTACTATTTAGTACTACTATTTAGTATTTGCCTAACCTACACAGTATAACCAGAAAGGAGTTTATTTGCAGTTCTCTTGGCTCCAGGGTTTAAAAGGTTCAAAGAAGGCAGCTGTTGAGAGATAACCAGTATCTGAAAAGAAACCACTTACTTTTTAAAAGAAAAATAAGGAAAAAGACAACAGTCCTAGAACAAGCAGAGAATTCTAAATCCCCACTAAAGTCCTAATCAGCTGTATAAATCCATCTTTCTTCGTAATTTTACACTGGACTGAGATGTGAAATAGGCTCCCACGTTACACATGCAAAACACTTCTGGAGATGCAAGTCTATTAACTTGCTCCACACGCAATAAGAGAGAAACTGACATAGCCATCCAATCCAGGTTTTGGACAACTAGGCTTAAAGGCAATCCAGTTTTATATCCCATACCTTCAACAGTTTCACTTCCTTAATAGAGAAAGGGACACATATGAAACATATTTAAGTATTTGGCACTGCAGATCCTTCTATGTAGCCTGCACAAGGATTGCTTCTCAGGAGTAAAGAAGCAGAATTTCAAAATATACAAGCTGAACAGAATAGAAAAAAGATGTGGAGAACAAACAGAAAACAGTAGTCAATGATCACTCCAGCTTTAGAACACAACTAATGAAGCAACAAGAGTTGCTCCACTGCTGGATACTGTCAATGCTTGGGAACAAACTTCTCTCAGTTAGCACTGTGAAAATTACTGACTTCAGAAAATGAGAACTATTTAGAAATATTACAAATACAGAAGTCAACACAGCTGTAGCTCATAAATAAAAAGTTTAGAATTTTCAAGATTTTAACATCGGATTCATATAGTTATTAATAAAAGAGAACTGTTAACACACAGACCAATGGGAAATTAATCTTGCATGCAATTGTAAACAGCTACTCTCTTGATTTAATAGTTTATCTATCCTTGTCTTTTGTATTTCAGACCACTAATCAGGCAGACATTGAATGGTTCTGTAAATTAGATTTCAAGGAAGAACTATTTACAGGGCACCCATGTATTAATATTCAGGTTTCCTGTATTCATCTTTCCACTTGAATTTAATCCAAGTAAATTTGAGTTCTGCTCTTTGCTTTACTCAAGACATCTGAAAATGCAGATGAGGGAGCAGACATAATCAGATCTTGTTTTCCAGGAATGTATGAGGCTGAAATAACTTTTACAGCAGCAGTACTTTTATAACTAATTTTCTTTTCCTTAAAATGCATGTCAGAATAAAAAAAAAAAAACAAAAAAAACTCAGACATCCAGGCTAAGTATTATTAAGGGAGAAAGTAACATTGAGAAAGTAGAGCTTCAACTAAAGTCCATTTCAGAGGTTGTAAGTTTTGATTGATGTTAATGAGATGATTTTCCTTTCAACATAGGAAAGAGCATAGGCATGCCCAGACACATACTGACCAACATTTTAGTAACGTGTGCTTTCTCTCATACATACATAAACGGGAAATGGCTGCGATGGCATGTGGCGGTAACACAAAGCACCATCCAGGGGAACGGACAAGAGGGCTCAGAGCGGCTCGACACAACATTTTGAGATGCCTTCTGCAAATCAAGGATATCTGCAAGTTAAAATGAAGGGAGGAAGGGGGAAACTGGTTAAATATCAACGACTTTCCATCCATATTTCTCTCCTTGCCCACTCCCCCAGTCGAACTCCTCTTTTCCTGTACCATCTTAATACAATTTCCTCATGCCCACTCTCCATTCTGCAGAATTTGCAGATGGACTATGATATAGAAGAACTGAGGGTCCGTCTTCCCTGCCTGCTGCCAGACCTTTATTAAAGGTAAAGGATAAAGCACGGCTCCCTGAGAAGGGGAAATACTATTAGTGAATGTACCTACAATAGATAAAAGTAATACCTTTTTCATGGAGAAGTCTGGAAGAAAAAGAAAAAAGTAGACAGGTTGAATGACATAGACTTCTCTGTACCCCACAACAGAGCATCTACTGTACTTCTCATGAATTTCAGCCCTATTCAATATAAGAAATCTGCTCACTTACTTTTCCCTGAGCACTACCAAATTACAAGATCTTATTGATGATTACAAGTAAGGATGATTACAAATTACCAGTCATTAGATGATTACAAATTTCCAAGTATCTGGCCTTAGCTTCCCTTGAATGAACCTGTAAACACTCAGGATTCTTCTAACTCTAAAATTCACTAGAGAAATTACACAGCAAACAAGCGATACACAATTAGCCATTTTCTATGATAGGTCTAGTTCAAGTAATGCATCTAGTCTCACCAAGGAAACAAACAGATTAAATAGAATCCAGTTCTCCCAGACAGAATTTAAACCACAAAACCCCCAGACAGAATTTAAACCACAAAACCTCTCCTTCCTTTCTACAAAACTTTGCTTCCTTTCAATCCATTTTCCAGCACCATTGAAATAAAGCAAACAAAACTGCACAAACTATGGCACAGAGAAAGCACTGAAAAGAGGACAAGAAATCCTTATAGTAACTGCACTGGAAGACTGCTATTACAAATACCAGGACATTTACTGACAGTTCTGGCATACGTGTACACTTGAAGGGACCTCATTACCCTGCATCAGTGTATTGTTGTCCCTCATTATAATAATTATCAAAATATATACCTCTACATTAGACAAGGCAGCCACCAGCCCATAATGTCCCACCTGTTTTGTCTAGCACAGCTAACATTGCATGGCATTTTAATCATATTAATCTGTAATGTCCCTCCAGTTCTGTATTTCATCTAAAATGGCAATATTGGCCACTGCCAGGATGAGGCAGACAAAAGACTCTGAGCAAATCATACAACTGAGCAATTAGTCAAACCTTTCTTCTCATAACAAGGTAAGCTTAAAGAAGCTAGGGAACAGTACTAACTAGATATTCCCCCTTCAGACCCTTACCAGGCACCTCTTGCGCTTGCCTCCGGGGTTGCATAACTTCCACTATTCATGTTTCAGCCTTCCACCTTGAAGCTCACTTTGACCTCTACTGTCAGACACTGTCTTCTCAAGAGGAGGTCTTAGCTGGGTCTCAGAGAGATGGTCAAAATCCGGCAGCTCCTGACATGAGCTGGCAAATACCAGGTTCTTTATCCAGAACCCCTCCCACCACAAATACCCTGAGTGGAACCGCCCGTTCCCCTTCAGCTCTCTCTACAGACTATGCCCCTTCAGGGACAGAAGGAGGCACTCTACCGGAAGTTTCATTTCCGAGAGGCAACCCTGTTACCTCTCCTGTCAGACCTTCAACTGCTGCTATAGTAACAACCTCCACCTGGCACTTCACTGTCACAGAATACAGACCCACACTGGCCAGATCAAGCTGTGCCATCTCCTTGGCTTCCCCTACTGATCTGCTGGAGAACCACTTCACATTCTCACTACAGGCTGCTCGCAACTAAGAGCAAACTTGTCCTTCTAGAAGACTTTCTCCTGTTTCCCTTTGTTTGACACAACTTTGCTAAAAGCAGGCAGACAATGAAGAGTGAGAAGTGTCAGACAGCGTGGATCCTTTGAAGCAAAAAGATTAGAAAATAGAGCATGTTTTTGAAACTAGCTTGTGAGAAATGGCAAGGAGATCAACTTAACAAGAAAACAGAGGTTAAACCAGCAGCAGGTATCAGTATGTGCAATGGAAATGGATGCTGTCAGAAAGCACAGACAGCACAGTTTACGGTATGATGTAAGCAACAGGCTTTTTTTTCAGGCTAATCAAATGCCTTTCTCTCACTCAATCAAGGATTTAAAGTTAATTTCAATCCTCATTTTCCATTCCACTCACATTTCTACCACTTCTGTAGCTGGAATGGTTCTGACATTCAGTGACAAACAAATTAAGAAAAAGGTGTATAATTAAAAATAATTTTTTTAAAAAGCAAAACTTTCCTGCCTTACTTGGAGGAAGCAATTAAAAAAAAAAAACAACAAATTCACTATTCAGGCATTCCTCCTAGCATCAGCGTACAAATATAATTTTCCTATTATCTCTTTAAATAATGAAACTTATCTTTGTATTACTGCTCACAGAAAGCAATGCCATGACCTAGTTTTCAGGTATTTATTACCATAAGAACAGCTGTTAAGTAGCACAGTACATTTAGATGCTGTTCCAGATCAGTGTAAAGAGATTTAGTTACCTTCCAAAGCAATCAGCGATCTCAAATCCTAAAACTTACGCCTTGAAAAACAACAATCTATAACACTACTTTTTTAGTCTGTTGGCTGGAGAGCCATAGCAATTATTTGCAGTAAATTGATTGAATTAAACTAAATAAACTGTTTTCACAATTTTAGATATAAGGCAAATATCTGAGCGTCAAGACATTCCACTCTGATCGACAGAACTATTTTGCAAAACACTTTAGCACAGAAAGAGAGATAAATCAAGTCAAAGGAAACGCACACAATTTCTGTGAAGTCAGTCTTTTCCACAACACAAATTTTAAGCTCTCTGTAACATTCAGAGGCTTTTAGTATTTAAACCACTTCATTATCTTACCAAATGAAACTTCTGCGAGGGGAAAAAAAAATTCAATCTGCAGCTCTTCGTGCAAACTTTAACCCTAGAAACCGTCCCAGAGGGAAGCCAGTTCAGAAGAACTGACTAAAAGAAAACTTCAAATAAATGGTCTTTAAAGCAGCTCGCATATAGGTTCGCCCGAGTTCCCGCACAAAGAGTCAATTCAAAGCAGCAAGTACCAAGCGATCCCTTTCACCCAAGAACGCATCCCAGCAGTGCAGTGCGGTCACGGCAGTACTGCTTGGCGGGCGGAGCAGCACCTTGTCCTGGCCGCGGAACTCTCCCGAGTGCCTCACAGGACAGTACTTGCAGGAGCTTGCTGTTAGTCCATTTTGCCAGACGCAGTCTACAAATTAGTTCTGCAGCACAAGAGGGGCTGGTACAACAGCAGCACCGGCGGCAGAGCAGGGCCGGGCCCTCGGCGGTCCCCCCAGGGCTCCCGAGCGCCGCGAACCGCGCGCACCCCGCACCTGCGGCGGGCCCGAGGAGCAGCGCGCGCGGGACCCGGGCCGTGCGCGCCGCGGCCCCGCTGACTCGCCGCAGCCAATCCCCGCCCGGGACGGCCTAGGCCGCAGCCAATCCCCGCTAGGAGAGGCCTCGGCCGCAGCCAATCCGCAGCCGCGAAGGTAGCAGCCGCGTCACGTCACCGACCGCCGTCTCGCCGCGGCCGCCCGCGCTCCTGTACCCCTCGCTACCGGCAGATGATGTAATTTTTACTCCACGTTGCAGCACAAAATCCTTGCCTTTACAAGGCAAGCATTACAGCATTAACAACTGTTTAGTCTGGCCCTAGGCTAGTCCAGACAGCCCTACCCACAGCACAAACTGCTGAACCATCTCCCACAGCGGCCTTCCTTAACCTGGATTCTCCTCGCTCTCACATGTTTGCAGTCTGGTACAGACAGCAGATGAAAGGGATCTGCAGCCAATCTTCTGGAGTGGCTTTAACTCCTTTGGCCATTTACATCCTTTCTTTTCTCCACTGCAGCCCAAACCTCTTCACAAGTGCAAAAGTGCTGGCTTTGCTCTTCACTTACCTCCCATATCCCATTTGAATTCACTTCTAAATTAAGAGAATCGGTGTAATTTAGAACCATAGAATATCTTGAGCACTTAAGGACTCACAGGGATCATCAAGTCCAGCTCCTGGCCCTGCACAGGACAGCCCAACCATCACACCACATGCCTGAGACTATTGTCTAAATACACCTTGAGCTCTGTTAGCCTTGGGGCCATGACCTCTGTCCTGGCTACAAAGATAGTTAAGGGTCTCCAGGGAAAGCCATACGAGGAGCTATTGAGGGCACTTGGCTAGTTCAGTCTGGAGAAGACTGAGGGAAGACCTCATTGCACTCTGCAGCTTCCTCCCGAGGGGCAGCAGAGATGAGAAAGGAAACAGGCAATGACTTCTACTCTCTGTGACCAGAGACAGGACCTGAGGAAACTGCTGGAGCTGTGGCAAGGGAGGTTTAGGCTGGACATCGGGAAAAGGTTCTTCTCCCAAAGGGTGGTCGGGCACTGGAACAGGAAATTGCAGAATAAAACCAATGATAACACCCAAATGTTGGTCACTCACTCACCAAAAAAACCCAGAACGGTGATTAAAGGTGTATCACAGCAGTTGGTTTTGTTTGGGTATTTTTTTTTGTTTGTTTTTGGTTGTTGTTGTTTTTTGTATTAAGACAAGCCTCTTTTCCTAAGTCAAGCCTTTCAGGAGATGGGCTTTGCTGATCTTTGTGGGTCCTTTTCAACTCAGAATATTCTGTGATTCATTTTAAATAGCTAATAAGAAATGGAAATTCTCATTTTAAGCTCACCTGGCCAATTTTTAGCATGTGCAACTTCTTTAAACTGTGCTTCCAAATAAAAAGCAACAGGTTCCCCAAAATCATTGCAGATACTGAGGAGCTGCTTTTCTTTTTCAGATACTCAAATAGATGTTGAATTGGAAAGAGAAAATGCATACAAAATAAATCATTAATTTCATCTGCCACATGAAACCAGTAGTTTTTATGGAAGGATCCTTGTTAGTGGCAGTGAATCCTAGGTTTCCTACATGGTCAGCAGTTGCTTACCTCAGCGTACTTCACAAGCATATTAAGAAGTGAGAGATGTAAAACTGCGGTTTCCGACAGTTAAAGGTAGTGAACCTTCAGTAATCCTAAAGAGAGTTCCACCTTCAAGAAAAAGCATGGAACTATCCTGATGATAATAACCATATGTGTAGGCGCACGTGCTTCAGTCCACTTACCTGCATCCAAAACATAATTGCAAGAAACACAAGTACATCTCTGTGCAAATATTTTATTCCCCAGCTAATTAAAAAGACAAAAAAAGAAAAAAAAAAATCACACAGAGTAGCTGCCTTAATCAAACTTTCTAAGTGAGGAACATAAGAACAGGATAATTTAATCAGGCATGATTAAACCTCTAATAAACCTCAAGATAGGATTCATCAGCATCTTTCAAGCATTTCCTTCCTCCTAACAACTATTTACTCTTTCCTCAATCAAATCTTTCTTCTACCACCTGTTTTGAGCACTGAGCAACAATACATCAGATTCCACCAGCTGTTAAGACAATGATGATACAACTAGCATCCCAGTTCTGTTCCAGTTTCCCTACATCTATCAAATGAAGGTTGTACAATTGCCAGACATCTCTCAGGAAAACAAATAAAATGAAACAAAACTCATAGGTAGAACAACAGTCTGTCAGATGTCCAGATAAAGTACATAGGTAGGACAAGAAAGCAATCAAAACTAGTTAAATACTCTCCTAATTTCCAGCCTTGTGGAGACTATAGACTTGCAGTGCACCTACCTCCTCATTCCTCCATCTGCTGTCATGCTTGAGTTGTCCCTGGACAATCCTAGTACCAGAGATGCACCAGTTTTGCCACCCCTTCTGATCAACGCTGCAATTCCTGTCCCCAAGCCAGACAGCTTGATCATGGTAATATTCCGGTCAGAGACTAACTGACCCACCCATCTATACAGGTGAATATTAGCACCAGCAAGAGAGAAGCACAGCAATTCCTTAGACCACACTGCCACTAACAGATCAGCACAGGATGCTCTTGCTTTCCTTATATCAAGGCTATTTCATATATATGTAATGATCACTGTTGCTCTTCCACCACCTCTCTGATTAGCTCAAACACAGTGCTGCACGCTAGCCAAGGGAGAGTCCAGAACTGTAGTAGAGAATAGAGTACTCAAATTTGGATGAAGAAAAGATTCATATACTGGCATAAAATCATCTTTTATTCTGCATTTCATTCCTTAAGTTATAATTTCTACCATAATATTTACTTTTTATTTCACTACATCTTGAACTGACTTTTTAGAGTATCACGCACAGTGACTCTCAGATGTTTTCTTCCCCAGATGATGCAGAAAAACATAAGAATACCATTGCTTTTGTATTCCTAGTAACACAACATGCAGTAAGAACAGCTGAAGAATTACTGAAGCTAAGCCTGAAAGATGCTTACTTTGCTATTGAACACAATTTTTATGACAACCATGACAAAACCGTAGCTTAGAAAAGCAAAGAAATACAAAAAAAAAAAAAAAATCAGCAAAATAGTTTACACAACAAAAACATTCACTGACATAAATATGGAACAATGGTAAAATTGTTTCTGAAGTGGCTAAACGTAAATACTTTAGTACAAAACAGAAAAGAAGTTTATTTTAACCCTTTGTAAATTTTTTCTCAGTATCCTCAAGAGCAAATCTGAGAAGAGGAAGAAGGTAAACACTCCAGGTATCCATCAATTTTAGGATACAGAGTCAGCACAGGTGTAAGCACATGGAAAATTTTTATAAGCATATACAAATATGTGAGTTATTTTTCATTTGAAAAAATAAAAATCTTGACTTCCTAGTATACAAACAGTTGCCAAATAATTTTGGTAAACCCTGTAAGCTTTGCTTAAGTCTCCATTATCTAGAGTTTGATTACTCTTTTCAGAGGGCTATCAGGTTACTTAAAAAAACTTCTAATCTGATCCTGTTCTGTCTACTGTGAAGAAACAGTATGTGAAGAACACAGGCTTATCACAAAGTCGGGTCAAAAGCTAGGGAGTGACTGTTAGCTGTCATGCAAGCGTCAGGAGGGTTTAAATATTTTCTTTGGTCATGGAGAAATCTTTTAAGAAGGCACAAGAGACTGGCAAGGAAAAAGAAACCTCAAGAGGAGCAACAGCTCTGCTCTCACGAATCTCCGGATGGATGAGGCCCGTGCAGCTCTTACCAGTTCGTCTGGTGCTCGCAAGGGATCAAATTGTGATTTCACATTGCCGGCGACTCCCCGCAACAGTAACGCTCTGATACCGCCGAGAAAAAGTGACCCCGAATCTGTACTGCTCTGGGAAGTCTGGAAAGCCCGAGAGCCCGGCGGTGTGCGGCTGCTACCAGGCAGTTCTAAGGCTGAGCTCACTTCTCCTTTCCCTCCGGAGCCCTCAACCTTCTATCGCGAGCGACACAGCAGCCGCTCCCGGTTCTCCACGCGGAAGGGGAACGGGCCACGGCGGGCACGACCCAGAACGGGACCGCCCCTCCGCGAAGGGACCTCCGCTCTCCCTCTGCCACCGACGCCCGGCCGTGCCGGGCCGAGCTGCAACCTCGCGCCCGCAGCCCAGCCCACTTCTCTGCTCCGAGCACGGCCGAGGCTGCTGTGCCAAACTCAGCTCGGCGCTGCCCTGCCTGGCTTGGCTTGGCTCGGCACGTCCCCACTCACCCGCCCGGCTCGGCACGACCCGGCTCCCCGGTCGCTGCCTCTGCCACCGCCGCGCCACGTCGCTTCCGGCCCCGCCCCGCCCGCGGTTTCTGCAATCGCTCCTGCTTGGAAATCTGAAACTACATCTTTCAAAGAATCGAGGGTTGTAATAATGGACTTTAAAAACTTTCTAGTAAAGATCGTCTTCACTCGGACGGAGTAAGAACAGACCTACTGTCTCAAATAACAGTGATGTTGGAAAGATGGCTCTAGCTAGAATGTTGGCAGCAGAGAAATTAAGAGTTTTGTCTCAGCCCTTTGACATGGAGTACAAACACGCCATTCCTGTACATCTGACATATGTGTCTGCCTTGTGTGTGATACTGTCATAACGTTGCCTGATACCAAATTGCAAGACAGGCTATTTCAGATCAGGCAGAAGGGAAAACCACAATATGACAAAGTAGACACGAAAATGCACCATGACAGGAAATAACAGATTCTAAACCCACAAGCACTGCTGTCACGTGGCTAGAATTTTAATACGCCTTGATTCCGGCTGGACCAGGTTATGGACAAGGTTCTTTCCAGTTCTATTTCTTGCTATGACAAAATGTGAAAGGGGCCAAACATGAGCTAGAAAATAGGACATGTTGGAGGTTAGATAATTATGGCAGATAATTTCAATATAAGGTGATGCATTCTTACAGCACTTCATGTATTTGCAGCCCACAGAGTAAACAGTAACCCTGTGGTTACACCTAAGTGAATTACTTTAATAATGTAGAAAACAAGGATGCCAGATTCTTTTCATTCAAGCCCTATCCCAACACATTTAGCACTGACATGTGACATTTGGGAAGTTTCTCCAGCTAACCCTTTGTAATGCAGTTACTGTCACCTCTAAATTAATTTCCTGGATTCCACAAATTAGGGACATGGGAGGACATGGGATACACTACAAATGTGTTCTGAGAAAAGCTTTTCAAAGGTATTACAGGCACATCAGAGAAGTTCCATCTATCTAAAAAATCAAAGGTTGTTGCTGTACTGTGTAACAGTACAGTCCTGTGTGTTACTGGAATGCACACAGCTCTGAACACTCACGCCAGCTTGGTTGGGCTGCCCCAGAATAGGAATCAGTGGAAACTGCAGACACTTGCACAGAATTTCTTCCCAGCTAATAAACTATGCAAACAATCACAAAGATAAATATGTAACATTAACCTAGAAGCTTGTAGATGTGTTGTAGCTTTTGTATTTGTGTTATCGCCTTTGATATCCTGACTAATTACAAGTTTTTCGGTTTATTTTTGCATTCTTTTTAAAGTTTGTAATGAGAAGGAGCAACAGAGTTGATATGTACAGTATAGGTGCAAAAGCAACAAATACATTTATTGAAAGTAGGCTCTGATATTTCTAGCCCTTATTGATTCCATTGGAGTACTTGGCATCAGATGGGGCAGATTTTTCCATCATCTGAAGAAGATAAATTATAAAATCTTTTGCTAAAAAATACATACTTTTATCCAACAGCTTCTTGGAACAACTGAGCAGATTTCCTGTGTGATGGCAGAAGGCAGGCTAGATAATCAGAATACCACCTTTAACTTCAAAAACAATAAACTTATTTCTTGGTCCCAGAGACTGAGCCAGAGATAAGGTATTGCAGCAATATTTCACTCTCATAATACACCCACAAATTTTCCTAAAATATTCAAAGTTTTAGCTTCAGAACTATTCACAAGTCTCTCTGATGAGCTACTAGAATTTTAGTGCTTATCATTTTCAGTTCAGTTCCTATCTGGAACAAGAGAATGTTTCTTATCTAGGAAAAACTCTATTTAGGCCCATTTCTTCCAGGGAAAAAAAAAAAAAAATCAGGAAGAAAGATGTTTTGAGAAACCACTAAGATTCAACTGTATTTCACAGTATGTGGTATTTACAATTACTTTGCTCTGTGCAACACTGTTGCTAATGTAAACAATGATTAAACCATGGAAATTTCAATTGAATATCTGTATTTGAAAAGACACAGAAAAGCAAGATTCAAAAAATGTACAGAGCTGTGGTTGTCATCACCTAACAAGGACAGGTTAGAGGTGACTGGCACACATGTACTCATAAAATAAGAATTCAGGCCACCTGGGAGAGCTCCTGTATTTTAAATGTTCAGTTAGTTCCACATAAAAAAATCAGGTGCTTCTCCAACAGGGAGCTAAGTGAAAGCAGCTCCAAAATGCTTTGATTGAACTTTGCTTCTCTCTCCCTACTCCTTGGATTAGAGAGCACTCTTGGTTCCTGGGAACATGGACTAATCGTTTTAACATTCTCTTCCTTATCCTTCATTAATGCAATGTCCCTGGATTTCTACATTTTTCCAGTGTGTCACTGCAGTGATGTTCACATACAGAGAATAGGGACATGAGAGGACAAGCTGTCTGCATGGCTTAATCCAAGAACAGAAGGCACATGGATAGATATCAAAGACATGTTATAAAAATCTGATGATAAGAGTCCATCATCTGGATCATATCCTGAATATATCAATTCACTCACCAAATTTTAAATACAAAATTTTACTCACCAAATTTTAAATACAACTCTATCTATTTTCAGAAGCAGAAAATACTAGACATTATTAGAATCAGCAATAAATACCCAGCCAGATCACTTCTGTAACTTCTTTCTACATTCAGGGCTACCCTGAATGGGAAAAAGATGTCAAATGGGAGTTTCCAGTGCATTTGGGGCTGGCCTCGTGGAGGTTCTGGCCAATCCGTCATGTCAGTGAAGGTAACAACAGTTGTCACAGGTACAGGGCTCATGTTTAGAAACTGCAACAAGGGAAGCAAAAAGAGTTTAGCAGTCTTAATACAAAAGGCATACCCCTCCTCAATTTTCTAATGGGGACTCACTGTAGATGACTGTAGATGGCAAGGGATGGTAGGAGTTAAGTGTCCTACGTTTTCAGAGAAGTAAGCCCTCTTTCCCAAAATTGACACTTAGCAAGTAAATTGAGGATGTAGTAAAGATCAGTAGCTACTGTGCATCTGATGCTACAGATCTCCAAACAGGCAACAGTGACTCAAGCTCTGCTACAGTAAGCCTTCTACTCAGAGAAAAGACATAACAGCTACTTATATAACAAGAATAGATGCAAGCTAGCTTTGTTTTTTTATAAAAGATCCTGGCTCTTTGGACAAGTGCTTGCTATCAGAGAGAACTGCCACAATATGCAATCCTATCAATAAATGTCAATGAATTAAAGCAGGGACCCAATACAATAATAAATTTATTGCTCACATTTTAGGATGTTGTTTCAGGAAGGAGACAGATCAGTGAAGATCACACAGGGGACTGAACCTCTAAGGCCTCAGTTCTTTGCTGTTTTAACAGAAGGCTTCAAGAAAACTAATACATTAGCTCTTTGAGCTACATGGAGTTTCATGGCTACCTTGGGCTGATTTAACATCATGCTGCTGCAAAAAGAGCAACCTCACTCCCTGCCCCACTTGTCAGCTCTGCATGCTAACACTGAGAGGGCATTTACTGGAAGCATGCCTTTTGTACTTGCACTGGTTTAAGCCAACTTGTGAAATTACCACCTTATTCACTTCCCTGAGAAGAATTTCAGATTGCTTTTAGAGCAAAATTCTGTAGGAAGCATTCAAAAAACTTGCAAGATAGAGTTCATGACTCTTAAGCCAAAAATACTGCAACTCCCGTTGGAGAATTTTTGTGGTGTCTCTCAAGGCGAATTAAAAAGCACTTCTGTGCTTAAATAAAAAAGAAAAATAAAATGAACAATGCATTGGGTACAGTCCTGGTTCTACATGGAGTCTGCAAAGAGGCATCATGAGCAGATTCCTTGTGCACCTTTGCACCTGCAGCACCAGTCATGAGAGCATCAGCATGGGGCACTTCAGCCAGCTGTGGGTCTATCCCTCAAGCCTCCTCTGCTGCCCAAAGGTGGCCCCTGAGCCGTTCCCATCCCAGAATGGCTATAAAACAACGCTGAGGCTATTCCTTCTCTTATCACCTGGAAACATCACTCCCTTGCAAGGTGTCCTAACATTCCTGCTTCAAGCCAGTTTAACCCCTTCTTGCCCTCCATGCCAGATTAGTCCTTGATCACAACTCACCACTGCTGAACAGTTACAAGTAGAATTCCCCCAACACTCTTGATGGATAGAAGTTCTCCTATCAACGAGTAAACACACAATAGGCCAAGTTGCCCTAGTCAATAAGAAGCCTCAAGATGATTGATTTAAGCATCTGGACCTTCAAAAACTGCCTTAAAATCAGAGAGATTAGTGCAGGGGAAAAAATCCCATACACAACCCCTCCTAAACAGCTGGGAGAAGGCAATCATCAGCAACTTCTAGCACGCTCTTGTAGAGCTCTACATAATTTTAAAATGTTCTGTGTTTACACAAAGTCCAAATAGAACTGTGATTAGATATTGTGGATGGGTTCCCTGGATTCTCTCTTTTCTGGTCAGTTACTTAGGCAACTTTCCAGTGATGCAGTGTTATCTAAAAAAAAAAAGTTTCTCTAAAAAATTATTAATGAAACTAAAAGACAGTTCTCAGAGAATCTGTAGGCTGAAGCTGAGAAGTGACATAATTTGAAAGTAATGTGCAGTCTAGTAGGCTTACAAATAGCTGCAATTCATAAGTGTTGGCTACAGAGTGAGTTGGTCTTTTGCTAAAATATCTTCACTAACAATCCTAATTTGTGGATTGTCACTGATGAAGTCACAACTGATTTTAATGGCATGGGGTTTTTTGCTGCCAGAAACTCGCTTTCTTATAATTAGCTTTGCAATAGACCTTAAAGCTCTAAAGTAATGAGCATCAGTTGCTCAAGCAAATCAAATCTCATTCTCATTCTTCCTGATTAGCTAATCCTGAGGAATTTGCACCCTGCACTTTTACTAGAAATGCAAGTCTTCTTCCTCAGACAGAAATTTTGTTAATGAAGCCATGTGACAGACGATTTAAAAATATTTTCATGGAGTAGGGTATCAGTTTGACTTAGGGCAATGAGTTTTACACGGTTAACATCTTCCCATCCTCTTCATGTATTTTGCCAGAAGGGAGAACAAAGGGGTACCACAAGATGCATTTAAACAAGTGTGTAAAATCTCTTTTAGACTGGGTCTGAAGTTCAAAGAGTGTTAACAGATCAGACAGACACTTTCCATGTCATACCCCACAGCCATGATGATGCCCTGGCAGGTGTCAGCTGCTCCCCCTAAAGCCCTTACAGAGAAGTGTTAAACCTTGAAATGTATCTGCTGCCCAAAACTGCAGTTGTCAAAAAAAAATCACAATGGGATCCACTGACACATGCTTGAAAAGCTCATTGTCCTCTCTGTGAACATGCTAGCTGATACATTCCTGCTGACATCACAGAATGCTCTGGGTTGGAAGGGACCTTTAAAGGTCACATACTTCAAGCCTTTTGTGATAAGCAAGGATGCCTTCAACTAGACCAGGTTGTCCAGAACTCCGTCCAACCATGCCTTGAATACCCTCTTTCTGGCTTACAGCCTTCCTCCTCAATTCTCCAAATATGCCGCCATCAGCAGTAGTCACTTCCTCAGCTACCTATTGGTGACTTCAGAAGCTCTAAATGAAGAGAAATATCTTCTCGCACAGATTATCCGCATTCTGTGGAGTCTCTGAAATATTACTCAACTCAAATTTCATATCAAGGCTTGAAAGACAACTAAATAAACATGGAGTTACCAAATGTTTGTAACTACAACTTTATACCAGCCATAACTGAAAGTTAAAAGACTGAGTCCTTAAGTGGCAGAAAGTGGTTTAGGGTTGGAAAGAAGGTACTTTTCCAATTATTCAACTGAGGAGGACAGTACTGAAAGATCACAAACAACCTTCCTCTATAGAAGGCTACCACTGCAGCCAGACAACTGCTAAAATTCAATAAATCTCAACTTACTTTGTTTCAAAACCATTTGATTCCCTGGTTCTTAAATAACCTGTATACTCCCTTTAATTACCTCTGTGTGTGAAGGAGGGTTTTTAATTCCATACCTTGAGGGGGTGACAATGGTAAAAGTGTCGTGCACCCAGTATTTGAGCTTGTGGATTGGACAGGAGGCCTACTTTAGTCCACAATATCTGTATCTCCAGAGTCACAGGAACCATACAACAGGAAGTGCAATTCACAGTCTGAAAATAAAATAGACCCTAATCAACGTAATATAGTATTTAAAAAGTGATAAAGGACTATTATGGTCCAAGTCTAATATTTTGGATAATATAGGTCACAGAACCTAAACCAATCACTTCAGCACTAACTCTGTAACTTCTTGTCAGGTCAACCACCCATTCTGGACCGACATCCATCTCACTGCATCTCAGTTCCCATTAAAATTTGTCTCAGCTTTACCACTTGGATTTCACATTCCATTTAGCCACTCCCCCACAGAGTGGGGGATTAGCAATTATTACAATACAACTGGCTCAGAAAATTGAACCTTATTGGGTAATATAATAGGATATAAATACTCCTGCAAAAATATTCCCTATTCTGGAAAAGCAGAAAGGATTATAGTAATAATTAATAGGAAGTAACCAGCTACTATCAGTTCCAAAAGGCTGTCAAAAAACTATATAATATAACACTGGATTTAGTATTTAACTCTTTTTGCCCATTTAAATAACAGGAACAAGATCTAAGAGATGGGAAATCTGCCAGAGTTTGTTGGGGTTTTTTTGAGGTTTTTTTCAGTTAAGCACTCTAATAATATGAACCATAATGACTGCTTACACCCCTGAGAGTTATAGGATCAATATACAAAAAAAGTCCAGACTACCCACCTCCCTAAGGCAATACAAAGATATGAAAGGAAAAATATTTACAGATGATCTTTTTGCATTCATATTACCTGCACACTGCAGTTCTGAATCAGAATGGTCATCCACTCTTCTGCCTGGGTTGAATGAGCACTGCCAGTTATAGCAAAGTCTTCTGTTCTGTTCATCCCCTGAAAAGCCTCATATAACTTTTGCTGCATGTAACTACAGTTACTGTCTTCCACTATTGGGGATAGGCTGGAAATGAGAAAATAACACCTTTTACAAAGTGATTTCCTGGACAAAAAAAAAACCCCAAACCACTATCAACATTCTTTCTTTGCAGTAAGTATTTCTTCCGCTCTTATAATGAGTTAACAAGTATTTGTATTAAAAAGATGCAGTTTCAATCCTCTCTGCAATGAGAAAGGAGAGGAATATGGCAGGGTAATGCATGATTAGGAAAACTGACAGCTCTTTAGCCATCTTATGGCATCAGTGGTCCTACACTTGCCCTGTCAAAAGAACAATCCAAATAATCAAAACAACTGCTTTTTAGATTCACTCCTCAAGTCTACTCTGGCCCAAGACATATCACCACACCAGAGCCTCAAAATGCCCCAGAAGACCTTCACAATGTTCAGATTTTTTCTAGCAGTCCACCACCTTTCCTATATTCAAGTTCTCTTAGGAGTATCCTAATCTGTAGAGACGCACTGGTGACCTCAGGGAAGGACCTAAGCTCCACAGCAGTACATAAGAGACTACAGAAAAACATGCTAAGTGAGTCCAAAACTTCCCATCGTCAGAAAGGATGACTGCAGAGTGTGTTCTTACCTGATTTTGCAGCCCGTTCTCATATTCCTTCCAAATTGTACTGTGTGTCTGAGGAACTGTGAACAACTTCCATCACTTTCACTCCTCAATATGCTCATCTGACAGACTGCACATCAAGAAGCCAAACAAAAGTATAAACAGACAACATACAACACTCATCCTGTATTTAACAAACCACTCACCTCATATTCCTCCTTATCCCTCTCAGGGCCCTATAAAAATCCACACAGTGCAGTACCAGAAACAAAAAAAAAAAAAATCAGTGATAAACAGAACTTCATAGCAGAAAAAGGATACATGTTGCATGGCACCGCTGTTTGCGATCAACAGTGGTGCTCCAGTTAGGTAGCCAGGGTTTCCACTTCTAGGCAACATATGAGAAAGAGTCCTGGTCTACAAAGACGCAAAGAGAAGAAATAGAAAAAGAGGAAAATATTAGCACCAATGACATCCATTCATCTCCAGAGATCAAATTCACATTCTAAAAAATGTAAATGTGAACTGTTTTTTGAATGACTCATTATGATACACTACTTAAACTATTTGTTTCCAAGGTCTCTTTCTCACCTGGCCAATTTCATTTGCAGTCCAGAAGGTAAAAAACTAAATGTCAGTATCCTGAAATGTGGTTAATACCAGGAAAGCTCTCAATACAATGAATTGCTATTGCTCAACATTTGTATCTGAGGAACAGATCAATCAGGGCAATTCTACAGAAGCACTGCAGAACAAACTGCCTTGACTCTGATTCTTAGTGGATCATTCCACTTTGAAATGGCTGTATGGCAAGAGCCTCTGGGTATAACTTCAACAAGATTGCACTGCACACTTACCAACCCCTGAGGTCACCACTTATCCAATTTTACATTGCCTCTATGGGACATGATTTATGTGAACTTAACACACATTAGTATTTCCCAGACGTCTACCCTCTTCAAGGTAATGCTCTTTCCTGCTGCAAAGGCAAAGTTAAATAAGTACTGGAATAAATTTAGTAACTTCAATCACTAACACTGAACACATCCAATATAGCCCTAGCTTCAACCCTTTCCTTCACAAGGTCATGCTGCTGACTTATTCATCCTCTTCCCCCCAACAAACAAACAAATCCCAAACATAACAACAAGAAAATGCCAAAAAAATCCAACACCCCCCTCCAAAATCCCAAACCAAAAAACAAACAATCCCCCGCCAAAATCCCACAACAAACAAAAAAAACCCCAAACAAAACAAACAAGTGCCAAAAGGCCCAAAACCAAAAAAACCAACCAACCAAAAAAACCCAGAAATTTCACCCTCAAAAAAACCAACAAAATCCTGCAAACAAACAAAAAACACCTAAAACCAAACCAGAGCAAAAATAGTCATATCAAAATAATCAGTTCCTTGAAATTTGTGCAATGAAAGACTGCACACTTGGGCTGAGCCTGGATTTTTCTACTAGCATGGTTTACTTTAGAACAGAAATGCCTCCCCTCCTGTCTTCAACCACCTGCACCCCAGGGTTCTGTTACTCCTATATGACAGTGACACTGCTCTAACCTTTTCAGGTCTCATCTGTATAAAAATGAGACACAAGCTACAGACTACAAACTTGGTAAAATTCCAGGAAGGATGGGGATACTAACCCAGAAGTGTATGGTGAAGTGCTGCTGCAGAGAGGATCTGGAGTTCCCAGAGATGTTGCTCACTTTGAACTGGACAGAAACACTCTGAATCCCACTTGTGCCACTATACTCTATCTCATAGATCACCTGAAAGTCCCATTTAGAGAAGAACAGGAGACAGAGTAAGGTAATAGGGCAACGACTTTAGGCCTGCGTTAAGCTGCCCTAAAAGCAAAGAAGATTCACACACCTCAGAAACAGCATTGGTGCATGTGTTGTCTTTCATGTGGGGAGCTCCAGGTGGTGAGACTGCAGTGACATTTACCTGGAGACAGTAAGCATATAAACAATTAGTAATTGTTTAAAAAGAAAGTGTGTTTTTTCCTCTTTTTCAGCGCTTTTCCATCCGAGTTAGATTTACCTCTCTGTTGTAGTTGTGATCTAGGGGCTCCAGAACTCCAGTTTTTTTCCAGGAAAATAAGCTACTTCCCTGACTTTAGTCCTATCTATGCCCATTCATTTAAAAATATACCCTTACTTATGTGCTTTTTCTTCTATAATGTCCTACTTTTGTCAAGAAAAATCATGTCTCAGACACAACACATTCCCATTTTCCCTCCAGAAGCAGAAATTCTTTTCACTGGCAACAGACACTGACCTTCATGTACTGCATAACGGTGTCATTAATTGGGGCCTGGGGAAAATAAACAAACCATTTTATAATACCAATAAAAAGCTAAGTAAATTTCTGTGTTTGCAAGTGACTAAAGCCAGAAAATCATTACAAAAGAACCTGAGTATTACATTGACAAAATTACTTTATTCCAGATGAGAAAACTTGTCATCATTTTGTAATCTATAAATCACAGACACAGTCCATAGAAGGCATTTTAAAATACCAAAAGACAAATTTAAGCTTGTCCCTGCTAATGTCCTGCAGAACGCAGGTACTTTCATGTGTTACATCTCTGATCCATTCCTGAAACTCCATCTTCTGCAATCAAGTAAGCACTTCAGCATCCAGTTAAGGAAAACCTGAATTTTGGTAACAGTGACAAAGAAAGCCCTGATAACATGATTTAAATCTGATCAATAGGATGTTCTCTACTAGTTAAGTAGATTTAGATTTCCAGTACAAGGGTAAACTGAGTCATTAGCCTTAATAAGTACTCCTATTTACAATGTTGTTTTCTATTGGAGAACTTGAAAAATTCTACAAGGTAAAAGGAGACATTTTCATATAAGCATTCAGTAAGTAGGATGAACCCAGAACAGAAATTGGTTACTTTGAATTTATGGTCAGGATAAATAGCAGAGAAATTGATACAGATATAAAAGGAGCTAATACTAATACGGGGCCATCATTATGATTTTAGAGATAACATTTTACCTAAAAAAAATCACCCCAATTCTTTACTGAGAACATGTACTGCTTGGTTGATCAAGCTGATGGAACAAACAGGAATATTTTGATAAACAGTCTCTTTAAAATGTGAGAGAATTTTAGATAAAACATAAGAACTATGAAGCATCAATGAAGTACCTGTTAAATACATTAAGAATTTGCTAATAATGTTAATTTATTGGAAAGTAGTTTGAATTGAAGGATTATCACCAATTGTTATATTTTTAACAGGTCTCCCAGCAAGACGGCCTCAGCAATTGGGAGATCAGGAATAACATATCAGATGATCTTCAGTTTTACAGTTACCTGAAGTCCCAGTGGAAGGCAATGCAAAGTCAAACTACTAAGATTTTGAATAAAAGCAAGAAATATGAAATGCACCTTTAGCACAGTGAAGTCACGGTAGTAGGAAGCAGCATCCAGGGCAGGGTCAGTCATGCAGCTCTTGCTCAAGTTGGCAAAAATTCGAGTACAGCTTGTGCTTTTACTGTCCAGGAAGCCTGGGTGAGTTAAGATATGACAACAGATAAAACAGAAGCAAACCACCCTAAGATATCCTTCCCCCTTTACTAACCAGCAGGATTTCCATCAACACAAAGTCCACTGGCTCCCATTTTTACTGGCTGTCTAAGCATGCTCAATACAGATGACGAATCAAAGTAGATTAGGATTGGATCACCAGCCTGAAAAGACAATTTGGAGAAATCACAAAGTTACAGTGGAATACTAAGGCCAAGGACAAGAGACAAATCTATACTTCTTTGTGTACACCTAGTTTTGTCTAAAAGGTTGTCCATCCTCTCAAATATAAGGCAACTGACCAGAAACTTTTTATACACTAAGGAATGGAAAGTACCAAGAGATTAAAAGTTTAACAACATGCTCTGGTAACCAGGAGGGCCATCTGTGTCCTGAGGTGCATCTAGCTCAGCATCACTAGCTGCTGAAGAGGAGGAGGCAATTGTTCCACTCTGCTCTGCATGTTGGTATGGCCTCACCTTGAGCCCTGAGGGCACTTCTGGGTGCACAACATAAGCCATAAAGCTATTGGAGAGCATCCAGATGGTAAAGGGTCTCCAGGGGAAGCCATACAAGGAATGCCTAAAGTCACTCGGCTTGTTCAGCCCAGAGGGGACTGAGGGGAGATCTCATTGCACTCTGCAGCTTCCTCCCAAGGGGCAGACACTGATCTCTGCTCTCTGTGATAAGGGATAGAACCCAAGGAAATTGCTGGAAGTGTGTCATGGGAGGCTTAGGCTGGGTATTAGGAAAAGGTTCTTCCCCCAGAGGGTAGTTGGGCACTGAAAAGGCTCCTCAGAGAACGGTCACAGTCCCAAGGCTGACAGAGACCAAGAAGCATTTGGACAACACTCTCAGGCACAGGGTGACATTGCTGGGGCACCCTGTGTAGGGCCAGCAGCTGGACTCGATGATCCTTGTGGGTCCCATCCAACTCAGGATATGCTGTGATCCTATGATAATACAGCTTCTAGGTACAAAATAAGAATCCTTCAATCTGTTCTCATAAGATGTCATTACAGACAGCTTAAGTGAAATAATTTGTGCAAATTGATTGCTATTTTCTTTCAACTCACACGGTAAAAAGCAGAGAACCATGGCTGAACTTGTGATGGTGCTAAGAAAGAGTGTCCGCCATACTTCTCTAAGAACGCCGCAAAATCAGATTCTTTGATATCCTGTGGCTGTTGAAAATAGTTCAGCTTTGCTAGAGTTTGAGAAGAGAACAAAAAAGAAATCCATCAAGATAAAGTTACTAGAAAAGATAACAGTGAATGCTGTACCAATATTTTTAAAAGGAATAACTTAAGTAATTGTAAGATTAGCTGGTGCCTTATATTAATTAATCCATTGTAACACTTCTAATAGGCCAATATGATCTACAAACAGGATGGTATCACGAGTATGGTTCATGGGAAACAGATATTAATACACAAAGTGACTTTCCAAAAAGCATGAGACTCCTTAACAGCTATCTTAGTACATGCTGTAACTTCTGTGAGATGCCCAAATTAGACACAGATGAAATTTTAATTACAAAGCACTGCCCATTTGTGAAGTCACTAAAACCAACATTAAATGGATTAAAAATAATTAAGTAAAACTGGTAATTGGTAAAACTCAAGATAAGTATGAATAGACAAAAGGCATACCAGACTTTCTACTGGTATCCCACAGTGATACCTTCCTGACCTGGTGGTATTCAATGGTATGGTTATGATGCTATAATGTATTAATTTACTACTGCTAAAGCACTGTTATAAAATGGCAAATTACTAATGGCATGCTACATAGACTCATCCTAATACGAATAACTTTCCAATGCATTCAAATAAAGCATCTTGGAAGATTCAAGGATTACATATCCTACTGTCAACAGGAACAAGTGGCAGTATTATCAGTTACAGTAGTACCAAAAAGAATTTTCTGAAAATTATAGCAGTGGGATACTTCAAACCTTATCTGCTGCTCTATGTGTAGCCAACTACGTAAGATATCTCAGATGCATAAGCAATTGACAAAGATCTATTCGTGCTCAGCCAGATACCCTACCCTTAAAAATAGTGCAAAAATCTTTGTTTTGTCTTTGGTGATCAGACCCTCATTCACTATGGTCTATCTGAAACTGTAATAGACAAAATAATTAGCAACAATTATAATGTGTAGTTCAAAAAAATACTCCCTAAATAGAGTCAATCTGTGAACAAAATGTGTGAAAAGAAAGATTGCTTACAGTCATCCAACTGCACACAGAACTGCGGATCATGTCCACCAGGATCAGAAACGATGTCTGTAGAATAAGGGGTGTTACTTCTGAAAATGAGTGACTTTTCCACACACACTTGACTCACAGACCTGTAAAGACAAGCCCCTCCTGCTGAGCGAACTATAAAACGGACCATACTTGCATAATTTCGTGTTTGACATTATATAATGCAAACAACAAAACACAGTATTACTTTTCATCAGTTTAGATGAGCTGTTGTACAATCTGCATTGATAATCAATTACAGAAAACCTCTCTTATCATTGTAGTAACTTTGTAGACACTCGGTGAGTGTAATTAGAAATCATTAGAATCTGACATTCCCTGGAAGAAAAAGCGATGAAAAACAAAATCAATACCTATACATTACAGCTCCTCTCAGTCCTCATCACAACGGAAAAGACAAGATTTTATTCTCTAATAGCTGAGACCATCTTCCTCACTGACAGCATCTCGCGGATTCTACTTGTTTGACCGTCTCCTCAGAGCCCCAAAGCTTATTTTTCTTAAACCCAAACTTCCCAGCTCCCACACTAGCTGCCTCATCATCTCGGCCATTGTGCTGTCGACCCCGGGAAGCCTTTCCCAGTCCCCGGCCCAGGGCTAAGCGGCTCCTGGGCTCGGGAGCGCGGCAACACCACTGCGAAACACAGGCGGCCAAGACACAGCTCCCGCCGGGAGCCCGGCCGACGCCCGGTCTCCTGGTCCTCCTCGGCCCGCTCTGGCACCAGCAGCGGCAGAAGTCCATCCCCTACCCACCTGCTGCCGCCGGAACGCCGGAACGCGGCCGCGGGGCTGAGGGCAGGCGGTGGCGGCAGCAGCAGCAGCAAGAGCAGCGGCGGCGGCAGCCGCAGCGCCCCGCTCGCCCCTCGCATGGCCTCACTCCAGCACGGGGCACCCCGCGCAGCCAGAGCGCCTGCGCGGCCGGAGAGGGCGGGGCCCGGCCGGGGCGGGGCCACGCTCGTCTGAAACAGCGTGTTTAAAACTGTTAACTTCGGGCAATTGTAGCTACACTGCGTTAACGGCTACTAGAAATCATGCATTATTAATGAATTCATATGGCATCATGATTGCGTTTAGAGATGGGAGAAGATTCTTAATTTTGACATTATGAAACCTTTTCCCAAACAAATGCCCGAGCTTAGTTAAAATCCCACACAGATAAGTCCTAGGAGAGTTTGGTTTTCATACTTGTATCTTTTAAATAAAAATATTTTTCGAGGTACTCCTTGTGAGGTTCTTCCTCATGCAATATTTATTTAACATCTGAATTTGACTGGCACAATATAGTGGCGATGAAAAAGTCGGTATGTGTTCAAGGAGTCAAATAAGGCAAATTCATGAGAGGAGGCATGTCCGAAGTAATTAAAAATGCCGGTACTGTAACAGGGCCTGCTTAAGGTTGCTGGTTTTGAGTTGTTTGAAGCTTCCGAGGTTCCTTACTCTGGAAATATTGCAATAACCTGTTTGAAACTGTTCCTTAGCCTTCTACTGCTCATCTCTGTCAAAGGAAAGCTCACTGGATAGGCCTTTGTTCCGATCCAGTTCCATTCCTGTGTTCATCCTAGATTTTCATCAGAAGCCAAGATGGAGAAGGCATACCTTAAGTCAATATTTTTTGGCAAGTAAGGACAGCACAGACAACAAGAGTTACAAAGTTTGGATACAAACATCATATATATATATATAATGTATATATATCATGGTAAGCCACAAGAAGCCATTGTTATTATTATCCAACATGATTACACAGGACCAATATATTACTTTCTGCTTCAGAAATTGACATAGGTTTGCTATAGGGTTTCTTTTCCTTGCTCACCTGATTTCAGATTAGTTTTATTTCTGTTCATCGGTATTCATAGAAGCAAGACAGTTACTTGATAGAAATGGGCATTGTGGCCAGGAAGGGGTAATGTAGTTCAGGTGGGGACTGAGTCTACTGAATTCTTTACAGACTTGTACTGGACCAGCCTACTGGTACAAGGTTGTAGTCTAGTTTGAAGTGCAAAGGGTTTTATGTATGTAAGCCTTTAAATTGTCTTCATGACCACAATGATTTCCCTCACAGAATCTGGTATGGTGCAGTAGTTGAGAGGCAATGGTGAGGCCCCAAACACTTCATTTGGAATGTGTTGATGTCAGTGCAGTCACACAGCTTTCTTTTCTCTTTTCTTTTTCTTTTCTTTTCTTTTCTTTTCTTTTCTTTTCTTTTTTTTCTTTTCCTTTTCTTTTCCCTCACCTATGACTTCTTCCTGTACTGGTAGATATGATCCAAATGCTCTTGGGCATTTTATTCTGCTTTAGTCCAAAGGTTCAGCCACTGGTTGTGGATGCTTTGTTTCAAAAGGTTTCACGTTAGAAGCTCTCAACACGGAGACAAAATTTACTGGTAACAGCATTTCCTAGCACTACTTTTATCTGCAGGAAGGCATCAGGCGTTGCCCGTGTCAGCCCTCGAGCCCGTGCCCGCTCCGGTGCCGTCCGTTGCCGCGGCGGTTTCCCCACAATTCCCGTGGCCGGGGCCCCGGGGCGGCTCCCTCCCGGCTCCCTCCCCCTCCCTCCCGGCCCCTCGAGCCAGAGGGAGGGAGAGAAGGAGGGCGGGCAGGTCCGCGTGTGTTGTGGGAACGCTGCCGGGATACGCGCCTGTGCTGTGGGAACCGCGAGCGGGCGAGGGTGGCTGCCCGCCATCCCTCGGCTGCTCGGCACCTTCGGCAGGGCCTCGCGCTCGCAGCTTAGAGCCTCCCCCGCCACCGACGGTGCAGCCTCGTCCCGCCGGGATGGAGCCGGCGGTGAGGGAGCGGCTGCTCGCCGCCGAGAGCGCAGGAGGGGAGCGGCCGGCGGCTGCGGCCTCGTGACCGTCTTCAAAAAGAAGTGACATTAAAATCCGACTTTAAACAGGAAAACAGCTTGATTCTAATCTGTTTTCTACATTCACTTTCTAGTGTGCTAACGTGAGTGATTTTAAATAGCGAGAGAGTTGTTAATGCTTCATCCCAGAACTATGCCTAACTTAGAGCAACGTGCGTGTGACATTATTTTCCTTTAACATTCTTAATTTATTTCTACAGAGGAGAGACTAGATATCACATAACTCATTTGAATGCAATCATGTCAGTATACCTGGAAGCAAAAATTCTTTATTCCTTTTATTTCCTTTCAGATGTTCAGGCTTTGAAGAATGCTTACGAGTTAATCAAATCAGCCAGTGAAGGACAATCTGCACTTGATTCATCAGATAACATCAGCACCGATTTATATATTTTATGTGCTGAACAAGCACTTCAGGTTTGTATTAATTTAGGTCCTTTATCTGTATTAAATAAAAACATGTGTATGATGCACTGTATTTACAGCTGTTACTACTTTAAAAATCTCAGAAGGACCTGAGGAAGGTATTACACAGTTCCGGTTTTGGAGAGCAATTGCTTAAACATGCATTTTCTATTAAAACTCCACCCCTAATTCCTCACTTTTTTATAGTCAGTCAGCAAAGTGTGGTTTGTAAAGTTAGTAATATTACCCAAATTAGCAAGGAGTACCATAGTAGATAGAAAAAAGTTGGCCATGCCTGTTTTTTTCATATTACGGAAAACTTAGCATTAAGCAATTGGTTATGGCTGAAGAAGATATGTTTGTAAACACCCATACCAGACAAAAGAACTCTAATAAAAATAATAGCAATCCTGGTCCATTCTAATTATGAAAGGCTGTTTCTAATTGAAATTACTTCTATAAAATGTGGTAGAGATTTTTAATTTTGAAGTATTTATTAATATTCAATTTATGATGATAATTGATTGAGTTTTAAGCAGAGTTTGTATTAAAACATTTTTTTTCCTCTTAAGCTGCAATCCAGTTAAAATCTGAATCAGTCTGTGGTCTGAAAATTGAGGTGTAGCACTGACAAATCCTGCCAGACAATATCCCTCTTTGAAAAACTGCCCAAAATTCTGTTAAGAAGTTTATCTTTATGTTAACAATTCTGTTTAAAAAGGAATTAATTTTTGGATGACTGAGGAATTCTGTTAAATAAAGAAGCTTTTTTTTTTTACATACATTTGGAATGACAAATCTATGCCTTTAATAAAATGTGATGGGCTTATACCACAACTGGTATGCATCTTCATGGAATATCGCTTACATAGTGGTATGGAGTTAGATGTTACCCTTGATTAAGCATGAGTTTTAAAAAGCTAACAAATTTGTTGCATTTTTTAAAATATTGAAATGCTTTTTTTGGGTTTTAGCTGGGATATCCGGAAATTAGTCGTGACTGTCTACAGATGTATTTTAAAGGAAGATTTCCTGTGAACCAGTTTCTTGGCAGAGCATATTTGTGCCAAGGCCGATTGCATGCTCCACACTCTACAGATAATTTGGTGAGAAATCATGAAGGTTGCTTTATACTAAGCCTGATTTTACAAGTATTGATTCCTAGGTTTTTATCTGTTTCTTTAAGCCATTTAAAATACACAAGGCCAATCAGGACTGTGTGAAAAAATCAAAAGAAATATATTAACAAGTATTTTGTGAGTAAACTTGCCATCTGAATCAGACTGACGTTTCAAATATTTTGGCAAAGACAATAAAAAAGAATACTTGTAAAAATTTTCAGGTGGTTGATTGCTTTAAGTCACCATCTTAACTTTTTACTTAAATATGATACTTTCAGATCAAATTAGCTGTAACTGTTAAAATAAGTACTGATTTTATTTGGGAAGCATTTTGTAGGCTTGTGGAAGTGGAGGACTGAAGAGGCCCTCTGGAAGGTTGTACAGTTCATTTCTGTGGCAGTGTGCTTCCAGCACTCATCAGTAACATTTCTATGTAGTACTTGGATGGGGTCTTTTGTAATGAGAGGTGATAGCAACTCAGTAGGATACTTCTGCTTCTGTGTGCTGCTTTGAGGTGTTAGAATTCCCAATACATGAAAAGTAGTTTTTATCTCCTGCTGATTTTAAAATGGAATGGGATCTATTTTCTGTCTTCAGTATTTCACTTGTTCTTGTACTGTGATCAGTTAGCTTTGATCATCTGTCGATTGTATCTAGCCCCCAAAACAGCCTTAACAGATGTTTAGAATCATAGAGTATTCTGAGTTGGATGGGACTCGCAAGGATCATCAAAACCCAACTCCTGGCTCTGCACAGGACAACTCCAAAAATCCCACCCTGTGCCTGAGAGAGTTGTCCAAATGCTCCTTGAGCTCTGTCAGCCTTGGGGCTGTGACCACTGCTCTGGGGAGCCTGTTTAGTGCCCAACCACCCTCTGGCAGAAGAACCTTTTCCTGATGTACAGCCTACACTTTCCCTGACACAGCTCCTGCAGTTCACTTGGATCCTGTCCATGGTCACGGAGAGCAGAGATCGGTGCTACACCTCCACTGCCTCTGAGGAGGAAGCTGCAGAGTGCAATGATGTCTCCCCTCAGACTCCTTCAGGCTGAACAAACCAAAGGACCTCAGCCTCAGTCTTTATATGGCTTCCTCACTAGGCCTTCACCGTCTTTGTAACTCATAGTTGTTGTTATTTGTGTTCACAAATATACCTGATAGATGTTTCAGTAGTTTCTTTGAATAATGTGTTTGAATTAACTTTCAAGCTATAATCTTTTCCCTGATACATTTTCTGTACTTTCTTTCTTCTGTGATTACACGTGCAGAATCACGTGTAATCAATGGTCACTTTAAAACTTCATGCATGTTTGGAACATCCAATGCCTAGTTATGTTTCTAAAATAACAAATTCTTCTATTATGTTTTGTGAATCTCAATCAAAATTTGCTGTTTTCTTCTTAGCTCTTGCTAACTTCTTCGATGTTAAAAATGGTCCCAGATTTGTTGCAACTGTCAGTCTCACACAGACTGTACAATCCTGGCTTGATTCCTTGTGTCGTATGTCATAATGGTCTTTTAAGACACGCTTCGCATCAGTTGTAAAGTTTTTTCACTGCTGTGTTCCTAGATAATTTATGAAAGTGTGAGTGGTGTAGCATCTCATGCTGTGTGACTAAGTAATTATCATTTGCTTAGAAAAGATAAATTTGTCCTTACTTTGCTTTCCATCCTAAAGAATCCTTAATTGATTAATATGCTTGTGTTCTTAAGGGCCAAGTGCAACTTCTCTACTTAAGTGCATATTTTATCTCTGGTTTTCTCTTTATCTAGGCAGTTCCCATGTATTGCTTAGTACCCTTCTTATGCCGTCCCAGAGCTCAGTAAGTCAGTTCCAATTTTCTTGGAGATTTTAGTTTCTTTTTTCTAGCATACTGTAGAGACCTTCTCAGGTGTCATCCCATTTCCTGCTCATCCAGCTCCCCCTTGGATTTGCAATTTGCACTGCATCCTTCTCCTGCACCTTCCAAAATCCCTCTATACTATCTCACCCATCTTCTTTACCCCTGCCTTCAGGAATTTCTACATACTGATGAGATTTTCCCTGAGCTGGCTTCTTCAGGCTTAACAGCCTCAGCTCTGTGTCTTTCCCCATAGGAGAGGTACTTCAGTTCTTTCGTGACCTTTGTAGCCCTGTCTTAGACTCTCCACAGTGTCCACGTCTCTCTCGTACTTCGGAGTCTAGAACTGGGAACAATGTTCCTGATGTGGCCTCACCAAAGCTGAGTAGAAGGGAAGGATCATATCCCTCAGCCGGCTGGCCGCACTCCTCCTGAGGCATCCCTGGATGCTGTCAGCCAGCTTTGCAGCAAGGGAATGCTGCTGGCTGGTATTCTTCGACTTGGTGTCCATCGAGACGCCGAGTTCGTCCTCTGAGGAGCTGGTTCCCAGCTCCTTTAATGATGAAAAGGGCATGCCTGTCACATTATTCTGTTGACAAATTCCTGTTAGAGCCTTTTTGAAGAAAATAATTCCTCGAGATTTTTAATGGGACAAATGAATATAACTTTTTTTGCCGCTGGATTTGCTCTTGGATATTTCCAAACTTTCTTTGCTGAAAGCTTAAAAAGTATGCAGCTTTGCAGTTTTGGAAATACAGTCTTAAAATTTGAAATCAGGAAAACATATAAATAGACTATCAACCAGTTTTTAGTTATTCTGGTTCTATAGCAACAGCTTACCATACCAGTATGTTTTAGTTGAGATTGGTCTGAAAATAAAATTTATGAAATATGAACATGTTGAAATAGGAAAAGAATCTACTGATTTATAAAAACCATATTCAAATTGCACTAGCTTTTCTTTGTTCTATTCTAGGAAGAGTTTGAAAAGTTTGTGCTGTTTTTTATGAAGGCGATAGATTTTGCAACCCATGACAGAAGGTAGGCCCTACTAACAGGATTAACTCTAAATCCCAGGACATGCTACTGATCTACCTTTTCAATTGTTTGTCTTGATTTTCATTAGGTAGTATGGAGTTGTGTTGTTTGGGTTTTTTCTTTAGATTTTTTTCCTTCCATTTTGTAACTTCTGTTACTGCTGTGTGTGCTGTAACAACATAAGGATGCTGCAGTGCTACGTTGACAGGATGAACAATCCTGTTTAAAGCTGGTAGATATCTCAGCATTTCTTACCTTTTTATAGTCATGATCTATAGAATGAGAACTCCATGTTAGCTTATTTTTAAGTGGTTAATTACTGAGTAGAGCATAGTTGCAAGAGTTACCATATTCGTCTTATGCTGCACTTGTCTTCTCAGTTCTTAGGATTGCTTCCAATGAAAAGTAAAAGTTGCAGTTTTTAATGTCTTAGGAGTGTAGTACTCAAGCTATAATTTTATGTTTATTAAAGTTCATGAAATGCTTTTTTTTTTTTTTAATTCTTATTTTTCAGGTATTTTTTTTTGGTATATAATACCTCAGTTCTTTATTGGCAACATGTGAGGACATTTCTTAAACCTGGATTCCGCTACTGCCTTATTCCCAGCCTTTCACAGATTATTACAGCATTAAACCAAATTGAAGAGCAAGACAGTGAATGGCAAGCAGAACTCATGATGTAAGTTTAATTGTATTTTTTTGTATGAGCATTCTGTAGCCCTTTTGGGACCGCTACCTGACGTAGTCTTTAATAAGGTATATTTCGCTGGTAATGTATTTATTGTGAAAAGCTTAATTAATAACTTTTTAAAGAGACATAAATGTACTGAACATTAAAGGTGCTTCATTCCAATATTTATTTAAAGCTGGAAGTTCTAGTGACAGAGACAGCTGTGCCCTAGATCTGATCTGAAGTTTTACAGTCATTTTGGATGTAGTGTTCGAGTCATTGATAGTAATTGGAAATAAATGGTGTATAAATATCAATGTATTGCCATTCTTCCATATCCTGAGCACAGCTGGAGCATAAACCTTGAGATAACTGTACTGAGAAAAAATAGTTTTATGTGCAAAAAAGGAGTGTCCACGTAATAGTTCAAGGTCCCACAACCTTTTCATGGAGGATTTCTGTGTTGAGTCAATGCTTTATAGTACTAATCTCTTGTACTGCATTTAGAAGTGGTACCTTGAATACAAAGAGTATTAAAAAAATATAACTAAGAATTGCTTTGGAAGGTGTTAATAAATATTTAATACAAACATTTATTTGATCTGCAGAAATTTACTTGAGTGTTTCCTTGATGCTTCAAGACTGGAAGAAGCAAAAGAGTTTTCATCTACTGCAGCAGTCTTTATTAAGGAAAATGTTCCAGATAAATACGCTCAAATATTTTCTTTAATGGTAATGCTGAAAAATATTTTAAATTCCAATTAAGACAGGAGCTCTGTCTACATTTCATAAGATCATAGTTATAATCGTTATATAAGCTGTTTTCTTCATTTAAATTTTGTGAGCTACTCAACAATTCCATAGATACACAGAGATTTTGACAAATTGGTTTTTTTTGATACTATAAGCTAAAGAGCTCCCTACTACTCCATGTTCTTTTAACACGTCATAATATAATGGGGATAAATGTGGCTAACCCTAAAAATTCTGTTTGGAATTAATTACTATTGAAAGAGAAGCTGTAGTGAGAACAATTTTACCTGACTTATGCCACTGAGGGCATATTTAGTATCTATTGACTTTTCTCATGCTGATAAATTCTTAAGTGATTCAGCTTGAACCCTGTAAAGAATAAGGAAATTGGAGGATATGATGATAGTTCACATTTCTTGCAAGCCCTTTATTTGGGAAATAAGAGGGTGAAGACAAATGTGGCAAAAGGAGAAAGAGGCAAATACAACTCAGAAGTTGTGTGCAGGCATATTTTCTTTCATTCTGCTACACTGTCTCTTGTCTTTTTCTGTCCATCCCCAAGTCACTGCATTCCAAAAGCTTATGTTTGTATTACAAATTTCTCTAACATTTGAATTAAGAAAAGCAATATACAGCATTCCAGAAATGTGAATATGATGAAGTTATCACCCTGGGGCAAACTTGAAATTGCTTTTGTATTTTTTAGAAGAATTATTGAGCAAAGCTGTTTGACAGTATCTTTAAAGACAAGAATGAAGTAGTTCTAAAACTGTGCTTGGGCTACATGTATGATCCAAACTATTGAGTGCTTTAATAGCAGCATACTGGAGTCCAGCAAAACTTACTGTTCCAGTACAGCTTAAGTAATTAGAATTGATATTTGTGGACAGTCAGTGTGAGAGTCAGAAGAGATGGTCTGCACACTATTAGTATGTAACTCTACAGGTAAAACAAAGTAACTGCAGTTTATTGTAATGTCTTTATAATATTTTTTCACTGCCCATAATCTATAGGTACAGATAAAATTTAATTTGGCTTGTTTCTCTCAGCTGGATGAGATTATTTCAGAATGAGTTCTACCAAAAGGTATTAAAAATGCATTAATTAGGATTCTAACTTAGAAGGTAGTTCCACACTTATATTTCTGCTAATAGTTCTGATCCTGACTGTCAGAAGGTCGATATAGCTCTGCTGGGTGATCTTTGTATTATCCATGCAGAACAACATAGATTATCATTGTAGCCACATTGCCCTTAAAGTCCATTAAAAAAATCAACATACCTGTTTTATTTCAGCCCTGTTGAGTGCTGATCCTTTGCTTATTTAATCAAATAATAATTGAATTGTTATTTTATAGGTTTATCACAAATTAATGGATATTTCCCAAGTAGAGAAGGAAATACAACATTCCGTCCATCTTTCAGTTATTTATAAAATGCAGGTGTTAAAGTTGTAAGTATGAAAATGTATCCTTCCACTTGTACTGTGATGCTGCATATTACAGAGGTAGGATCAGGTTCAGGGATCCCATATGCTTGTAGAAAAATCTGCTGCAGAGTTTAGTTCTTCAAAATGACAGTTTGGGTAGTAACTGTCAGCTCTGTCTAGAAAACAGGCTTATTTAAAAAGTGAGCTAGCTCTTTGGGAATGTAAGGATTAGTGTGTTGTACAGATATTGCCAGGAGAAAGAATTTAGGAGTCTGAAAGACATTTTAATATCAAATGGCCTCCAGTTCCATCTCCAAGCTGTGTACGAGAAAGTAAAGATGAAGTGGGGAAATCATGTAAAATACAATGTGCAGATCATGGAGCATAATGCCTTTTTAAACTCTTTAAATTTAAAAGGTGTAAGAAAAATGTGAAAATTAAACTTCATAGCAAAGTCTCATGTAATTTTTTTCAGTGTCTCAAGATTTCCCCATTTTTAAAATATTGATTCTTTTCTTAGTAATGGTGGATTAATTTATACTGACATTATGGCAAAGGAGCCTTGCACACCTTTTCTTATTTGTTCTGGCATAAAATTTACTGTTGGAAATATTAATTCATATACTGAAGTTAGGTTTTATTGATTTTTTTTTCTTGATATTTCAATATCCAGGTAGCCCACTGATACCTTGGAGTAAGAGCCATCCATTCTGAAGTTAGGAGAGTTATTTCAAATTTTTAATGCAATAACATTTCTCACAAAAAATTATGACTCAATTCCTCATATGTTGCAGGCAGTGGGACACAAATGTATTTCCAAGTGATGGCACCACAAATCTGAATTCTTTATACGTGCTTTTGAAACAATATGATGTACCTCCAGCATCTGTTCTCAATGTGAAGTGAGTTCTATGTGTCATAGCCGCCTGGAAGTTGATGGTGAAGCTGATCATGCTTCCATGGAAGTCTGTCAAAATTCCTGATGACCTTGTGGAGAATCAACTCTCACTTAGTTGTTTGTGTTGCGTTAACACGTAGGTTGTCTTAAAAAAGGACAAAATCCTATTAGGCTTTATGACAGAACGCAAGATTACATATCTTCTTCCATACAGCAGTTTGTATAACAGGATTAAAACTTTCCACAATAATTTCTTGTTGATAAAACAAGATTTTTAGAAGGTCTTAAAACTGACATGTACTTTTCAGACTGTAGTTAATTTTTAACTTTTCCTGGGAACTGGGGGCCTTCCCAACTCTTCAGAATAAGTTTGAGACTAAACTGACCACTATTCCAGTAGGTTCATCACAGCTGTTACATGTGGAAGTAATACTAAATTTTTAAGGTAAATCCTCTTTGATAATATACAATTATCTCATCACTTCTCCTGTTCCAGACAGTACACTATGCTCATTTGGTTGTTTACAGACATCCAGACAGTTAGAACAGAGTCACCATCTCTCGGTCTGTGTTCTTAGTTCCTAGGTAGCAGACTACCTAGGAACTAAGGATTTAAGTGCTTTGTGTGCCAGTCCATTTAACTATATTTCAAATTTAACTATTTCAAATTTAACTATATTACAAGCTTTCTGCAATCTGAAGTTTCTTACTTCAACCATGTCTGTGCTTCATGCATTTCGTTCTGTATTTTTTGTCTTCTTCAGGAACTGTTTGTGCAGACTGCATAGGAGTATGCTAATTATTTTCCACAGACAGATTAACTTTTGTATTTTTTGTGTGGCCAACACTGAACTTTCTTTTTTCCTTGTTAAGTGTGAGCATTACTAGAATAATAATTATAATAATAATAATTATTACAATAATTTTTAGCATAATAATAATAATAATTCCTCTCATTCCTCTAATATGACTTTAAGGTCGCTTACTTCCAAATGCTGTTTTTTTATTCCATGGAAGAGCAATACCAAATTCTCTGAGACATGTTTTTGTATTTTTGAAGGATTCCTTTGATTCTGGAATTAGCTCATTTTTCTCTGAAAGTGAACTACACTGAGCTTGCAGCTCATTGTATACTTGATTTGAAGAGCGCTCCAATTACTGTAAGTTTTAATTATGTGGGTTTGGATATTTTTTTACGCACACTCCTACACTCCTTTTGTGTTTATATTTAAAAAATAGTACTAATGATTCTATGGTATTCTATCTATCTATGTATTGTTCATATATTCATTGGTATAAATAATTATTTGGATACTTGATCTATTCCTAAACTAGAGAAGTAGATGCCAAGTCAGAAAGTAGGGTGTGGGTAGACTAGGGTAATTAGCAGTGCAGTTTGTTTTGGCAAATAAATATTAACTGTACATTTTTGCTTGTGTTTTTAAAATGTTTCCAGTGCAAGAGTTTAATTAGAAGTTGAATTCCAATTTCTATTATCATGATCCCACTCAGAGTTACTCGTAAAATTTAACTTATCCTCACAGAATTTTTTTTTATGCCAAGTGTCTGATTCAGGCCCATTGTTCTGAACATTCCTGAAAGTCTAAAATTGTATACAAATCCATTGCATTCCATTGGAAGATGTGTTTAAATCCCCTAGATCAAAGATTCACAGGGATTTATTCTAAGTATGTAGCCAATAGTGAGAAATATCTGTTGGGTGGCAGCAGCAGTAGAGAAACTTGGCTTCTATTTCAGCCCCATTGGAGTTAATGTGTTTTTAAGTGACATCTTCTGATTGCCTGGCATCATTTGACAGTGATTTCTTGTTACGGTAGAGTAAGAGAATTCAGTGTCAAAATTTCAGTGCCTTGGCTTTTGCCAAGTACTGGCAAATTTCTCAACCATAATGTGAATTCCATCTCTGTGTGTATTTGTCATTAAGTTATTAATGATCTCTTTTCCAGTCATGGGGATGTTAAATTACCAAAAATCATGCTGAGTGATTTGATAATATCTCATAATGAATTTGAAATGCAGAGGCTATCTGAATTTCCTTATTACACCAATTTAACCGAAATACAGCATATCTTAGGTGTTTCTATGATCCGTACATATAATTTATATAATTTAATAGTCAGCTCTTCCCTAAGCTGTTAAAAGTCTAACGTCATTTTTCACTTAAAAATTTCACTGCCCGTCAAGCTGAATCCTTCCTGTCTTGAGTAGTGCCTGTTTAGTCCAAGCATGTACCTTTTTAATAACGTTAATGAGTAAATGGAAGAGGACAGAATTAAATCAGATATTGTGAGAATACTCTTCCCTGTGAGAGTGCTGAGGCCTTGGCACAGGTTGCTCAAAAATGCTGGGGCTGTTCCATCCCTGGAAGTGTTCAAGGCCAAATTGGACGGGGCTTTGGGCATATTGATACTATGATTCTATTAGAACTGAAATCAAATTACAGTATAGAAGGAATCAGGTGTACACTGGTTTTCTTACTGCAAATTCTTGCAATGAACAGCTTAAAAGTTATTTTGCAGCCTCCAGTGAGTAAAAAGTGACTGCAGTTCAAACAACAAATTCTATTCCCTTTGTATCATTTCAGTTTACTGGCTTGTATAGTGGGATTTTAAATAGGAAAGTACAGTACTGCGTTACTGTAATAGCATGGGTTTAATCTTTATTGTATTTCTTTTTAATTATTGAAATTAGCATTTTGTGTATTAATACTTCATAGGAGCAGGGAAAACTTATTGAGATAGAATGTCTGGAATGTCAATATGAAATGAAGAAAAATGGCGCTGAAATTATGACTTATACCAAAGGAGTTGTTGAGGTATGTTCTTTAACTCTGAGAGAAGAGTAGAAGTTTTAATTTGTTAAATGTGGAAAATTGCATTTGACTGTGTGTCTTAATTACATTATACTGATAAGGAATTCTTTTAACCTTTATGCTCTTTTAAATTTGACTTCCAAGATTTTCTTGAATTTCTGTGGTTGGTTGGCTCAGTTACAGTTCAGACCATCAAAGTTAGAAGCCTAAATATCAGTATTATCCATGGGATTGGAGAGATGCCTACAATGAGCAGTTTAGACCAGCTGTTAGAGTCGCCTAAAGTTCCTACAATGGGAAGTAGGAATATGTCTAATGGAATTGGTAGTGCAAAGACTTACTCCTGTCTAGAGCTGTTATCATTTTGGAGTTCAGAAATTCCACTCACCTTTTGAAAGAAAAAAACCTCTTGTTAATGAATTCTTCATAATATGAAACACTACTACTAATAAAATGTAAAACAGGCTATTGAGATATTTCTAAACTTTAAACCTACAGTGTATGCAGTTGGAGGGATTTTGTTTGATTTTTTATGTTTGTTTTTCATTGGTTTGTTGGGGTTTTTTTCTTGCGTAACCTCTAAATAGAACATAATAAATGACATATCTGTTACTGTAGGTAGCATTGGCTTTTGGATTTAATCAGAATCAAGTTTAATTGACTGTATGGCAAATTCCATTCATACTATCTCTTTTTTTCCTCTTCTGTACTGCATCTGTAGCTGAATGTAAAAAAAAAAACCAAAACAGCTGAACCTTTTGAATTCACAAGTATTCACTCATTAACAATACTTATTCACAAGTATTGAATTAAAAACTTTTGTTTATTGTAAGAATGAGGAATAGCTGACAGACTTCTGCCAGAAATGTGTGATAGCAGCCTGGAGCACCTAAAAGAAATACTCCTTAGTTATTGATGCCTGTTAACAAAAAATAAAAAAAAAATTAAAGGAATTATTAAGAAAAAAGTTTTCAAAGTCTGCTGGCTGCAGGGCTGCTTTCTACTGAAAACAGTCCTTAGATTAAAATTTGGAGGAGCATGTAAGGAGTTCCGTTTATTAAATGCAGTGGTGCTAATTAATTCTCCATGTATGTAGGCTCAGCTGAAATTGATAAAAAATCTTGAATTAACATTAAAACGTGCAGTTCGGTTGGGAGATCCTGGTGTGATTCAGGTTGTTTGTGCAACCCAGTGGAATCTGTGCTTACCGCTTCTACAACAAAATCTGCACCAACACGTGCGAAAGGCATTGATCTCAGTTGCTGATGTCCTTGAAGAGATTGACAGGTAATTTTCAATGCTGTGTAGTTATTTGAAAGGTCTCAAAGCATCAAACTCATTTAAAAGCTCAAGTTCTGTGATATTGAGTGTCTTTGAGAATTTTCCACTAGCTTGTAATAAATGCGTGTCTGTATGTTGCGTACATTGCCCTGTTAATTATTTAAATAAAGGTTCCTTTCAGGCGCAATCTTACACTGTGTAATGACCTGTAATAAATATTGAAATATTTTAAAATTTAAAAATACTCTAGTTAATCCAAATTATGTGAGAAAATTCCAGAGCTGCAGTATATGTTTTGGACTGTGAACTAGATTCTTGTGTTAACATTGCTTTTGTTGGTTAAGAAAATTAAATTCAAAAAATTACTTCTGAAAAAACATTATGACTTCTATATTATATGTCAAATAAGGCACTTCTTGCAAGATACTATTTTTGTATCTTTGGTAATACTTCTTTTTAATTGAAAAACCTACTGTATTAAGAAAAGTCATTATTTTTTGAGGTATATTCTTTTATTTGCTATTATGCTGTAGTTAACCTTAAGCACTTAAATATTTTCACCTTTTTTGTTAACTTGAGTCGACAAGTAAACATTACTATTTGGTACTTAGTTGAGTTTGCACCTATGCATCAACTGACTGTTAAGATCAGATCACAACTTTTGCAGTAGAGTAGTTGCCATTTGAGCAGGACAGTGGGTGGTTTCTGCAATACTTGCAGAGGAAGGTGAAGAATCTAGTTTCAGTGCTTTAAATTTTTTTTTAGTTGCATAAAGACTAAATATACACATGCATGAAAGCACTACATTGTATTACTGTACTGTTATTCAAGCATTTCTTATGCTTTCCATGTAGAGAATACAAGATCAGCATAGGCAACTTTGAAATTCACACTAAATGTTAGTGATGACAATTTTTCTCTAAAAGCTTGCAGGGAGATTTTGGAGAGATTAGGGTATGAGGGTTTGTCACATGTATTTTCTTAACAATCCAGTAGACTCAACCTCAACTTTGATGTGATACTGTCTCTAGAGATTGAATGAAGTAATTTGTCTCTATTGATTTGCCTGTCTTAATTTTTGTTTTGATTGCAGCATTAATTGTATCTACTTTGGTCCATAGGAAAAGAGTGATTCTTACTCAGTCAGGCTGACTCTGACCTGGACATAGATTAGCTCAATGACATGATATTTGATAGGCACGAAAACCTTTCTTCTCTCTCTTTTTCATAGCATTGCTTTAATTTATCTGATTTTTTGTTTTTCTTCCTGAAAATAATCAGTAGTAGCATGTAGAGCTCTGAGCTGTCATGAACAGCTTCCTAGGGCTGGTGATGGATAGGGAGCTGAGTGTACCTGAGACTGGAAAACTTGAAGGTTTTGGTGAAAACATGCTGGCTTCATAGAGTGGTGTCAACAACACCTGGGTAGAGTAGAGTGAATGTGTATGCCTGAGGTGAGCCCCATCTTTAAAAGAGCTGAGCAAATATGACCAGGGCTAGACTTTCAGGAGTATTAGCTTCTAATTAAATGTTAGGAACAGAGAGTGAACTTTTGTCAAAAGTGTTTGTTCAGCGCATTATCATTTCACTGTCAATTAACTGCTTTCGAAAGCCTCTTCACTTGATTTGCACACCTGAGCAGTACTGAAAAAGAGTTCTACAGATATATAAAGATCAGTTAGTCCACAAGATGTGTTGCTTTCTCCTGCAGGGTCAGTGAAAGTAATATGCAGTTAAATTTTCCTACTAATTTCAATTTAAAAGGCATGATAGTGAAAATTAAAGAAACAAAGGGATTATCAATTTTAATGCTAGAGTCACTTTTAATCATTGAGTTTCACCTTTGGGTGAATTTTAGGTCTAAGAATTTTAATGTGCCTTATTTTAACAGTTTACACTTCTAATCCTTAGCATGATGATTTTGTTGCGTTGCCAAGTTCATATGGAAATAGCTCGTATTGAAGAAGATGGGGATAGAGTAGAGGCTGCCCTGGAACATTTGCAAAAAGCTATGCACCTGAACAACACTGGGCAGTATCAAGAACATCTAAGACTGAATTTTAACCGCCTTCGTTTGAGTGCTGTGCTGTACGAGTCACCTGAGCATTTAGAGGATCAGGCAGTAATGTTGATTGAACAGGTAAGCATGAAGAATAAGGTCTGTAGCTGGAATAGTCTTGCTTATTAAATTCCAGCAGAGAGACAGCTGCTTCATAGAACTGCATATTAGACCTAGCATCAGCTTATTTTCAGCAAACTGTCTTTCCTTGTGGCCTTGAAGTGCTTGTGCCACTTCGCAGTCTGAAGATCGTAATAGAGGACTTTTTCCCCAATTCTTTCAAAGCTTATTTCTTGGGGGAAGGCAGGAAGTTGTTAATTAGTAGAGATATAATCAAAAAAAGTATAGGATTTCATTGCATGAAACAGTGTTTTATTTAACGAGAAGCATAATGTCCAAATTGCTAAACATCCTAGCTGGCTACGAGATAAATCAGTATTATGTGACACTTAACAAATACCACTGAATAATGTACTCTACCGTCACAATATAGGCACTGTCAAGAGTTACTGCATCTAATTCTCTTGTGCTGCCTTAGCACCTGAACAAAATTCATACTGGCAACCGATTGTTTTCCTGGTTTAAATCCCTTTCCATGCAAGTTTACTCTGTTTAAATGTTGCTTTAAAAAACCCCACACCTCCTCTGACTTTGGCTAGTTCTTAGCAGACCAGGATTTTTGTTATATTTTATAGCAATTCCTAATTACTGCACACTGGATATGTTACTGTTGTTTGTAAATATATTCTGTTCTTTGTTTGAGAAGGTAGAATGTAATGTGAGGTTATATACTGTATAGATTCATGAGAAGTAGGAGCAGTACTTAGTATTAAATTATCTGTGGTGTAATCATGTGAACATCAACAGAAGTTGCACAGTCAATTTCGATGACAATAATGCTGTAGAATGATGTGTAAGACACCTAAAGATACACAATTCCTCTGGGTATTTTTTGGTAGTAGCAAATTACATGATGTGTATTCTGTTATGTCTAGTAAATAAGATCTAGTTGGAATATAAAATGAACCTTATAACAATGTGTTCTTTTTCTTATCTAGGCTAAAAGGGGAAAACAAAAGGATAATGCAAGGAAAAAGAGGTCCCTTCTGGTAAATGCAGGTCTTGCATTAGCTCCTGACACATTTCAAATAGTCCTTGACAGTGAAAATGAAGCTAAAGGTAAAGTATGTGCATGTGACTAAAAGTTACTACACTTTGCTTTGCACATTCTTAAAGGCTGGACATAGCATCTAGTGGCAACATACAGGGTGTATTGCAATACAAATGAAGTGATAATTCTGCTGAATTCTGTGGCAGACTTCCTATCATTTTCATTAGGGATCTCAAAGTTGTATGGTGATACTGGAAAAGGCTTTATTTCCTCTACAAATTCCTCCAAATCTTACTGTTGTGCTGTAGTGTTCTGTAAATAGTTCTATTTTCACTATGTAAAACTCCTGAATGTTTTTAGCCAAGGTGATTTTTAAGTGGCGTTTTCAGAAATTTCACCCAATAAAGACCCTGTGTTAATTACATTGGGTATTCTTTCTGTATTGTAGTTTTCTTTCTCTTCTAAGATCTTGCTTTTGAGAGCTCTAGTTTTGCACAGAGATTTAGGTGTGAATTCATTATTTACTTTCTAAAACATGGGACATAAATGGACATATTCCTTATGCCCCAAACAGCTTCAGTTTGTGATTATACAGCCTCTGGTTGAGGAAAAGTGGACAGGGAACAGACTTTCCAGATTGCTTAAACTGTTTTGTACTATCTTGGCAATAAAGCAAGTGTGTGTGTGACTGATTTTACCAACTTTGAGTAGAGCCAGTGTACTGCTGCAGTAGAGATTGTGATGGAGGAAGGGAATGCTGCAGAAGAGTCCCATTGCTTCCAGAGCAGCCTGGGTGTGCTGTGGAAGACCTTGCAGTTCTCTCATGTCCTCTGTTCAGCCAAGCCACCTTGCATATCTCCATTTCATACTTGATCAACTAATCACTTACAAGCCAGAGTCTTATTTAGAGGTCAACTATTTCACTCTGTGCAGTCCTTTTATGTGGATAGTTGCACAGAGGTATCATATGTTTGACAATGCATTGCAAAATATATTTAGCAAGAATTATAAGATGTTGTGCCTTTTTATTCTAAGTGAACCTGCTTAGATGTATTTTTTAAAGTCAGAAGTACTTTATATGTATTGGCTGATATTGTTTGGCATATTTTTTGAGGACTAAGTTATGACCTGTCCTGTCTGCATTATGTCAGGAACCCTTGCTTAGATTCTTGTGAATGTATAAACACACTGGACTTTCCAATCATGCCAAGTTACTTGTATTCTAATGCAAAACATGTCTTCTTTGTCATTAGACTACAAAAAAAGAAAAAGAAATCTCCTTTTTATGTATTTGTACTGCTGGAGTAATTTTTTCCTCAGGGAGCCACCTTCTTTCTCCTTTGCATCATTTCTGTGCTGGTTATTCCTTTATTAATTTTTCTGGCTTATACCTTGTTGACTAAGTAAAATGAAAGTAATTATTCTCAAAACAAAACAAGTTGATTGAAAATGTGTTTGATCAGATAAACATTTTTAAAATTCAGTATGAATGTGTACTTCACATATTACACGTTTCTCTTGCTCTTGAAAGAACCTAGCTAGAGCACCACATGTCCTGTCAGAAAAGAGGTGTATTTTAGATATTTGGATACTAAACAAGCATAGATGAGTTTTGGATGGGGCTGCTGTATCTCAAGATACAAGAAAAAAACCCAAAGTAGATGCTGGTGGAGTACGTTTTTTTTCATGTTGGTTGGTTGGTTTGGGGAAAGCTTGAAGAAATTAGAAAAGCACTGAATTTTGAGTGTTTCAGTGTGGAATTATGGCCCTAATTGCTTGCCATTCATATGGATTTTAAAATTTCTAATATATAAAAAAATCACCTTTCACTTTTATTTCTTTACCAAGTTTTCTCAGGTAAAAGTAATAGTCAAATAAATTACCTCTGTGCAAAAGCCCAGCATCATACTAGAAGTGTGGAGAAAGTTGATGAACATTTGAAACATTTAAGAAATGGAAATGGCAGAGAAAGGTAATTGCTACTGACCAGATGTGTCTCTTTCATCTTTTGTAGAAGTCTCTAAGAGGAAAGAGAGACTTTTAAAAGGTTTTTTAAAAAACCTCTGTCTCAGAGGTTTTTAGTGGATGATATCTTGTAAGAGGCTGAATATTTCAGCCTCTGGCATTGTATTGAAGTGTGTGTATAATTTCTTGTCTGAAAAGCTCTGTCACATTAGCATGCTATGCAGAATTTTATTCTTTCCCTGTTTCTAATCTACTCTCTCACACGCACACTCAAACTCACCTGTTCTATGGATATGAGCCTAACATACAGAAGAATGCTTAGATTAAGGCTTGTACTTGATGCAGAATTGAAACTTGCAAGTGTCTTTTTAAGTCCTTGTACCACATCATGTACTACAACTTTTTTGTTAAAAAAAAGTAGTTCATTCTGAGATTCAGAAAGATTAATCTATCGAAAAGTGACAGGTTTTATTTTGACTATTTGTATATAATTATGTCATTCTTTATTTAAAAGGATATGTCTACTTTTTTGCCTCACTAAAAATTGCTGTGATAAAATATAAAGGCAGTTGTTTTCTAAAAAATTCTAAATCCAAACTTGTTTTCAAGATTTATTTTTAAATTCTCAACATTAATTTTGAACTACTTAATTTACTTTATGAGCTAGAAAATAAGAGTTGTCACTCATGTTTTGAAACTTCAATATAATTACCATATAAGACAAGAATTTTGTCTCTTGATAGGCTGAGGAGATTATTTTTAATTGATAAAATAATAATGTTAGCTTTGCTACTGATAAGAAGTCTCCCATTTATGATTTTTTAATTAGATGTAATTTTTTTTCCTCATGGCCATCATTATTGACATGATTATTTTTGTTGATTTTGAACCGTGGAACCAAATCCTGCTTATTAATTAATTTTATTTATGCCTTATCTTTGGTAGAATTATACTTTGGGCAGATTTGGCAAAAGTTGCGTGTAAACAGGAAGTGTGGGATGTCTGTCGTGCAGCATGTAAATTTTGCCTCTTGTATGATGATATTTCATTTAGGGAGGCAACAAAGCATAAAACAAGTAAGTGACAAATTATTTTCAATGTTGTAAGAAACTTTCTCATCATTTATTGAAGTTACTAAAAGGAGTCAGACATATTACTTTCTTTCCTCCCATTCTCAAAAGTTCCCTGAGTTTCTTTTTTGGTGCTGCGTGTTGGCGTACATGGAATATTCTTTCTACTTCTAAATCTAGAAACCAGTCATGACATTTTTTGGTAGGAGCCGTACTCTGCTGTTAGAAGTGTTTCACCAGTGCTGTAGAGAAGTACTTCTATGAAATACATCTACCTGTCTTAAGAACACAGGCAAATTCCCTAATGGTCATCTAGATCCATATCATTCATGCCTGATGGAGCTGTAGAGAAATGGGTTGTTAGTCATTTGGTATGACGCTCGTGTGTTGACCTTTTTTACCCTTTAATTCCCTATTAGTGAGTAGTTCCTTTGATGTATCCAACATTGTGCCTTGTTCTTGAGGGTCTGCTGGAAGCCTAGAACATGTTAAGAGTTTTTAACTTGGGGAAAAAGCACTTTGAGATCACTCTCTGCTTGCTGGCTTTTAAAGTAGGTTTTGTCAGGGAGTTCATGAAACTCACATTTAAGAATAGATTAAATGGTTTTTCTTTTCACTAGCCAAAGTTAATTGAACCTATTCCATATTGTTTCCAAGTACAAAATAGGACATCAATTTGCTGATTTTCTTTCATAGGTTTTGCCTCTTCAGACTAGCCATGTTTAGTCTTTGTCTTCTTTCCAAACAAAATAAGGGAAAAATAAGTATGCTTATCAGAAACTGAAGGCAACCATGAACCAAAAGTGTCATGAGTAGAAACTGGTGTATTCTTAAAAACTTTGTGTTTATATTTAAATAATCTTAGTCCTTTCTCTTCGTCATTAAACCAAAGAAAAAGAATGCTATTTTTTCACTTTATTGATGTGTGCATTACCAGAAAGTCAACCCTATGCATGATTCAAAGGCACAAAGACTTTTGCCTCTGCATAATTCAGTTCAGTGCTCCACTTCCATTAATGCAATAATATTGAACTAGAGGCCATGGAGTCTATTCTCACTGAAATTTCAGTTTGCTTATTATGACTGGAGCAAGTTATTTGCTGCAAATATTGAAGGTTATGCACAAATGCAGCAAAATGTCAGGTAACAAATGCCTCAGCACTGCTTGAGGACAGGTTTTGAGTGCAATAAGTGGTACTAAAGAAAAAGTTAGTTGCTTGAAATAGTTAAAAATCTTTTCTTGCTAGCTATTTCTTGTGAATTTAAGAATATGTAGGGATTTGTAAATTTGAGGATGATGATTTGCATGGAAAGAATAATGGGTTTATTTCTTTTTAGCACAGAAGAACAAAGCTAATGCAGCTATCATGATTGATGGTCAAGGTGACAGCTCATCAGAAGAATCATTGCTGCCTGCTAAATCCTTTTCTTTTGAAGCAGATTTACTCAGAATACTAGCAGAAATAAGATTCATTAATGCAGAGGTAAACGAATTACACAACTGTCATTCATATTTGTTTAGTTTTGTTCTATATACCAATCCTGAAGCACTGGAATTTTGAGTTTAGTTATTTTCTATCTCCCTAGGAAGTAAAGGAAGAAGTGTTTTCATGAAGCAACCTTATCAAAATAGAATGTGAAAGTATCTATAGCAATAGTTTTACAGCTGGTGCTGATAACACTTCTTTACAAGACATTCTCCTGTAAATTTTTGATATCTGACATTGCGTTTCTGGATCCTTGAAGTTCCAGCATGTGTTAAAAACTTACATATATAAATTATGGGGTTTTTCTCCATGTTATTATTTAGTAAAATTAGCTGTAGACAATTTTAAGCTTATGAAGTACTAAGCATTGTATTTCATATTCCTGTGCATGCCTTACAACATTTGAAAAATCATTTTGTATTTTTTAAATTTTGAAGAGATAACAGCACTAATATGAAGTTATAGTCTGTTTTTACAGTGATAACCTGGGAAGAGAGTTTATTTCTCTGTGTCTTTTCAGGCAACTGTTCATTTATTAAGATTGCAGGGAATCAAACTGAATGATCATGCTGTACCTCCAGAAGCTACATACCAGTGTTGTCCAGGATATGTTTCATATCTTCCTGAAAGTGATCCAGAATGGAAAACCTACAGGTGCTTCTCTGTAATACATATCAAGGCCAAGGAACTCTTAACAGATCATTATTGTTAGACATCGATGGCAATTCCAAAAGCTATTGCTCCTAAGTAAAATTGTCACCAGATTCTTCATTTCTGTAGGTAGTCATGGGAAATGGAAAAAGGATCTAAGAAATAGTTTGAAATATTTTTTTCTTAGGTTTCCTTTCATTCTGGAATGTGGATTTTATTTTTCATTTAACATTTATTTATCTGAAACTAGAAGCCGGTTTTCCAAGCTGAAAACTGTTTAAATTGTTTGACACTTAGATCATTACGTTTTGTATTTAAAAATATGTTTCCCCTAATCAAAAAGCTCTTTTTGCCTTGCTTTATAGCTTATATATATATAATGATTTCGTACTACTGAATGCATTTGATTAATTATTCCAGTTTGCAAATCTAGTGTGTTCCATCCAACCACCTGAAATGAATTTGGGAGAGTCAAATGTAGCAAGTACTGTTTTTTACTAGTCTGCCATGATTATTTCTCATGAAGGAGAAGAGGGGGGAAAGAGATTTCTGAAGATGATGCTTAGACTCTGCTGTTCACGTTCATAGTAATAACAGCCTTACTGTTGCAATGGTCCTGTCCTGTGAGAACAGGATGGTAGAGTTGTGTCCCTAGGTCTGTTCATTAAGTCTGAAATTAGGTAAAGTTTCTCACACCTTTTTCTTCTTGCAAATGTTCAGGAGAACGGGAAAAATTATAAACTGATCAGCAAAGAGGATGAGAACTCTGTTCCAAAATTAGCTACTCGCTATTTTTGAGTTTACCTAATTAGATTAAAAACCCTAAGGAAAAAAAGGACTTTGGTCTGGTACTGTGTCCTGTACCATTTTTAACATGGTAATATCCAGTATCAGTTTGTGCTTTTGGCTTTATGACTTCACAACCATGGCAATTATGTATGATCATTCAAGACGTTTTTTTCTAAGTAATAGTACATTTTGATAATTAAGAAAGAAAATAAATTTATTAAAAAAAAAATTATTGCATAGACTGTGAAACAAATGTTATTCTATTTAAAATGCTTACAGCATTTCAGAAGTCCTGGAAATGTCTTTGAGTACAAGAACATGAGCAGTTTTGAGTAAAAAAGACAAGTCCTTAACTCTTAGATGGCATACCTCACTTATATTGACATTCAAATAGAGCCTTGACATGGTTATTTAATGATTTCTGGCACTGATGGATGGATTCATACATGCATTTAAAAAGCCTGAACATGTGGATGAAACGTGAAACATAGACAGTGTTTTTTAAGCTAATAGCATTTGAATGTCAGAGACTACTCATTTTATGTTCATACTGCTTCCTTTTCTGAACCATCTTCTTGCCAAAGTAAACTATAAGTCAATGGATGAGAACTTAATAAATACAACTGAAAAGTAATTACATTTTTGTTCTTGTCGTTGATTGGGATATAGTACTGCTTATTTAACCTTATGATAGAATTCCTTCTAGTGTTGAAGCTTTAGAATAACAGTTTCTTTATGCTAATGTTATAGTTTATGGATAGACAACTTATCTCGATATGCTATGGAAAACTTCCAACGTGCAGCTGAAATAGGAGAAGAATTGAATGAAGCCTGGATTGTTCACAATGCTGTAGTGTATATCTTAAATTATAACAGACATCTGATTTCTTCAGGAAGACAGAGGGACATTATTGAGTATCTACAGACTCTTCTTGGAGCCATCAAGACTGTTGGTCATGACGGGTAAATTTAGATGTTTGGATATGATAATACTCTTTTTTTCTAAAACACAGAAAATATTATTGACAAAATTGAAAGTCGCTTTGTACTGTGAAATATTTATTGCTGGCTTTTATTGTTAGTGAAAGAGCCATGGAATATATAGAGTAGCTCAGGAGGTAAATTGTGAAAATTAAATATTAATCCTTTCTGTTTGTTCTTTGTTACTATAAGCCATGCTTATAGTTTGTACTTTGTTACTATGTAAGCCATGCTCACTTTAGACCAACAAATATTATTTTCTCTTCAATATGGAATAGCAACTTGTGCATGCGAAATAGCATTTTGTTAAGTTAGTCAGAAAATTGGGAAAATTCTCTTATACTCTGAATTTGCACAACAGCTCAAAATGCATTTGCTTGCTGTCAGTTCTCTGAACTTGAATTATTTTGTAAATATAGTTAATTGCAAATATTTCTAACCAGCATAAGGTAATTACTGCTGATTCTGAAATAAGAGAAAGTAGAAAAGAAAAAAAAATAAAGAAAATGTATTCATTAGTAGACCATGAAAATGGGAACATAGCTTCCTCAGTGGTTTAGAGAAATCCTGTTCTGCAGTAAATTCAATGGGAGAATGATTGACCACTGTGGAGTAGATACTCTGGTCAAAGTCTGACTACAGGACAAATTTTAGATATTTTGGCACTTCATTTTACAGTGACCTCATCACTAGCTAGAGTAAGGACCAGCAGCAAAGAAGTGTCTTTTAACAGTAGTGGGGAATAAAATCTAAATTTCAGTTTGTGCAACGATGAAGACTGGTAATACCTGCTTATTCATTTTGATACTTACATCGGTATGTACTAGCAATAATCTCTTAGATGTAATTAGACTCATGTTTTCTCAAAAAAGGAAAAAAATTCTCAGCTTGGTAGTGTATTAGCATGATAGCCATAAAAAATATGAAGGGCTTGGTTTAGGGTACTTTTTTAGAAAATAGTTGCTCTGTGAATGTATACCTATCAACAAAAAGTTGTTTTAAATGTTGATCAGGCATATAATTTTTTTTTTCCTTTGATGAAAAGGAAGCTTCAGTTACAGAAAGAGTGAGAAAAATTGATGTTAACTGAAAACTGATTCTTAGTTTTGTAGTTGTAATCATTAAATTGCTTTACCAATGGGCAGATATTTTTGGGTAATATTCATAATTTTGCATTCTAAGAAAATACTAGATTTTCAAGTGATGCTTACTTCTTGAAATGAATAACTTTATTCCTGCCTTTTATTTTGGTTTGATGCAGTATGCACTTCCGATTTTTGTTTTCTTCTACAGAAGTACTGAAATTTTACTGATGTTATGTAATGCTTTGGCTCGAGGCCTAATTATTTCTTGGATTCCAAAGCCAAAACCTGCTGAGAAGAAAGAAGATACAGCAATAGAGAGTAGCAGAAGAGCAGCAAAGAAACAGGAAAAAGCAAGTGTCATCCAGTCTTTTTCAGTAGATCCTAATGGACTTTCTGACATCAAAGCTGCTTTAGAGGTACAAACCCTTGATTTTTTTGTAGTCCCTTTCATTCTGCTGTCATATATTACAATTCTTATAAATTCAGTAATAGAATTTTTTTTTCAAAAAAAGCTACCTTCTTTTGTAGTTTCTTCTGCCACAGATCCTCCCCAAATGCACGCTGGAGCTCCTTACCAACTTGGGGCTCAGGACTGTAACTTCTATTTGCCTTGGGTTGACTTAAAGGAGACGTTGTTAGACTTAGAGATGCATGAGTAATAATTTAAAAATAACTAATGGATAGCATGTTCCATACAAGAAACTTTCCACATTCTCCTGTGTTTCACATTTATTTTTTCTCTTCTTGGTGTTTAGATTTGTGAATTTGCCCTAAATGCAATGACTGGAACCACACCTAAGGAAAAAGTCTCTATTGCTGCACAACAACAGATCATTGCGACCTGGGTGAAAGCAAAGCAGTTAAATCAGCAGCAAATCAGGCATCAACTTGGCACTCAGGAGGAGGTATGATTTCCCTGAAATCCTGCGTAATGTTGAAACTTTATAAAGAAAAATTCATTTAATAATGACTGAAATTATCAAAATGTATTTTCTTCTGTATATTTGATCAGAATGTGAAAGCAAATTTTGGCCTTACGGAACATAGCAAATTTTTCACATTGAGTATAGCAGTGAGTCTTCATTTCTTAACTCTCTGTTGTTAGCTGCCATGGTGATGTTTGTCATCTGATGACTGTTGAGAAAAATTGATTTTGAATTCACAAATGTAGCATAATAAAATGGTGACATTAAAAGTGTGAAGAAAAATCAGCTATATTTATGTCAACATTTACTATGACATCTTTATATATATAGATTTTAGACCTAGACATCTCTGAATGTGAATTTTTTATTTCTGCTTAGAATAATGTTGAAGCACAAAATCCTCTGGCAAGAATTCTTGTTGGTCTGGAAATGTATTCATGTAATGGCTTGGGTCTTATGGATTTCACTGTTCCTAGCATATCTCAGGTATTTTGGGTTTTTTTTATAAGCGCTTGAGTTTTAAGAAATTGTGTACAATGAATTTGATTTCAGATTCAATTTTAAATGGAGTTTTAATTATTTTTTAAACTTATTGTACCATTATTTTCTTTAACCAAGAGATTAAATATTTATGACATGAAGGAGATTTTTGTGACAGAATAATTCTATTTATCCAAAGACCAGATAGCATTAGAATGTAAGTATTAGGTTTATGCTTGTGTCACTCTAGCAGATTGTTTCAGTAGCTGTCAGATGAGCCTAATGGGTTCAGGTGAATTCTGTACAGAACCATACTTCTAACCTTTCATTTTCCTTTTGGAGAAAGCTCAATAGAAGTATAAAGTTGTTTAGGTTAGAAAAGCTCTCCGAGATTGTGGAGTCCCAACCGTTCCCCCAGCACTGCCAAGGCCAAGTGCCACATCCACACAACTTTTCAGTTTATCCAGAGATGAGGACTCAACCACTGCCCTAGGCAGCTGTGCCAGGGCTGGACAGCCCTTTCAGAGAAGGAATTTTCCCACTATCCAACCTAAACCTCCTCTGGTGTGACTTGAGGCTGTTTCCTCTTGTCCTGTCACTTGGGAAAAGAGACTGACTCCTCCCTGGCTCCAGCCTCATTTCAGGTAGTTTTATAGAGGTTTGAGTTTGTATTAGAAGCATTCAATATTTCAACAGAAAACTTCACATTACAGTGAATTTACTTTCGACAGCTGCAAGGTAGAACACAACTACACTCAGTTACTATTGATTGACTGTGAAATGAAACAAGCAGGTTGCCACAACAACCATGAATCTACTGCTGGCAACTAGGATCTGGTACCTGATTCTAATTGGTCTACAGATTTATGTCAAATATTATGAGTTAACTTCAGCTATCACTTCACTGGTGTAGTTTTGTATGGCAATGTTGTAGTATCTTCATTTGGACCAATTAATTAACTATTACCACTGTCCTAGAAAGGTGGAACTTTGACATATACAAAAGAAAGAAAATTAAAACATTTAGATCCTATCATGAAACTGTATATGAAACTATAACTATCTAGATCTGTATATATGTTTAGGTTGGAAAAGACCTCTTAAGATTATGGAGCCCAAGCTCTCCCAAGTTACCATAAAAGCAACAGCATACATAGCAACTACTTATTACAGTTACTGTTTGTTGCAAAACCACTTCTATGTCCCATTCTTACTTTTGGCTTAACTAAAACGGGCTCTGAATTTTGAAAGAACTGTTTCATTGATTTTCGGAAGATGATGGAGGACACAGAATAGGTCCTGGCAGATACTTCTGGCCAAAAGGCATACACAATTACTGCTGGATTTGCACATACTATGGTAATACTTACTACACGGTGAATGAGGCCTCTCTATTGTATATTTTCATTGTACTTGTAGCTCTTTCATCTTCTAGATGGCTTTATCACATACTTGTTCCATGCCCAGGTGGGTTGTAAGGAAGATATAGCTGTAAGCATGTAATTGATGGAGAAAAAAAAGCATATAAAACCCTGGAATTTAAACTTTTTTATTTTTTTTTTTTTTTTAATCCTAGTTAGTGAATTTGGCTTTAGAATGCAGTTGGTCAGATTCCTTAGTGGAATTGCAGATACTGACACGACTTACATATTTTGCGTATGTATCACAAGACCATGAAAGAGTGATGACTTGTTCCAAAAGGATCTTGGAATCAGATGAGAATGTTGTTCACAATAGAAATATTAAGAAATACGGCATGTAAGTACATAGACTTTTGTATATATGGTAATGTACTTGAACTAAATTTTGAAGAAAGTAAAGAGGGTAAATGTGACTGGTCAAATAATCAAAAATGGAAGAATTGTTTTTCCAAAAAAAATATGCATTTAGAGATGAAGTGAAAGTAAAAGGCAATGGGAGGTCTAGGCTGTGGCTCTGGACCCCATTCAGAAAGATAGATGAAGCTTGCTATCCAGGTGAGTCAGAAGCTTGTGTGTCTCTGTGTTTGGGTGTCTTCCTGAGAGCACTGCTGCTCTGAAATGATCTCTGGCAATCATAGTATTTTGACACTTTTATAGTCTCTAAGCAGAAAATAGCTGATTCTACTTCTTTTGCTGGTGCAAATTGCTTTCAGTGCTCATCTGGCTCTAACACACTGACGGGCTACATAGTTCATGGACCTAGTTATAGCAGGGGGTGATGAAAGATTTGAGCAGCTCCTGTATTCCAGGCTCTGCTGTCAGGTAGTCTGATAGCACTATAATTGCCACCTATGCATATGGTTGCAATAGGAATCTAAGTAATTCCTTTACAAGCCCAGTCTCTTACTTAACTGATATTTTGGAAGTTAATTAAAAAAAAAAAAAAAGCAAGCATATATAAATGGACCTATTGTTGGAGTCCTTTATTATAAGAAAAAGGTGATAACATTCGAGCCCTTTATTTTTAAAAATCATTTCCTTCAAAAGCAGAATTTGATTTAATCTGATGAGGAAATAATCAGCTCCATTTAACAGCAGTTTTTTGGAATATAGGAAATTTGAAACAAACATGTGAAAGATTTCAGAGACAATGTCGTGTTCATTTTTTTTTCTCTGCAAAATAATTGAACTTTCTAAATTCTGTTCCTTGAAACTCGTAGTTGTTTTCCACCTGAGTTTCAAAACATATAAACCCGAGTGAGTTTAGTATGAAGCCGATAGTTTGGGAACTCCGCGGGCGCGCCGCGATGTGCGGGGGGGGCGGGTCTCGGCCGCGGCGTGCGCCTGCCCCGGCGCGCCCCCTCGCGGACACAAGCCGTGCCTGCAGGGACGCTGGAAGCTCCGGTAAATGGGATTTCTTCTTTTCTTCCTGAGTTGCAGTGACCAATGGTATACATTTATTAGTGTATTAATTTTAAACTGATTAACTCTGGGACTGAAATCTACATTGTTTTCTTCTACATGTAGTAGAGTAGGATCCATATCAATTTCTCCAGAAACCTGGGCATACCTTACTGAACACAACCATGACAAATCCCAAAATAAAGTATCAAAAATTGTCTAATTTTCCTGATTTCTGTTTTTAATTGCTTGGTGTATTAGTTCACCTTTGGCCTATTTTTTTTTTTTATGTACAGTAGTGAAAAATAGGGAGAAAATTAAAAATCTATGTTGTTTCTTTGCTAAAAATAGGTAGTTTTTAAAAAACAATTTCACAACTATTTTCATTAGAGGTGTGAAAAATATATATTAGTCTACCTTTACACAAAATACCCCATTTTTGAAATATTTTCTAATTTTAAAAGAAAACTATAAAAGGATTTGTAACTTCCAAAGCAAGGGAGATCTATATAGTAGCAACTTGAATACATCATTAATAGGAATTGGTATGATCTTAGCCTGTATGATGTAGCACTTCTTGAAATATTTGAATTTATGTAGGCTTGGTAACAGGGTGAGACAAGAAATGTTAAGCACTGCAGCCTGTATACAAGGGAAGAGCATGATGGAAAATTTGTCTGGAAGAAAACATCTGCGTGTAGCAGCCTCAAAAACCTTTGTTCAGAGTGCCAGGTATGTTTTATGTTGAGAGAAAACTAATATAAAACAGAACTAAAATTTATTTACAGTTTTGGGGCTCATCATATTTTCTCCCAAGACTGATAAAATCAACACAGTTGTGAGTTGAAATGTTTAACAAAGGATTTGAACGAGATTTTAGCACTTTAGTAAATTTATCAGCTACTTTCCACATAGCTGACCTTGTAGTGTCATAAGATCGTGCCATCCTCAGAAGGGATCTAGTTCAGATTTCTGCTCAAAGCAGGTCCAGCCCAGGGCTTTGTCCAGTCTGGCTGTGTAAACCTCAAGGAATGGAGACCTGCAGCCACTGTGGGTAACCTGCTCCCCTGTGTGGCTGGACTCAAGGGGGGCATTTCTGAACCTTTCTCATTTTAAATTATGCCTGTTCCTGCTTGTCCTGCCATTCACAGGGAAGAGCCTGACTTTTGCTTCTCAATAACTTTGTTAGGTTATTGAGAAACTTCTTGTTAGGTGTCCCAAACAAGCCCTCTTCTCCAGGCAAGTGCAGCCCAGTTCCTGGATCATCTCAAGTGTCCCTGCACTGAGCTCCTTGTGGTTTCTCCATGTCTGGCATGTATTGGGTGGCCTAGAACTGGATGCAGCAGTCTAAATATGATCTAAAGAGTGCTGTCTAGAGGGCGATCAGATTGACAGTTTCAAAAAATGTCTTTTTTAAAAACAGTAACAGTATTCAATTGGTGATTACATTACACCAATCTATAGTTTTTCACTAAAACGCCAAACTTTTTCTCACTCAGATGAGTACTGTGTTGTGTCACAATCTGGAGGATTATTAACTTTTATTAATTCAAAGTATCATTTGCATGAAATACGCTTAAAGCAATTTGAATGCAGCTAGAGGCATTTGGGGCATATTCTTGCGTTGCAATGGTACTGTACTAAGCAAAATCCACACTATGGTGACAATTACTGTGATTTATTGTTTAATGTTTTTTAGAATGAGAAATCAGCATAATAGGAAGCAAAAAAAGTACATTTTTCCAAGGAGAACATCTTGAGGAGGTTTCTGCTATTTTTTTAACAAATGCTCTTGAGTTAAGATTATGCAGAAATACAGTAAAATCATTAATATGCTACTTATTTATTCCTAGTTCTGCTGAGTGTGTGAAGTTTTTTGGTATATAAAAATGGAAAATAGCTTTTTTATTAAGCTCTTATGTGAAGTCCTCATTGCTGAGGTGATCAGCTAGACCCAAGTGTTCCTAGGAGTAGAATTCTTTATTATCACTAAAGTATGGTTGTTTTTCCTTATTGAGTTCTACTTGCCTTTCTTCAGGTATGCCGGTGAAGCTGGAAATTACTCCCTTGTAATGTTTGCAGCTAGGCACTTTTGGAATGCATGTTTACCTTTGCTAGGCTCACCACATGACAGAGAACAGTTTAAAGAACCTACCGAAATAATTCTTAAGAATATAACTAAAGCAGAATCAAAAAACAAACAGGTAAGAATTTCTAATAGGTATTGCTTGTTTTTAGCGATTGGTGCTGTTGGTAAAGAAACTTTAAATACTTGTTGATTATGAACAGCACATGCAATCCAAAGAAGTCATCCCTTTGAAACAATGTGCAGGTGATGTGTGTCATATAACACTTCTCACCAGGTGGAATTTCTTCTACACACTGAAACTTCCATGCACATTTATAACATTTCTTACTTCAAAACTCCATGGAGCTTATAATTTCACCTTCTAGATTTGATTTACGTATCAATGAAGCTGCTATGAGTTTTCCTGTACATTTCCATGGACCCAATTTCAATGAGCACTTTTGCATCCAAGCTTAGTGGTACAAATATGAGATCATCAAGCAAGATAGTACAAGTAGAGAAACCTTTATTTTGATTTCTTGTCAAGCCATGTATAGATCACAAATAATCAGTGATGGTGACTGGTCTGCTTATTCTAGGGGTTGTAGGAACTGATGAGTACAATGTGTACTTGGAAGCAAAGTGATAATTGTAAGTTTTATGAACTTTGACAGTGTTTAGGCAATTATAATAGTAATTGCACATAGACACAGTCCTAATGTTTGTTATTTGTAGATATATTTTTAAAACCGATAAAAATGAATACTTCATTATGTGTATATAGTTAACTCTTGACCACAGCATAATTTCAGAGTGGTTCCTAGTAAGTGGTATTAAAAAGCAATTATATGTAGATGCTGAAAAATTGCAGCTATAGGTAGCATAGGTATTTTTGTGTTTGCAAATGTTAATAATTCTGATGAGTTAAAAGTGAGCAACTTCTGATAGTAGTTAGGAAAAAATTTCCTGTTAACAGAGCGCTCTATATTTGATTATTTCTGGAGTTACTGGGTTTTTTAAATAGATACACACCACAGTAACCATTGTAAGAGGCAGGAACTGGTCTCCAGTGATCCTTGACCAGAATAACTAGTCTATTTTTAAAAGCAGTCACATCTGGAGAAGAATCTACCAGCAGATGTCCAGATTTTCATCTGCCAGTATTCCCGAATCCTTCACTGCAGGACTGCTCTCGTTTCACTGCCCGGGCTGCCCTGATTACTGGGGTTGGCCCTCACAGGTGGAGGACCTTGCACTTGATCTTGTTGAACTTCTCATGGTTGCCTTGGGCCCACACCTTCAGCCTGTCAAACCCCTCTAGGTGACATCCCTTCCCCCTCGTCAATCAATCACACCACTCACCTGGGTGTCATCAGCAGATTTGCTGGGAGTGTACTCAATCCCCTTGACTATGTCAGCAATGAAGATACTGAATATTGGTTCCAGTGTCCCTGGTACTGGTATCCCTTGAGGTATACCACTTGCTACTGGTTTCCAGTGGATATTGAGCCATTTGGACATTAACCTAATGACTGTAACTCTTACCCATCTAACAGTCCATCCATCAAACTTCTATTTGTCCAACTCAGTAGCAACAGGGTTAGGGGCCACCATAGCAAAGGTTGTACAGAAATCTGAGTGGATGATATCCGTAGTTCTTGTCCAGTGATGCAGCTACTCCATTGTAGAAGGCCACTAAATTAGACAAATTTTGTGCCTTCATGGAAGTAAATGCTGATTCGACCAAATCTGATAAATCTTTGATGATGCTAACATAATACTTACCCAAAAGTTGTGGCTATAGCTTAGTAAATTTCTTAACATCATCCTATATGTATTGTGTGGTTAGTGTGTCATATATGGATCTATTTGAGAAACAAGACAGTGAATTTCTCTTTGGAGATGCAGAACTGTGATGTAGAGGAGAGGGAAACAGCAAGTCTCTGACCTTTGGGTGAGAATTGTGATATTCAAATTTTTACAGATAAAGAGTGGAGCCTGATTTAGGCTGGGGTGTAGGCAGAGAGCTCTGTAGGGTCTCTGCCAGTCTCATTTACTCTGTGATTCTCTGAGAGTACTTCAGGATTTCATGTTATTTAATGAGTGTAAGTTTTGAATATTGAATATTACTAAGTCTGGTTATTTTTGTATTGGGTTTGTATTATAGGACTCATCTGGAGAAATGCCTGCGGCTTTCATCTGGTCAAGAAGCTATTTAGGTTACAGGTTACTATTCATATTAATTATATGGACTGGTTCACAGACAAAACAAAAGTTCAGTAATTCTTAGAGATATATGTTAACTGAAAGATAAAGTTAATTTTTTGTTTTGTTTTGTTGATTTTGTTTTGTTTTGTTTTTGTTTTGTTTTTCTTCCTTTTTTTTTAGGAAAAGAAAGATGCATGTCCTTTGCATCACTGGATTACAAAGGATTTTCAAAATATTGGGTTATCAGTTGGATGCTCTCTCCCAGGTATGTTCTTCCTTCTGTCAATCTGGTAATAAAAGAAACCCCTGTATTTAATAATAATTATTCTATTTCTGCAGTATATTTATAAATAATTTGAATATGTTTCAAAGGTGCTGAGGAAGATCTGACATTAAGAACCTCCTTATATGGTCTATTATTCCACATCTATGCTGATAAAGCTGACTGGGAGACAGCACTAAAACTCCTGGATGAAGCTATTCATGTTTTGCCTCAGACAAGACATAAACTGTAAGATGGTTGACTTATTTTTATTAAAATAAGCATCTTGGTTCTTGAGAACTATAAAACTCTTGAGTATTTTTTTATTTTGCATTGGGAAAACATTAGAATTACTTTTTTGCAGCCTGTCCTTGCAAAACAAAACACTCTTGTGTCTTTTCCATGAAAAAGACACAAAGGTAATGCTTCCTATCATGAATCTACTAATAATATTTGTTAATTTATTCTTTAAAAACTTCTATTCAAGTAATATCTTACTTCCCAAGCAAATAGATGCATGAAATGTGGCTATATAGCCACATACAGAACTTTTAGTTTTCCTAACTGCAAACCCATCTTTATTAAATGGAAATGAAATTATCTAGGGTACTGTTTACATAATCTTATCCAGGTTGGTTTCATGCCTTTTATGCCAGTTTATAAGCTTTGCATCTTTTGGTATATGTATTTTACTCACAAAGTTGCTTTACAGGTATAGATGCAAGTAATTTATAATTTGTTTGTTCTTCTAGCCTGATTTACAAACTTATGGCTACAGTGAGGGCAGGATCAGGATGCGATTTTATGATGGCCATTCAGAAATTCAGTTATGAAAGTGAAGATTATTTGTCACATATGTGGCGACACTTGGTAACAGTCTCCAGAAGTACTGTTGGACAGTTAAGCTGTTTTCAAAATGCAATCATTGCTTTACAGGTTTGTCAGTTCTTACTGTTTGTTCCCATGCTGATAGAATGATGTTTCTCAAATGATTCATAGGACTGTAAGTTCCTGAATGGGTTGGGAGGCCATATACTTGACCATTGACTTTTTATAACTTTGAGATTACTCTTCAGTAGGAAAACTCTCTGTGGTTGAATCTTTATATCCAGGAAAATTTTAGTTGAGTCCTACCAAAGAAAAAGGTCTAAAAGCAGCAAGTGATTTTAATAAAACGAAAATTTATCTAGTGGTGGAGTTTTCTGTTATGTTCCATTTATCATAATTCTGATTATGTGATGCAAATAAAACTTCTCAATGTCAAATTATTATTTTCTGCTTCTGTTAAGACTAGATGAAACTTTAGAATATCACTTTGATAGCTTACATAAACAAATACAAATTAACTCCTCCTTTATTTCTTTTACAGAAGCAAGAAGACGAATGGCAGCGAGTTGATTACCTGATGGAATTTGCAGAATGCTTATATTGTAAACAGTTTCCCCTCAATGATGCTATTAAACCTCTGGAGTGGGCAGTAGATCTCCTGCTTCATATGAAATTCCCTGTGCAATCCTCACAAGAGGAGGGTATGTAATGGGTGTTTCTCGTGAGGAATTTCTCAGCAGGAAACACAAGCGAGGTTTTAAATTTACAGCTTTGTTATCAAAAAGAATGGCACAAGCTTGCCTGCATTTTCTCGTGCATTTGCTGTCAGTTATTTAGTGCAAGTTCAGTTTATCTGTGAATTCTGTGTTGTACTGTGGACGCTTACCCTCAATCTTTTGGTATAGTAAGATACTGCTCCCCTCTGACATAGGGATTCCTGAGATGTGAGATGCTGCCCCAAAGCAGTGCTGGACAGCTTGTTTCAAGGGAGTTCTCATGGAGGGACAGATGAAACTGCAGGAAATAGTTTCTCTGCCAAGATTTGGGTACTAAGTCCATTACCTTTCATTGACTTTATCTTAGCATTAATTTTTTTGAAAATGACTTTCAAAGGGATGTATGTCTTCAGCTACTTCTGTAACTGTAAAAATTCTCTGCTCCTTTTACAGAAATATCCACTTGTGCTGGTATGACCTTAGTGACCTGCTCTGATAGGATACCCCAATGCTCATTTGGGAAAAAAAGTATTTGATTTCTGGAACCATGCTGTCTTGCGTGTCATTAATGAACAACTGCTGTGCTGTTCTTTTTCGTGTGGATAGACTACACGGATCAGACAATTACTTCTGGTGTTTTAATTGGGAAAGATAAATATGCAGTGTCTCTCCTATCACACACTTGATGAGTAAAAGTAGCAATATTCTCTTCATACTTTTCTATTAGTGGTTTTGTTCAAATCCTATAGTGATTAAGTTTTGCATTAGTTCTGTAAGGATCCTCCACCAAATTTCACCTGTTTTCTTATGATTACTGTCCTTACACCACTTAAGTTTCAAGAAAATTTTTGCAAAGCTCTTAATGGAAACTCAAATAATATAATAAGGGAAATTAGATTCAAATATAAAACAGCCCAGGCTGGAAGGAACCTCAAAAGATTATCTGGTCCAGCCTTTAGTGGATTTCATTTCTCTGTCAGGCTTATATAATTTATTATACAGAACTGTTACATTGTTGATTAAAAACATGGTACAAGTAGTATTGCATTGTTTTAACAAGAACAACTTTAGTAGATATATTTCCATTTTTCTTTTTTTTTCCCTAAATATTTTCCTTTACAATTCAGGAATTTTAACTTTTAAATACATTTTTACAATGCTGTCACTGTGAGCATGTGTTTGCTTTTTTTTTTAACAGATGACAATACCATACCAAAATTGTTGCCTACAGAAAATGCTAAGATGGACAATGGAGAAAATAGTACCATGCCCCAAATTAATTTGGAAGATTTGAGTAATATTAAACAACTGGAAGCATTGTTTAGAGCACAGACATTAATGGCTTTATTTTCTGGTCATGGTTCTTCTTTTCATCAGCAGCACTGTTTGATGGCATATGCCTGCATTGTCCGCATCTGGCAGGTGGGACTGTGTGAGATTCTATGTTGTGTTGTGCTACTATAACGTGGCCAGTATATTTCACATTTCTTTGTGTCATTCTGGTAGCAGCTATTCATTTGGTGTTTAACTTTGTCCTTAGAGTTTTCTGTTTTATGGTGCAGTTAGTGTAATTTCTCAGGTTTAATGATTAAGCAAGAAAATTGTTTCCCTCAGGAAAATGGAGAAGAGACACTAAGGATAAAAGCAGTGGGCCATTGTTTCTCTGAAATCCATTCATATGTTTTGTGCAATGGGTTTTCAAATTTTGTATTTTTAATCTGTTGAGGAATCTCAGTAGTAGCACAATACATACTGAAGACATTCCTGGCAGTTCTGAAGAATGATTTCAGGTAGACCTTCATGAAATGGAATCAAAAGGGCTGTCATTTAAGTGAAAGGAATTGTAGAGTCTGGCAGCGTTCACTGATTGATTTCTCTAATTACTTTTTCATAGTTAGAGCATTTCAAATCAATCAAATCTACATAATTTCTCATAGATATGCCCAACTGAAATGGCTATTCAGAATCACAGCAATGATCACAGGAAAACAATTCTATATTAACTAAAGTAAATATTTGAAGGGACTAAATATGTGCTTAATGAAAGTAATGCAGCAAATCATTATAGGAACAGTCTCAGCTGGGACCTACCAACTTGATTGGTATAATTTTATTGTGTATAATTTTATTCCCATTAGAAGTAAAAGCCTGCAATTTGTTACCACTTAATTTTGTTATTTGAGAGCAAGACTTCATTGTGAAATTGGTTTAACGTGTGATGTGAGATTGCAAAATAAAAATTCATTATTGATATTTTCAGATTTACACAAGCATAACTTTAAATTTCCAACACTTGACTGCGTGTTTTACTAGGGAAAAAAACTACCTGAAGAGACTACTACTGTTTGAATAAGTTATTAAAGCTAAAACTTAAAGAGTTGATGCTGCTGTCAGTGCCAGTTGTAGAATAATGACAGCAATTCTAAGAATCACATTTACAGCTGAACAGTATTGTGAGAAAAGGAATAACCATGTGGTATTAATGGAATTAAAGCACTACAGGACACCTTGATTTGGCTCACAAAGTAAAGAAGACCTGACTGCAGGCATCCACTTCAAAGCAGACTCTTTAGTGTTCAGACTCCACAAATAACTCAGTAGAAGATCTTAAAACATTCTCTGAAAAAGTTAGCTGACTCTGGCTTTTTAGAAGAGGTGTTATCTTTAATTTGAAATTTTCATTTGGTGTGAGTATCCAGCATTATTTTTTGATTCATATTTTATATTCTACTCTTGATTCCTCCAACCAAACATAGTCTTCTCAAATTAATGTGGCTTTTACTTATGGTTTTTTTAATTGTTGTTGTTGTATAGTTGGGTTTTGTTTGGTTTTGATTGTTGTTTGTTTGTTTTTAAATTTTAGGTAAGATCAGAATCTTTGTTCTTGCTTGTACAGGGAAAGTTTCAATTAATTCTTTTGTGTGCTTAAATATTTAGAAATTTATTTTATATAATATTCAGTAGTAGCATTGTAACAGACTAACCCAGAAAGAGGACAGAGTGACTCTGCTGTCTTGCAGATTATTCCCTTATAAAATTCATCCCTTGTAGAAAATGAAGCTAGTTAGACTAGTGGTTTGAAAAAAACAAAAGAATTGCATTTGCAACCATATAGGTTAAAAAAGGTAGCAGTATTATTTATCACCAGGATGGTCTTGTCTTTTGACGGTTCTGCTGCTTAATTGCATTGCCATGATCATCCTAAGTATTTGTACAAAAAATACAAGCGTCTGGGAGTCTCTGAAATTGTTACTTTTCTAAATAAAGGTTCTACACAAGCAGAATATGATATGTGACAATTGTTACCAGCTGTAGATAGTGACTTGCGGTGGATAATAACTATTACTAGAAACTGAGATGATGATGATGATCATTATTCTTACTATTCTTATTATTGTTATTGCAAATTGAAAATAATTAACTGTAATTATTTGATTGTCTAGGTGTCGTTGTCAGCATCAGGGATTATTACAAAATCATTCTCAAAGACTTCACAAACTACAAGTCCTCAGAAAGTGAGGTCAAAAACTCCTAAAAAAGACAAAGACAAAAAGAAAGAGATGCAAGTAAGACCCACTTTGCTGTGGAATTAAAACAACCCTCTCTTTCTAAGAGAAATTTCCCTGGGCTTATTTGGTAAATAGTTCAAATGCTTTCCTGTACTGGCTCTCATAACCTGGGAAGAATTTCTGTGTGAATCTGTGGATCATACCTTTACTCTTGATCACACAGTCTTGACAGGTCATGGATTTACGAATCCTTTTTTTTTGTTTATTGCACTGGTCAAGATACTGTTGTTTTGTAAAACCCACAGTCTAGAGATCTAAAAAACACCCCAAAACAGACAAAACTTCAAAGGATATTAAGCAAATGTGTTCATTAAGCAAATGTATTAATTCATTTTTCATTTGAATATTTAATACCAATAGGATTGTTAATTTGATCTCATAAGTGTTTTTGTTTTTATTATAGGTTGAAGTTTCTGTTGCAAAGGAGGCACCTAAAGGGAAAGAATCAATTGGTACCTTACCAGCAAATGTGGAAGAATGGGCCCAGTATGACTGTCCCAATGAAATCAGAGATACTTTTAAACAGAAAACAAGTAGTTATGGTATTAACTGGGATAATTTCCCAAAACCTGTAAGTATACTCCTCAAAATTCTAGAGCATTTACTATTTAGGAGAAAATCAGTACCAGAAAATGATTGTATTTTAGTTTTTCTGTCTGTATATTTTCAGACAGCTGTCCCAAATACATTTTTATTGTAGTATTCAACAGTACTGCAAGAGATGTTAGCCTGTCCTCTGCATGCTGAAATGAAGTTAATTTAGAGAAGACACTTACCAGCTTTCTGTATGCCTTGCTGCTCTTTCAGCTAGAAAATTTCTTTGTGTCTTTTTTGGGGTTTATTTTGGAACTGAAGATGTAATCTTTAATTTAAAATTTATTTTCTACAAAACTACGTTTATACTGACTGAATTAAAAAAAATTTCTTTCCAGACTTGCACTTTGTATTTTATGGACCTTTTATCTAAAGAACTACAGAAAATTTTTTGCCCCCACTTGGTTCTTCCAATCTTTCAGCTAGCTGAAGTTATTGCGAGTGAAATTCTGGAATGTACAAGTCTGTCTGATCTCTATCACCTTCGGTTTGTATCCTTTATTTATTTTAAATAAAAGAGAAACTGAATGGAGTGTACCATCTATCAATATTTCACCAAGTAGTTACAAGAATATTTGTGACTTACTGGTTTATATTTGTAATGGCTTTTTATTTATTTTCTTTTTTTTTTTTTAATGCATTTTAATAGAATTTTGATGAATAGGTTTGTGGAATTAAAGTTTATTTGTTACTAAACATGATCTCCCATGTGGAAAGCGTATGAGATGATGATGCCAGGCCACTTACATCTGAAAAATTTATGAAATGCCATCTAACTGAGAAAAGCAAAGTCAAAAAAAGTTTCCATGAAACAAAGTCTTATCTATCAAGTATTCAAAAGGCAGACTCGCTGCTTGCATCAAAAATATATTCTTCACCTTAAGGGCCCAAAGAACTTGCCCTGATAAGTGCATTTTTAGAGAGATTTGTCTTTGTGACTAAAATGATGTTATTTTTTTTTGATGATAGCCTCTAAAAGTTTAGATTTAAAAGTATTTAATATGCATGCAATTGAAAATTCTTGCTCTTTTAGTTAAAGCATTTAATCATGCTTTTTTGATACATATTAAATAATGTTTGCTTAATAAGTAACAGGCATAAGCAATAATTGTTTGCTTATTTTCTGATAGTTCCTGAAATACTACATAATGAATCTTTCAAATACCTGAAACTGATCCCACCAAGCAGAATAGATATTCATGTACACAAATATATGTGTTTCTCTGCCAATTTATTACTGAGTTGCTGTCTTATAAGACTAAAAGAGACTTTCTGGTCGAAAATTATTTTCAGCCAAGATTTGCCAGACAAATTTTCTTTGTTGATTCCTCAAGACTTGTGTTTATTTAATGGTATTTTATAAATGTCTATGATCTGATGTCTGTATATGATTAGATAGATGTGTAGGAGTATATTACTCTTCCCTCAGGACACGGAAGTAGGTTAGCACATACCCATTGAGGGGCAGGAGGGTGATGGTTGCATGCTACAGTGAGACCATGTAAATATTTTCCTACTTTTAGTACATAATTTTTGCCATTAAGTTGGAGAGATACAGTTTTGATGGACAAGACTGGGGCTACTTGTGGATGTCCTGTTCCTAGAAGTGTTCAAGGTCAGGTAGGATGGAGTTCAGAGCAACCTGATCTTGTGAAAGGTGCCCTTGCCCATACCTTTTGATATCTTCAGAAGTTCCTTCCAGCCCAAACCATTCTTTGATTCTGTGACTCCAATCAATGGGTAATTTCCCCTGTTTTTATTTGCAGTCTTTGTTATTGTCGGTATTAATCAAGACACAAGAAGGTAGGATTGACAAATGTGGAATATGTGCTATGTATATATAATGTGCTTATATGAAAAAACACGAAGGATTCAGATTGTTCCTTAAACATTTCTTCTTTTTATTTATAGAATTGCCCTGATATGCTCTGATTTAAAACTGAGTCAGGCATCTGTGTACCATGAGAAAGCTGCTGGACAAGTACACATTAGTGAATTAGAACAAGCAATGTATGTATTTTCACTGCTCAGGCAGTGTTTATTTGGGACTGTTTTCCCTACAGTTGATAAATGTTGTTGGGGGAAAATAGTAAAGGTCATGATCTCGGAACACACCTTTGGTATATTAGCTATACCCTAAAATTCTGTGCATCTTTGGTTAGTATCTATCTACAGCGTAGTGTATGGTAAGAGTCCTAACACACTAATACTTTATTATGAAATGCTTTTAAAAATATACTTGAATTTACTTTTTCTTTCTTGTGATTTAGGTGTAGGCAAGAAATTGCGCTGCAAAAAGAAAAAAATGTGTGCATAAAGACAGAAGAAAGAAAAATACTTTTTGAAAATGCTCAGCTTAATGGTTGTAAGAATGAGAATATCCTAACTTCAAGTGAAAAGGTTTTTATTTCTACTTCAGTTTCTCTTCCCTTTTTTTAAATACACTTGCTAGTTTGTTTTTAGGTAATACTTGAGAAATATATGACCATAAAAATAATTAAAAATGCTTGCTACCTAAATTCTGCTATCAATCATCTGAAGCTGAGCTGGGTTTGGCCGGCATATTATTTATATTGAGGAAGAACAAGATTGGGATCTTTATTCATACAAAGTAAAACTACTTTCTAACAAATGGATTTGGGGACTAATGCAAATGGATTAAAACACTGAGAAGGAAAAATGATACTGTATTCACTCTTGGTCTTGTTTTTTCTCTTCTTTCTCCATTACATTAGCATGTACTGTTTTGCTTCCTCTTACATATTGTTGTACGGGCATAGGAATATTTCAATTCTCTTTTAACTGTCTCTTCTTTAGGATGATAATTGCCTTACTGATTTCTTTAACACTTGCCTCCACTTTGCTCTTTATTATGGCAATGCTGTCTGGATGGTCATAACACATTTTGTTCTCTTTGTATATTTTTTCTGTACTTGTGCCTATAATATACCTTGTTTTTCTAATTACTAATCCCTCTCAAGTCACCTCTTTTAGCTCTTGTAAATAGTATTTCTCTTTGAGTTTTAGTTATTACCAAAAATCAACTTTGTGACAGCAGCGTATCTGGAGTACTTAATCTGTCATACAGTTAGTTTAAATAGGATGAACATATTAGTTCAATGCCTTTTGAAGATTGTAAAATCCAAATCTCATAAACTACCTGTTGTTCTTGTAATATAATGTTAACTTTTGGAGTTAGAATTTACAGCTGAGGTGTGGGATATCATAGTTAATAACAACTTGTATTCTGTCGAGTTTGTTTTGAAATTTATGAAGGTGTAAAGCTTCTTTCATTTTTTCAGGGTTTTGAGGTAAATGCAGTAACAGGAAAAGGACTGAGTGCACTTTCTTTCCCTCACCTGTGGATTGAAAAAGCTGAAGTACTGATTCAGCTAGGCTTGTATCAACCAGCAAGACTTCTGCTTTCAGAGGCCCATGCTGCAGCTCAGGTACTATACAAATTAAATAGAAAAAGAAACACTAATAACATGTGTAAGGAAAATGTTCATTTTGATGCAGTTATTCCTCAAAACAATAATAAAAATCTGACTACAAAGCCAAGCCTTCTCCCACGACCCCAAACCAATTTCTTATTAAGTTTCCACATATATAATATGTACATTGAAATATATGGTGTTTCAGTCCAACTTTATGGGAGTTGTCTGAAAGTTATATAAATTTCTGAAGTAGTGTCAGCATCTCTGTCTGCTTTGCAGTGGCCTTGGAAGATACAGATATATATCAACCTCTTTTGTTTAAATAGGTGGGAAAGGTTCGATGTTTGTTCAGAAGAGAGAGGACATTTAGCTCCATCCTCTCAGTATTTTGATCATTTCAAAGTCTAGTTATTTCATTTTGAGCTTCATTATGGATTTACAGCAATGTTTTGATAAAACTGAAATTATTTCCCAGAATTCTGGCAGATCTGAGGTAAGTGTCCATATGTTCTACCAAACAGATCTGCATCATCTCAATATTATGAAGGATTATACACTACAGATATTTTCCCTGTCTCTAACATTTTCCACTATAGCCCTGTGCTTCATTATAAAAGTTATTGAATTATAATTATTGCAATAAAACCTTTACTTCAAAAAAATCTAATTGATATCCTGTTATTTTGTGTAATAATTTTTCTCATGTAAGGAAAAATTATGTAAATTTAGTATAATCATGAATACTTTGAATAATAGTATATGAATGATATTCATGAATAATACATTCCCATTTTAAAAATATTAATTAAACATTGTATATTGAGGAAAGTTCAAAATACATTAGGGAGAACAGTAATTTTAATTATGTAATTTGTCAATATTATCCTGTATGTCTGTGTGCTAGTATACAACTATTATACAATATTTGTCCTTTATACAGGACGGGTTATATAGCTTCTAACTAGTGTAGCATTGTGAGTTCACTGGATCTCTAGTGTATCTGAACAGTTCACAAAAAAATCTTGTCACCACATTTCTTCATCAGATGCTGACAAACACTAACAGATACATACTTACTAAATAGTAGCAGAAAAAGAGCTTATTTAACTGGTGAGATAGAAGGTACTGGAACAGAAAGAAAGATGCAGTAGACATACTATAAGGGATAACAAAAATCCAGCAGATACCTGGGGGAATAGCATTTGCTTTTTCTTTCTGTAAGGTTAATCTAAAACAGGGACAGACATAAATACGAACAGCAGTAGTGGATTTTTGGTATATAGATCACATCCCTTTCTTTCCAGGAATTGAGGGCCCGATCTGATATGTCAAGGTGCTTGTACTTACTTGCTGTGTTGGCTAACCTGGAAAGAAACCACAGACAAGCTAAAGCACTCCTTGAGAAAGCACAGCTTCTGGGAGGAAACGAACAGTTTTGGTATAACAGTACTCTTAGTCTAACAGAAGCAATTCTGGAGGAAGATGGGGAAGGAAAACGGAGCATGGTAAGAAAATGTTTTGGATTTGGAGGTTGTGGTTTGGGGTTTTTTCAGCAGTGGTCTCTCTCAGTGAAATATGATAGCCTTTACATTTCAATAAAAGCAAAAAACCAGGTGTTTAATGCAGTTAATGTTGTTTTCTCTGAGCATTTTACAGAAAATTCATTACAGATTCCAAACAAAAGCCAGCCACTAGGAATGAGATTCTACCCATAGAAGTTTAGGATGTTTTTATGATAAGTTCTATATTCTTCTAATGAAATAAAACCAGTTATAGTCTAGTATGTATGACTAAATCCCTGAGATCTGATTCTCTTGATTAGAATTCCTTTGTATTCATACAGTTCTTTTAACACCGATGTGTTTATTTTTCATATTCAACAAAAACCACACCTTTTGATATTATTTTCTATTGTTCTTGTCCTTCCCAAGTATTTTAAATAGTTTTGCAAATATAATTTCTAGATTCTGGAAGATACTTCTATAACACTTTGATTTTGGTGTTTTGGTTTTTTTCACTAAAACCTTTTAACATCAAAATATCCATTTACTGTTAAACCCTTAACTTTCATGAGTTTCAGCAAAAATCTTATGTCTGTGATGATCTAACCTGTCTTGATAAACTCTGCAAGGCTGTGTCGTATAGAGGGATTATTTTGATTTTGACTAAACGCCTATTTACTCTCTTTTGCTATGTCCCTCCAAGGTGAATCTGACTCCATCTTCTCTCCTTGTATGTATGTGCACCATTCATGTAATCATCAAAGTATCTAAGTATGATCATAACTCAAACTTTCTAGATATATTTATAGTTATGAAGAGCCAGCCATCTTGGGGATAATGAACATGTTCTGTACAAAATTTAAGCTTTCTAAATGAATGTTTATTATTATCCATAGACATTTAAAATAGAATTATTCTATAGAAAATTCTGGTGTTACGTGCAGGCTTGTGAGATACTGGAACGTACTGTAAACATGCTTCGATCTACTTTACTGAAGAGACCTGGCAGGCAATCAGAATTGGGTTTTATTATTGCATCTCTTGAAGCCAGGTAAGCTGTCTTTTCTCTAAAATATGCCCAGCTTCTAATATGCAGCTACATTGCAAAAATATGTAGGTTTTACAATACTATCTTATTTTAGTATGGCTAATTATGTGGATTCTCAAATATTTTTGTTCCAATTCATTTATGTGGTGGTTTGGTTTTTTAAAATTTAAATTTCTTTCCAGATTTCTGTATTTCCTTCCCAAATGCTTGCATGTAGCCCTACTACCTGTTATGTTGGTAAACTAGATACCACAATCTATTGTGCATAGCTTGCAGTGTAGGTTCCCTAAAGGTGCAATGTGTATTTGCCTATGCAGAGGTATCTGCTTGAACACTCCCACAACACTACTGCAGTCTACAGTATTGACTTCTGTTCACACCATGAGCCAAGAAGCCTGTTCATGGTGAAACTAAACAATGATTTCAGTTCCACTGAAATCCAAGCACAGAGATCTTAAAATGTGTTGGTAAAGGGAGAGAAGTATACAACCCTTACACTACTGTCTCTTTCCATAAATGGGGAGTTTTTCAATTAGAAAAGGAAGACTATTTCTCAGTTCATCTGTATTTAGAAGACTGATTAGGCCTAACAAGATGGAATAATTAGATACATGGAACAAATGACACCTCTATTCTCAAAATATAATATTTGGATTTTTTCAGAATTACTATAATTTGTAAAACACACATTTATGATGCTTCTTGTAGATTTCTTAGAATTTAAAGGAAAGCAGAGAGAAATGTGTCTGTTCTCAAAAATAGCTTGTACTTTCTAACTGCTATCTTGTATTTCATTTTTATTTCTAGAAAAACACTTATTCAGATACATTTTGCCCAGGATCATATGACAGTTAATGCTGATTCTGCTCAGCTGCCACACATTCTACAGGAATCCTACAATCAATTAGTTCAAGTTGAGAGGGACTTTTTTCACCATGGGCATAAAATCTACAGCGCTGAAATACTGCTGGAACGTGCAAATATTTGTAGGTAAGACTATACCTCTATACCACCATTGAGAAATTTTCTTTAGGTTGAACTTGACCATGAAGTGTATTGTTTACTTTTTTAGTCTAATTAAGATGGACAAGAGCAGATAACATTGTTAGGTTTTATATATTGATGTTAGATATCTGTTTGCGTTCTTCATGTGTTCTGTATTTGAAAAAGTACTGTAGAATCAACAATTGTTTTCACTGAAGGCAGAGTTCTCTTTTGTTCTCTTTTGAGGTAAAAACAAAGTGTCAGGGTTTCTTAAGTCCCATTTGTGGACGTATTTCAGCAGCCACATCAATAATTCTCTAGTACTTACAGGCTTTTACTGTTCTTACTGTTGAAATGCTTCTCTAGAAACTGCTGCAACAGTAAAAGTGCAGAACATGATATGCTTGGAATCCCAGATGTTTGCAAGATACTCCTCAAAGCAGCTGAGATATGTTTTGTGCCTGGTATGCTGCCATTGTGTTCCTGCTAAATACATACTCAAGAGTATAATCTGCCTCTCTTCTCTTTGAGTCTTGACATCTTCTTACATTGCAGTTCTAAGAATAAGACCTTGGAAGAAATAACTTGTAAGGGTTCACTTCTCCTATCTGTACATTTCAAAAACCCATATACAAATTTCATCTTTTTAATCTATAATGAATCTATTTAATCAAGTAATAGGTTCATTATTTTATTATGTTATTGTTCAACAGTGTTGATACCATAAAAATAAGCACTTTTTTATGTTAGTTTTTTTGAATTTATGGTGCTGTTTTGGATTTTCTTTCAGGATGATTGCCAAGGGGGAAAGGAGCAAAAAAGACAAACGCAGTCACTATCTAGATGCTTATAACTTAGCTCAGAGAGCAGTGTCTGAAACAGAGGAAGTATTTCATAGCATTTGCAGTTTATTTGCATTTAATGAGGTATTGACTTTTTTGCCTTTAATTGTGGAAAGGAAACCTGCTTTAGTTGTTATATTCACTTATTCTTGGATAATCTTATTTGGGGCTTCTAGGAATTATCTTCTTGTAATTATAAACATGCTTTGTATGTAGAAGGATATATTGCATGCCAAAAGAATTTACTGTTGAAAAAAGGGATGAAGAGAGGATTTGCTTGGTCTTTGTCTAGTTTATTTAATTCTGACAATTATCTAATAGCTATAAAATAAGAAAGTATAAACTTGGAGATATTTTTGATTCTCTGAACACCTTTAAAGTTAAAAATCCTTCCAAATGTGTTTCTTCTCAGGAGAAACAAAGTCTTCACAAAACATTATTATGAATAAAGAATGTCTGTCTTTCAGATAGTGTATTTTGGGTAATGAAAGCCTGCAGCCTACTTTGCTAATGTGCATGTAGCATTATTAGATATTACATATTTATATCAGGTACATAAAACATGAAAAACAAAAACCCAGCTGCTCTTATTCTATGGAGCTATTTTGATTGCCTTGTTAATATATGTGACATTGAAGTTTTTCTTTTAAATTACTTAAATATCTTCATTGCAATATTTCTTCTCTATCAAGGTGGTAATGCCACCAATGTTAGTTTATTTGGTTGAAAGAAATACAACGTTCTAACTTCTTATCAGGTAAATTTGCAAAAATACTTGATATTAAAATTCTACTTTCTTTTATATTTCAGAATAAAAATGTTAGTATCCCATTAATGAGACAACTAGCTCTTAGAAAAATAAATCTTGTAGAAATTCTTTTGGATATTTTTCATTTTGTCATTGCTGAGAAGAAGATTAAAAATGTGGGAGAAGAATCATTTCATGAATTTGTGGAGGAATTCATAATTGAAGAGGATGCAATAGAACAGGTAATACAAAATATTTAGTCCTATGATTTGCATAAAAGGTATAAAAAGGTTTTCCATAGCACAACTTCTTCCACTACTGAGGAAATGAGTTCCCAGACCAGTCGTATAGTTTTGTAGCAATGGAGGTTGAAGTGTGTGGTTTTAGTCTTGGGGATGGTTTAATGGCCACGCTCCCCTTATCCCATGTTTTCCTTGGCACTGGTTGGACTTTGCTTATGGATATTATATTGAACTTTTTTCTTAAATTAGTTGTTAATGAATTTGTGTATCTATTAAAGACAGCTCATTTGTAGTTAAAAGTTAAAAATACACAACTATTAATAACAATAAACATATGTATTTGTATGTTAATATATATGTGTTATATTTTTTAAAAATACATTCTTCTGTGTGGGGGGGGGGACATATGAGCAAATAAACATAAATATAAATATGTATTTTTACAGGATTGGAAGTATATGAAAAGCACCATGGCTCATATTACACTGACTCAGTTAGCAAGCATACGGAATCTTTGTAAAGGCTGTCCCAACATCAAATCCAAATGCCTGTATCTAACTGGAAAAACACTTCATTTACTTTCCATCAATGTAGATCCTGTACATTCAGAGATTTACTGGAAGCCAAATGTTATGGTATGCATTCTTTTCTTCATTTAAATTTATTTTTCTGTATAAAGTTTCTCTCCTCTAATATTTTTTTTATATACATTTATATAAAAGCTGCTCTTTATGTAGGGCTAGGTTTTACATACTGCATACAAGCTGTGATGAAATGGATTTTGAAGACATGCTTCTGCCTGCATGCTGTCCCCATGTAGCTAATTTTTGATTTGTGAGATATACTAATTACAATATTTTCAAAAGAGAGACAGAAAAATTCCTTGAATGCCTTAAAGGGTGAGCGAGGTATGGTGTCAATCCATATGATCAAGAAGTATCAATTTGTGGGTTAAAAGCTTGGGTTTGTAAGCTCCTTTTGTGTTGGAGTAAGAATCATATGTGAAAAACAGGAGAGCTGATGGAGGCATAATAAATTCAGTGATAAATTAAAGTTTTCATAAGAAATGAGGGGGGGCAAATATGAGAAAGTCAAACTCTTAGAGGTTGTGTGGGGGGATCTTTTTAGTTTATGTTGGTTGTATTGCTATCATAACACACTAAGAAATTTTGATGGTTGATAGTATTACTAAATTTCTCACTGTGAAGGAATTGAGGTAGTGATTTCTTTCAAGATTAATTCCATTTTCACATAAACTTTCACAAAAGAATTGGAGCCTGCCTTACTTAATGGAGTGATTAATTGTTCTCTTTTTTTATACTGTGATGGGTAGGAAGATGCTAAATCAGACATCAGAAAATCTTCGCTGACTTCAGCAGAATGCAGTGAACAGGACATGACAGAGAGCAGTTTTTCAACTAATAAATGTCACAATGATAAGTATAGGAGGAAAATACAGGAATTAAAGGTATATTACTTTATGAGCTTGCATTAGAATTTGAGTGCTTTCTTTTTATGGAATAATAGTGTCAATTTAGCTTAACTATTCTATTTAAATTGATAATGGAAATGTTGTAACAAAAGCTTGATCTTAAAAGAGATAAAAATCTACATAATACCTTCCAACAAACAGCTTTCCATCACTCTCTGCTGTTTAGCTCTGTCGTGCTCCTCAGTAGATTGTGTGGGAGCTCCTGAATGAGCTTACCCAGTTGCTCCCAAAAAGAAATAATTTCTCCTTCAGTGGTTTCCCACTGATTGAGCATGGAGCAACCAGGAGTAGATGAGCAGGCAATTTCTTTCTGCCTCGCCGATATGATTTATTAAGGAAGCATAACATTTTGCAGACTGGGAACAAAGAAAGAAATTGGTTCTATCACAAAACATTTGTGAAATTCAGTGAGCTGATCTCTGTTAATTACTGCAGTTGAAAGCACACTAGGAATTGGGAATGTACAGTTTGTGTTGCTAGTAAAATCAATAAATACCTGAGGTAAGAGATTTGTGGGTTAATTTGGACTAAATATGGTTAACTGTCCACAGAAACAATTGCACTGATCCTTGGTTCTGAACTGTTCATATTGCCTGGAATTTAAAGTCTGTTCTGCTGAGTACATATTTTATATTAAAAGAAATTTTGTGTTAAACAGATATTTTTTAATGTTGCAAAACAGATGTTGGTTTATGCTAAAAAATTAATATTTTCATATTTTGATCATACATTAAGTGTCCTAAAAAGAAAATTGCTCATTAAAAAGCAATATTTATCTTCTCTAATATGCTGTAATTGATGTATGTATAACAAATACTTAGTTTTAGCCAATTTTAATATAAAGCTTTTTATTTTTATCATCTAGACACAACAAATGATGGCTCAGAAGTATCTTTCTCAATCCAGTGAGGCTTTGCTACAGTCTATGGCTATTGCATTCAGTCATAATGTTACTGATGTACTGGCTCTTGCTAGTTTGGAAATGGCTGAATGCTTTCGACAGTTTGATCCAATTTCTACTAGCCAGTTTCTGGCGCTTCATCAGGTAAGGCAACTAATATTTGTGCTAATATCCATCAGTGGGAGGATGTTTGAAGTTACATAAACTAAACTGCATTTGCATAGTCTGAAAATTGATCATGCGGAACACACGTAGGGTTCCGTGTATGAACCAGTGTGTAATATGCCATCAAATATGATATATTTGCCAAGTTCAGAACATTTGATCAGTGGTTTTTTAGCAATTCTATTATCTGTTGTGTTTGACCTGACATTTTCATTGATGATTGCATACATTAAAAAACTTCCATGGCAGTAAATTACTATATTGTAATTAGCAAAGATAAGACATTGCCACAAAGTACAGTTTAATCCCTCCCTAACAAATAATTTTAAAAATGTTTCTCTTGATTTCTTCAATCATTATTTTGAAGTGGATAATTGAGTTTACATTCAGTTGCCAGATTGATACCTGCATAGCATGATCCCATAGGTGGCTTGAAGGTGTATAGATGTGAATATGTCCCACCACAAAGAGAAGTTGCAGAATGGCAATAGGGAATAAATTCCCTGCTTCAGGAACAAATAACCCATAGTTCCTATTTCAAAGGACAGGATTAGTATGTTTGCTGAAAGAAATTATACATGGTCTTACCCATTATTTTGCTCCTCATACAAGTCTGTTGTGTGATATGATGGTTGTCCATTAAAGCACAGAAACAGAAAAGACTTGGCTTACTTCAAAGGCTAAGCTAAGAACACAGTATTTACCATTCCATATAGACCTTAGATAACTAAATTCAGGAACCTTGATGATAAATGTAGACAAAGAAATCAATTCCAGCTATTTGTATTTAAGAAATCTTCCTTAGTTATTTTCAAACTGTTTACATTAACCTGTAAGACCAAACAGCAGTCTTCTGCTAGTTCATCTCACCTTTCAGAGAACTTCTCTTCAACACAGATCTATGTTATTAAAAAAACATAGTGTATATATTTGCTAATTTTATTTTTGTGAAGGCAAATAAATAGATGTAAAAATTTTACAGAGTTGTTCAGTGTCTATGATGATGAAGAGTATCCTTCTAACTGCTACATCCAACACCAGCAGCTCTCAGCTGGCAGCGTTGCTGCATCTTCAGAATCAGTTAAAACAAAACAGAAACACGAGTGATCTTCTAAAATGTGTGGAACAGCAGCTGACTGCTAGTTCAGTGGTAACTTTCTGAGCTACTTATTAGGGGTTTATACATATGTTATATTTATGCACACAGAGAGATATATGTGTGTATAGAGGACGTGGGTTGGTGGTGGGTTGGCAGCTGAGAGAACAGTTGGACTCGATGGTCTCCGAGGGCTTTTCCAACCTTAACAATTCTGAGATTCTGAGAGCCAACCCTGCACCTTCCCCTGCGTCCAAAATCTTGCCACATAAACCAAATACAATTTTATATAGTACTTGTTGGTGAAGTGTCTCTAGCAAAATTTTTTTCAAAAATAAATGTTACAATTAATTATTCTACTCATTTCCTTTGCTAATACTCTGCTAGTATTTGATAGCATTTTAACTTCAGCAATTGTGAAGCGGCCATAAAAGTTCTGTTGCTATGAAGAGTGGACTAGGATACAGTATTTATAATTTGTTTTAAGTGATACTTATACCTTCTTCTGCACTGCACAAAAATTACATGATCTCAGAATGGTTGAGGTTAGAAAAAATCTCTGAAGGTTATTTTGTAAACTTCCCCTGCTCAAGCAAGGGCCACCTGGATCCTGTTGTCCACGACCATGTCTGGATGACTTGTGAATTGTCTCCAAGAACAGAGGCTCCACAGCCTCCTGGGACAGCTTGTGCCAGTGCTTGCTTCCCTGGTTTGGACAGAGCCTACTGTCCTGACACACCTGCTGAGTCTTTGGGCCTTTAAGTACGTTCTTTCCTAGAATTGCTATCAATTTTCTAGTGAAAGAACTATGAATAGAGTTTATAAAGTCTATGAAAATAATAGTACTTTTGAACCACTGTACAGGCGTGGAGAAATCTCTGTATTCCTGTTGAACATTTTAATATAGTGGATGACTTGCCGCCCAGTTTCTACATAGTTATTCTCCAGCATTCAGAAGACAGGTATAAAATTTCATAATTTTGATTTAGCACTGTTTGTTACTTTTTTTTTTTTAATTTTTTTTTTTTACCTGGTTGAATATTACCTTTCACTTCTAATTTTAAGGGACTTGAATTTTAGGATAGTGAACTAATTAATATGTAAACCAAACTGCCTGCAACTCAGTTGTGTTTTCTGTTCTTTCAATTTTCCTAATTATCTCTTAAATCTCCAGAGATTACTTGAAAGGTTTCAGGCCACTCTTGATAGCTTTCCTAAGTTCTGTTAAGAGTTTCTGGCTTTAATTGCTTATGCTTTTGGAAATGTTTGAAGGGGTCATAATGAGCTTTATAAAGCCATTATTATCTGATTATTGCAGCCTAATTAGCTACAATAAACTGGCTAATAAATTGAGCTACAACAACTGATTCTGAGAGCATTCACCAATTTAAAAAGTCTTTAACATTTGTCATGGAACAAATACAAATCTACCTTATTGGTTGTGCAGTTCCATTCTCAGTTTGCTCCAGCTAGAATTTGCAGGTTTTTACACCCAAGGTGGGGTTAGTTACTACATCATGAGAGTATTTCTGAGCACATTAAATTAGAGGACAATAATTACTCATCTAATAAATTTGAGTGATATGAACAAGGCTAGACAGTCAAATAATCAATTCAGCACTTTTCTGCTTTTCTTCACTTTTCACAGATCACAGTTGTACAGTTCATTGATCCAGATGCCCAAAATAAGCATGGTACCACAGAAAGGAAAACCCACTCAGTGGATGGGCAAGTACCTCTTACTTTTAAGAGATAAAAATCATTGCACTGATGTTATGAGAAGGCTCATCTCTTTCACTGTTGCAGCTAGTAAAATTTTAAAATACTTTTTCAAATAATTTTACCTCTTCTTAATTACCAAGGAATATAAATATGTTTCATTATCAGATGTCATGTATCTAGTAACAATTTATATCATTTTTGTTTATATTTGAAAGCTGAAGTTGTTATAAATAAATAACAATCGGCGGTTTTTTTCATTGTACATTTCTGTATATATTTTGTCTTTATATCCATCTATCTAGATTTCATTTTCAAAGCATGCCACAGCTAGAAACTGATCGTGTTTGCACAATCATTTCTTCAAATACAAATATGCCTCAAAAAGACTCTTAAGAGGATATTATCCTTCTTTTAATAGTGCAGGCAAAAGTATCTCGATTTCCTGTGAATCCTGATGTGTTTCATATTTTGTTGGAAAAAATACGTCTTTACAAGCAGCAAAAGATGAAACAAACTGTTATTCAGAACTTGAAAGAGTGTGTCTCCAAAACTGATGTGGTAATATTTTTTATTACCTTATATTTAAAACTGGATGAAAAACATGTATTTAAAATATGATAGACATTCTTTATACAGAATTTTTCAGTTCATTCCAAGGGTGACATCCCTAGTCTTCACAGCTACTATATGCTTTGTATTCCACTTCAAAATTTAGCCTTACTGTGCTATTGTTGCTGTATTTGTCATTCAGAAGCCTTTTTTTCTGTCATTCTCTATTGAAATTGGTGAAGTATATTAATTTTTAAAATAATATTGACACTTTCTAGTACTTATGTTAGAGTAGTTTGCAAAACACTGGTACAAAATTTTGAAATAAAGTCGTTTTGAAACCTACTTCTTATATTTATAATTTCCATTTTATGATCTTTCACGTTATTTTATTTATTCTCTGATTTAACGTAAAATGAAATTTATATATATAATGGTATTTAACAAGGATGGACATTGAAAGTATTCTGATTTTTGTTTCTATGTGTGTGATAGACTCCAACAGAGAAAATAGATGATAGTGAGCTCGATTTGACATCAGATTTCTCTGCAATAGTAGAAATTATGGAAGACTATCTGAAACCAACACTGTCACAGTTGGATTTTTCTGCTATCAGGTAAGATACATTGATTTTGATTAACATTTGTGAAAACAGAACTGTGACTCAAGTCCCACAAATAAAGGAATGGTTTTAGCACAGATACCCTGTTGAATGGATGCTTCATGTCTTGAAAGAAAGTGTATTCAGGACATGCCAGACTAAGAGACAGCAATGAGATGGACTCATGGCCGTTTCTGACAAGCACTGCTCTGCAGCTTTGGTTACACTTGAGCTGGAGTTCAAGATGCAACATTGTAATTAAACTGTTTAAAGATGGGATTTGTAAAGGACAGGAACTCCAAAGGGAGCGTGTCCTTTGTGTAAAATTTCACTGAAACTGAAGCAGAAATTGAAGCTGGTAATATTTTCCATGAATTTCCTCTTCCAGAGAATCCCAGAGTGTATCAGTTTCAGCTGCTCAAACAGGAAAAAAGAAAGTGAAAGATAAGGACACCAAACAAGTTGGAATGCGGGGTATGTGCTTCCTCGAGGTGTGTGTGGGTCTGCATGTGTGGACAAATACCAAAGTCCAGTAATTTCAATTTTAATTTTATTTAAAACAAGGAGAGGACAAAGACTTTAGCATTGTTTTTATCTATTTTATTTTCTATATCAAGTCAAATATTTCAGTATACTTTCAAAGACAAATTGCTGGAGCAATGCTTCTGTATTTATTTAGTCTTCCAAACCATACAATCTGTAGACACCTAAATGAAATGGCTTTATTACAAACCAGTTTTTCAGGAGAAAAGCTAGAATAAAGAACTTTCTTAAGCTGGTAGATCTCTTTGTTTTGTCTTTTGTTTTGCTTTTGGCTTTATGGACTCTTACAGGTTGTTAGCTTGCATGCAAGCCTAATGCTTACAGTATGTCTTTAAACATCTCAGGAGTAGTTCTGCAAAAACTGGGTAAATTGTCTCCCATGCATCTGCTCTTTCTCTGTAGAACAGAAATATTGCCATAATAATATTTAGTACTTTTTCCCAAATAACAGAATCAAAATTTTTCTACAGACCAACACAGTATTGAATAAGAGTTTCTTTTACAACTCTGTTCTGTTTAGCCAATCACTGCTGTGGCAATTCGGCATTTTCAAACATTGTTTTCTTGAATGTATTGCAAATACCTGGACTTGGACCTGAGGGGGTTGGTTACTAATACAGGGATATTTTCCTTCTGAAAAATTGGTGCTAACAAGTGCATAGAAATTTGAGAACATCTTCAGAGTAATGATATAAAAAGAATTAATTTATTTTTAATGCTCTGAATCCACAGTACAATGGCGTTCATGTATCATACGATGGAGGAAACTCAGGATTTTGCACCTATCTGCAATTGTTTATATACAAACTGTGAACTAAATCTGAATCGTGTTCTGTCACATCTCTTTAGATACACCTGTGGATCCAGGATTGTATGTGGTAATTCTAGGGGATACATTACTGATGGAATTGCCCTTGGAAGCTCTGAGTGTATTTAAAGAGGAAGGAATAAGTTCTGTTTCCAGAGATTTTTCTCTACAGTTTCTCTACAATCGACTACATTGGACTGAGTCAGGTACTATTTGATAAACATTTTTTCCTTTAACATAATGATGCATAAAAAAGATGCTTCAAAATTTAAATATGAATCATGTTGTATATTTTACTGGAAGACAAACGCATACAATGGGTTTCCCATATTTTAGGCAGACTAGATAATGCAGTAAACTTATTGCAACAATGTACAGGCTGATTATAGGTGCAGTGGTAGCTAATTTAAAATAACCTTGACACATTAAAGAATTATGCAAAACTCGGTGGAATCTAAAATTATAAACAAATTTATCAGCATGTTGTTAAAACTTCAAAGCTATTTTCAGCTGCAATGAAAAAAAAAGGAAGTAAGAATTTACACTTCTGTAACTTTTCCTTATAATTACTATAAGACTTTGCTTAAAATACCAAATGTAAAATCTTACTCTCTGAAATACTTTCCTCTCGGTTCTTGTGCTACACCTGGACAACATCAAACCTCCACAGGCTTTATGAACTTTCCCTACTGCCGACGCTTGTACCCTACATAAACTCTTCAGCAGAATGAGATTAAGTTAGATAGTTAGACAGTTGGTAAACTTCTCCTTGTGGCATCTTAAAGCTAATTTCTTAGATCTAGAACTGAGTAATAAATGCAGGCACTAAGCCATTTTTGTATGAATCAAAGATACCTTCTATTAATAAAGTTAAAAATGTTAAGCTGTATTCTTCTCATATGTAGGGAAAATCACATAAAATTATTAAAACTAATTGGTTGGCCCAAGATAAAAAATAGACCAAGTATAGGGAACTTCACACTGTACCATGAAAGTGTGCTGTTCCAGAGAGGTTCTTGTATGGTGTTCGTATCTGCAATATTTAGTAAAATTTAGCCTCCAGTGTAACCTGTTCTCTCTTTTTCCATTTCACTCCTTCTTTCTAAAGGGAAATAATTGTAGGTAATCTGAGATTAGAATATTTTCAGTTTATATACTATTACAGGCCTTTCAGAAATACAAGTTTTAGAACATGTACGGTTTTTTTCTATTTCTGTTTTTCCCTTTTCCAGAGTAGAACTTCTTATCGTTGCATAATTTTAGAAGTAGATAAATGAGAGGAAGCATAATTGAAAATTCTCTGTTCTTGCAATAATGACAGAGGCCACTGATTGAGGAAACATGAGCAATATGATATCAATGCCTATCTCAAGCTTCCATGAACTTCCAGGGCACTCAGTGATAACTGACTGGATAATAATCATATATACAGTGAGAAACATGAGAGAGTTTTCTGTGCTTTTTAAAATTCTCTTGAAGAAATAAAAAATCCAAATTCAAAGATGAAATTTCCTTTTTGCTTTAGATCTCTGTGTGTCCCACAGAAACTTCAGTTATTACATTAACATCACCAGTTGAGAGATATGATAAATGACTTAGAAAGTGCTTTGGTGATCACTGTTCAACTCTAGCCAAAACTGGCAGTGTAATGAAGCATTTTCATGTCTAAGGGATCACATGTCCTCTTTGTTTTCTACTTCTAAGCCTTTATTTTTAGGCAGGAAGATTTGGGTAATGTCCTTACCTTGCTGTGTTTTGAAATGAATGTTTATTTTTAAATTTTAATCTGTTATTATTATTATTGTTACTATTAGTAGTACTATTACTACTACTACTACTTCATATGCACAGTCCTTCAAGGACATTTATTTGCTAAAACTGTCCATCTACTAATTTTTTTTTTTCTTTTCATTTTCACAGAAACTGAATTTAAAAAAAATGTTGAAGTCTCTAAGGAAAAAAACAGAAAAACTGATCAGAAAAAGAATGTCCAAATGGTGAACTTTCCACATTTTTTGTAACTAACTAGAGTACTCACATAAAAAAGTGTGAAAGTAGGTTGCGTAGAAGGTCATTATGTGTGCTAGAATTCTGAAGTGGAATGAATGTCACATATGTCCGTAAGAATCTTGGTTTTTGGTGATTTTGCAAGGAATTTTTTCTTTGAAGAATCACACTTTATAAATGGGACATATTTAATAACCCACAAAATAAGCTGCTTTAAGTTCCTGAAAATAATTTTGCAGTAAAATATTGTATTTTATTTAGAGAATATATATGTTTATATAAATCTGTATTTATATTTACATATATATCTATATTTGTGCACACATGTGTGTATATGTGTGTAATATATGTATATGCATTGTAGCTAATGCAGAATAGTTTAATCATTTCCCGTGACAATTGAGTGCCGTGATGCTTTTAAACCCAGATTCAAAACTTTTTTAGTTATTTGACATGTCTTTCTCTTAATTGACTCAAAGAATGCAATACTGTTAGTATTTAGTTGGAACTTTAACACATATGTATTCTTTTTAATTGTAGGGTCCAATTAACCGTGATCTTCCTTTCAATTTCTTGCCTGTTGATACTCGTAATTTAAAATGTATCCTTTCACAACCTGTTGGCTAAGTGTATCAGCTAAATGTCCTTCTTTTGTTGTTTGAATAACATTGTGTGTGATTAACTGTGTATCAGATATTGTGGACCCCTATAATGAAGGAAGAGAAGCAGGTAATATATATATTAAATAATATTTCATTCATAATCTACCCATGAAATTTAGAATTGTTTTGTACCAAAAAAAGAAGTCATAACATCAGGATGTTGGCAAAAAAGCATTCCTTTTCATCAGAACAGCACAGCTTATCACCTGTAAATGGCGCATCTGTGAAACAATACAACAGTTAATGGAGGCTTTTAGTTAAATCACAGACGGACTGGTTCGGGTTGGAAGGGACCTGTAGGCTCATCCCATCCCACCCCTGCCATGGCAGGGACCCCTCCCACTGTCCCAGGGGGCTCTAGCCCCAATGTCCAGCCTGGCCTTGGGCACTGCCAGGGATCCAGGGGCAGCCACAGCTGCTCTGGGCACCCTGTGCCAGCCCTGCCCACCCTCCCAGGGAAGGATTTCTTCCTGATATCCAAACTAAACCAACGATGTTTCAGTGTGAAGCCGTCCACCCTTGTCCTGGCCCACTATATGCTCTTGTAAATAGTCACTCTCCATCTGTCTTGTTGGCTCCCTTCAGGTGATGAAATAGTTACTAAGTCTGCAGACAATGCAAAGGAAGCTGCAGAACAATCGGTAGCATAACAGAGCATGTCTACATGTGTTCACAGTTCTCCTTCACAGCAGATCAATATCAAACACTTTATGTGCTCAATATCTGACTCTAGAGTGTATCTTTTCACTTATATTAGTAGGAAAATGTAGTCAAAAGGAGAAAATTGTTTATCATTAAACGTGCAATGGAGAGAGGAGATGATTTTGGAGTCTTATTTTCTGAAATCAGGACTCTGGAAACTCAGTTTATCCACCCACTTAAGTCCTCTCAGAACCTCTGCAACAGAACTGTGTGAGCAGTACTGGTTTTCGATTTTTACCCTTTTTTCAGGGTATCTAAATTTTTTCTTTGTGTCTTTAACCTGTCTACCAAAAAATCCTTGTTCATTATAAAAGACATCTTTCAAATGAGCATCCCAATTTTACTCTCAAAATGTCACAATTGTTTTAATTTTAAAAGCCAGACTTTGATTTCAAAAAATATGAAAACTAATGATGACCTAAAACCCCCTAAATATGATAATGTAATTTAAATTAATTGAACTTGAGATTGACTAACGTAGTTTGTAATATGTTTCATCCATAATGATGAAATTCTGTTGTTACAGAAGCCTCAAGTCCTTCTCAAAAAATACAGGAAATACTAGAAAAATACCGTGACCTACGTACACTGCAGTGGGAAGGTGTCATTGGCAGTATGTGTGCTCCAAGGTGTGTAATATTCTATCTTCTTTCTTGTTTACCCATGTTTTTTGTTTAAAATTTTGCCTATTTTCAGAGACTTGGTTCATAAAACAGGGTCACATTTTGCTGAGTTGATAAACACATAGCAAACCATTGTTGTTGTATCAAACACAGATCTAGGTTTGTAGACAGAATATTTTAGGAATTTGAAATAAAGTGCTGCAAAGTAATTTAGCCAGGTTTTGTCAGAGTTGCTGTGTATGTAAATAATCTAATTTTGATAGAAAGTCTTCTGGTGCAGCCTTTGATGAATACACATAAGTGAGCATAAGTGTGATTTCTGGCTTTGCTCATAATTGAAAAATCCAAGTGGTAAAACCATAACATCTCCATGTACCTTCAGTCAACTGTAAATGGGAGTGCAGATTTCAAAAGCAGAGCAGTGAAGGTACATCACACAGTTTCCAATTCCAAACACTGATCATGAAGCTAATACCAATTTATGGAGTCTACTCATAAACACACTTTATTCTTTATAGAAATATTTTACTTTTAAGATCATAGCCATAGAGGAATAAAAGGAATCTCAAGAGGTCAAACAGTGACAAGCCCCATGAGACAACAAGGCCATCACTGGACCTTCCTTCCTAACTGCTAGGTTAGCAGTCAGTTCTTTGGAATTTTCTCTACTTAGCTAATACCACTGAGTAGGTACTGTAGTATTTTTTCATAACCATTGCAAAGATCATTATTACCAACTTGCAGTTTTTGCTGCCAGCTAACCTGATTATCCACATCTCTTTTCAAAAACTTGCGGGTGTCCCGGTGGGTATATACACAACTACTCCCTTTGAATGTTAGACAAAGACTGTATTTTAAAGCTGTGCAATACATACAGCAATGATTTTTTTAAATTTTAGTTTTTTGATTGAGAGGCTGGTATTTATCTAAAAATACCCTATGCCTCCTGCTCACTATGAGATGTTGCTGAGTGATCATTCTAATACAAGTGCATAATATCAATAATCCATATGAGTTTTTACTCTTCTCACAGAATTCTGCAGCCATGTTTGTCTTCTTGCTTTGCGTGCTGACTTTTGTTATAATTATTTCTGGAGTAAATGGCACTGAAGTGTTTGCTATGGATAATTTCTGAAGAGTATTCTTGTAAAATAGTAACATGAAAGTAACTTCCTTTTTCTCTTCTTCCTTCCTTTCAGCCAAGATGAATGGGAGAAGATGCTGACAAACTGTAGTGCATTTCTGTTCTATGGGATGGAGAGATTCATGTCTCATGTGTTGCTTAATTGGTTGGTTGCTATGAACATCCCAAGTAAGATAAGCAAATTGAGAAATATTTTAATTATACCAGCTTTTATTCCTAGTTGTGTCCTACTGTACCATTATCACAATATTGGTGTGGGCAATTAAGGGCTTTTTTCTAGATCCAGGGTTTTTAGTCAGAAAACCTTTGTATCATGTAGGTTTTATTCTGTTGCACAGCTTTCTTGTTAATCCTCACAAATAAGCTTAGTGCTTCACTTTCATGCATTGGAATTTCTTAGGTTTCAAAACTAACTCATCATCTAATGGTTTTCTCAGTAAATTATCTCATTTTCTTTGGAATTCAGTATTTGGTTGCAAGACATTTTTTAATGGTAAGAACAACCTCTGCAGTGCCACTTTAAAATTCATAGGTCTCTGCTGTGGCAAATAAGACTTGTCCATCAGGCTGGGTTAATGCTGAAGGATTACTCAGGTATTACAGAGCGTTTGTAGACTCTGAGAAGGTATTTCTCTATTTCTTCACAACTAATTAGTCTTTCTGTTGTAGCATAAGGTTTAGAATTCAGGACTAATTTTTCAGATTCACAGTCTTCCTTTCTCCTCCTGTTTTCTTTGCACATCTGGAAGAAGCTTGACTTCGGAGTTGTACTGGATTTGTCAGGGTAGCTCCTTCATGAAGCTTTGATTTTAAAAGTGATTTAAATATCTATATGTAAACATTACAAATTACAAGAAATAAAAAAAATATGTTTTCTATATGGATGAATCATGTCTGAAGATGATGTTTCAGATATCCATAGATCAGATATTAATAAGTCTGGAAACTTTTGAAAAATTGTTAAACCTTGCTCTTTGTCCTGCTCTTAAAATATGCCCGGATTAATTCTGTCTGAGATTTCTAAAAGCTCTAACCTAGGCCAAATATTATTAAGTATTTGGTTTGGTCATTTACATGATGAAATAAAATATATCATTGCTAAATCTGAGCATGAGACTAGGCTAACAAAGAGAATGCAGTGGTTTAGTGTACTTTTACATAATACTTGACAATTGAGGCTGAAATATGTAGATTTTATAGTAGTGGTTTAGACTGTGTTCAAGAAAGTAATTAACTTACCAAAGGCCTGATTTACTTTAATTATTATGCTAGGCATTATTATTAGTGCAAACACTATTGCTATATTTTTTTCCAGAATGCCGTTTGGTGATTCTTCTAGATCTGCTACGATCACAGCAAAGCTACCAAAGAATTACAAACTCTGATATCCACAAAAAGTAGGTAAAATCAATTTCAGTAAAGTCCACAACAAAGCATATTATTTCAAAGCAAAGTTAAAATTTTGAGTTAAGAATATTATCCTTTAATTAGCAAGTAAAAGAGCTTCTTTATAGAACTAAATAGGTTGAAAGCTCTGTTAGAAAGCAATGATAAAATATGACACAGAAACCTTGCTACATTACATATGCCTCACTAGCCTGAGAGCAAGAGTCTCAAAATGTTCTAACTGAATATATAAAATTTTCCTTTAACAGATAAACTGCTAAGAGTCTGAGGGTTCATACACAGAAAATTTTAACAATCAGACAGATATTTTATTTAAATAATTATTGCATGTTAAGTAACCTGTTCAGATTTTTAAATATTATTTGCAGCTTTTTTTCCTCTTGAAATGGAAATTCTCAGATGCTTTTATTTTAAGTAGACAGCTGGTAGGGTTTACATTCTTTCATTGCATATCCATTATGAATTCTTGACCGATGCCACAGTGTGCTAACTTTATTCATTAATTATTTAGTCCATGCTGAATTTTCAGATAACCTGATCCTGCTCTTGGGGGATGAGTGCCCTGCAGAGGGATGTAGATAGATTGGAGCATTGGGCAGTCAACAGTGACATGAAGTGTAACAAGAGCAAATGACAGACTCCTCACTGGTGGCAAAGTAACGCTGGACACAAGTGTGAACTTGGAGAGGGGTGGCTGGAGAGCAACCCTGCAGAAAGGCACTTGAGGTTGAGCCTGGGCAGCCAGTGAGCAAAGCACATCCTGGGGACATAAATATCTCTTGACTTTTCTAATTATTCATTCCATGAACAAGAAATAGAAAAAAAAAATACTGTTTAATTAGTGCAACAATGCATAAAGTAAATCCAGTAGTGCGTAGAATAGGTTATACACACATCTATATATGTAAATATGCAGATGTCTGAGTGTGTAAACAAGCTCCCGGTATTTTTTTATATCCTTTTTGATCCCAAACAGCCATTTCCTAAAGTAAACCAAAACACAATTTCTTAAACTAGTTTTTCAAACTCAAAAATTTTTAAGTCTCAGTTTAATAATTTGGTGAATTTATCAATAAGAGTTACATGTTTAAACCCAAAAGCTTCCTGAAAATTTAAAATAACATTCATTTAAAAATGAGTCCCATTAACTCCATAGACAATCAGACAGCATTCCCCAAAAGATTGCAGAAAACTTTAATTATCATCTTTTGATAAAGTTACTATGAAAAGCAGATCTGAATAAAACCAAAATGCAACCTTCTATTTACTGCAGTTTCAACGTTAGAGTATCAATCCCCTTTTATGACTAAGATAATTATGCCAAAGATACTTACTGAAATATTCAGCAGTAAAAACTCAAGTCCCACATTGCATGTGATTTGCTTTTAAGCCTCCAAATCAACATCATACTTACAACAAAGAACAAGGTTTCAGTTTCTTTAACATTTTATGTCTAAACATGTCTTTTTACACCTGATTCCCAATATTTTGACTGTCTTATAAAAGGTATTCTGCAGTGTTTTGTAGAAGTTTGGGTGTTACTACTCCTTTCAGATTTCTGGAGATGTCCAGAACTACAGTAATATGACAGAGAGTAAACCCCACTGTAAAATTGCATCATGAAAAAGTGTAGAGAGAAGGTTACCTGAATTCATTGTATTAAATTCAAAGTGCTGTATGAATGTTAGAAAACACTTGATGCTCAACATACAAGAAAATGCACTCTGACTTTCTTTCTCCTTCTATTAAAAAGCATTGTATATTTGGTTATATTTTTATATGCTATGTACATTTCTCTTTTGTTGATCTGATAATTCTGATCTTCTTTAGTTGTCTACTAATCGCCCTAGAGAGACCAACAGAGACAGCAATGCTTCTCAGCCTTACAGGTGTTGGTTCTGTACTGGCCACACAGTGGTACACGAGCTTGGAGGAGCATGCAGAAAGGCTGGAGACCTTGTTTGAGAGTGAGTGAGCATGTTTGTCTCAGCTGGTGTGTGCATTGCCTCAGACACTTGTGCACGCTCAGGGACTGGCTGTGTCTACCTGTCTCCTCTTTCTTTGCTCTTTCCCAAATTGTGCCTGCAGTTTCCACAGGAGGTGAACTGCATGCAGGAGCCCCCATGTGGTTGACAGGTCGATCTCTCACACCTATAGTAGCCTACTTAAAAGAGATTTGGTGGGGTGTTTATGGTCATATGGTAAGAGTAGGATTTATATGGTGAGAAGCAGCGCCTTAGGACATGGCCATCTGTAATTATATAAACTATGGGAAAAGCATCCCGTGGATTTAACTTACATCTGCACAGATACATTGCTTAAATCTGTAAAGGTATCCTTTTTCATTAAGTTTAAATGTGAAAGCACCAGGCTGTATGGTTGATACTTTCTTATTTTTCAAAACTTCTGTTAAAAATTCACAGAAACTGACATTTCTTTCCAGATTTGCTGAGCTTCGGTAAAACCACTGGACAGACAGTTCATATTCTTCAGAAATGTAGAAGCCACAAGAAAAAGGATTCCATTAAAGGTAAGATTAAAAGTCTTAGTATGAAAGACTGGCTATAAACACAAATTATAATCCTTAGACAGGTAGTTCACGGGTATAAGTGAAACCCTATAGATGAGCTATTACAATTCTCTCTGAAACTTTTTAAAAGAGCTGAGAATCAGAAGACCACTGATACAATATCAGAATTGGAGCTATATTTTATATAAATAAAATTTTGGGGAGGCTTTGACATAGCTAACCAAAAGCTAAATTTTTTTCTCCACTGAACAAATAAAATAGTGTTACTAACAAGGTACATCAGGAGCACAACATAAACAATATAAATGCTATGGGATTATAAACTGCAAAAAGATCAGTAGGAGTTGCCATGGTTTTAGGCAGTCTGCATTGTACAGGGCGTACTAGACATAACTATCTAGCATCTTGTTGGAGAGCAGGGAAGAATTTCTGAGAAAAACAATTTCTAATATACTGTCTATAAAATTGTACTGCTATTTTTCAACGTACAGGACTTACCTTTTAAAATAAGGTTTAATAAAATAAATTTTATTTATAGCTTGCACTGTCATAGAATTGAAGAGAGAAAGAACTCAGATCAGAAATATTCCCTAGTTTTCTGTTTTGCTTTTTCAGAAAATGCTTCTTCAATATAGTGACAGTTGTTAATATTTTTGAAAGAATGAGAAGGAATCACAAGTATTAATAAAAGAGAAAATGTGTTAAATGATGGCACTTACAGCATTCTTATATTTAGTCATATACAGAAATAATAATGGTTTTTAATGTATTTTTATAGTGGAAGCAGATTCTCACAGCCCTCCTGGAGATAAAATAGAAGAGCAGACTGTTTGCACTTCCTCAGATCTTCCTGCAACTCTCTCATCATTTTTCAATTGTGTGATCTATGGTTTACCCAACATAATTCTGATGTAATTTGTGTCAATCTTTTCATGCTAGGGATATCTACAGTGATTTAAATAAGAGAGGTGAGATTAAGAAAATGTGTGTATTGCTGATTCCTGTTTCAGATGTAAACAGTTTGATATGAGAATAAGTGTAAAGAAAATAGAATATATAGTTCAGAAATTTCATTTAGTACTCTAGGGTTTTTTAAATTGGTAGGTCTTTTAAAAATTTGCTAAGTACCAACATATTTTAAAGAAATGTGGGCTAGTATTTTTCAGCCTTGATGCATGAATGGAATTCAATGTATCAATGTCAGTGCTTCCATTAGGAAAAATGTTTCCTTGATGTATTTTGTTTTCACATGGATGATTCATCAGGAACATAGCTAAAAAAATTACCAAGTGACCTTATTCTGAATGAACTGATCTTTTTATATGGAGGTAGTTGTAGTTTAATTAGAAAACAAGTTAATGTTAAATAAAATGGTTAGTAATTTTTGCTTTCCTTATTTTCCTGTGTTTTTCCTTAATAGCATTCCCAACATAATTCCTTCCCAATATCCCACCCATCCCTGCTCTCTGGCAGCTTAAAGCCATTCCCTGTGTCCTGTCCCTCCATCCCTTGTCCCCAGTCCCTCTCCAGCTCTCCTGGAGCCCCTTCATGCCCTGCCAGGGGCTCTGAGCTCTCCCTGGATCCTTCTCCAGGTGAGCTGGAGGCTCCAGGGCAGAGGGGCTCCAGCCCTCAGAGAACACCTCTGTGACCTTCTCTGGACTCACTCTTATACTGGGGACTCTTGAGCTAGATGAAGTACTCCATCTGGACTTTCAGAGTGATAAACTATTTTTATTATTTTAAGCAATAAATTGTTTTGATGACATAAAAAGATTAAATTCAAATATTTTAAAATTAAAAATACTTATCTGATTTTTTTTGAGTATTCTAATGTATTCATTTATTTGACTATGAGCTCTTAATTTTTATAATATTATGTAGTGTTCAGCAACCTGGAGGAAAAAAATCCCACCAGCCAATGACCCAGAAATAAATTATAGTAGATACACTTTAGGACGTATGAGCTCTCTCGTCGAATGACGTTGGCACAAGCCCAAACAACAAGAATAAGAGCTTCTGAAAATATTTCATCTACGTGGCACTACATCATTCCCATGCACTGTATTCATTCATACAAGAAATATTAAGCAGTTAGTGCTATTCCATGTATCAAGGGCTTTAAAATAACTTTCTGAATTATGTCTCGGCAACATAACAAATCACACTATCAATTAGCTTTTATAACAGAAATGACATTTCATAATATATTTTAGCATGAAAAGAATTGGTCAGCTAAAATTTATGTAATCTGAAAAATGTGAGGAGGGAAAAATCATGGTGAATTTGTCGATGATATTCTAGGACAAGAACATAATTTGAGTTGTACATAGCTGTCCAACAAAAGTGTGTTGCTTTAAATGATCTGCAGTAAAGAACTGCAGCTAGTTTGCTACAAAATGCTAAACAAAAAAGGAGAAGCTCTGTCATTAGTCCCTGGTGTAACCCCTTTAAAATTTACTGCCTTATGCAGTCATTCAAGGATTGGATGCCACACGTGGGTCTCTGTCTGCAGAGCTGCCGTGGCTGCTGTCCCTGCTTTGCACAGGGATGGGTGGAGCAGGAGCCAAAACGGAGCTGCTGCTGCTCTGGGTCTGTGGAGGCAGGGAAATTTCAGCAGGTTTGAGCGTGGTGTACAGATCATTCCCATAATTATTTAAGACTATTCCTCTGGAGTTTGAGCACTAATTTAGTGATTTTAGCCTTCTAAGCCTTCCAACCTGTGCTTCGACACCCTCTGACCTGGAAACTCTCCTGAAATAGGGTATCAGAGGGAATTTCACCATCCTATGTCAGCAAAAATCCATTCTTCTCTTGCATGTGGATGAAAGACCAGCTCATCACTTTAAAGTCAGCAGGAAGAACTTTTAAAAATCTCTCTTGGGTATTAATACAGGCCTCCAAATGCAGCGTCTTCATGTGGATATAGTGAAAGATAGTTACCAGCATGGGTTTTAAGGATGTGGTCAAGTTAAAACTGAAGGCATGCTTATGTGCCCTGAAATATTTATTGGTTGGTGGAAGACCCAAATTGGTACTCAGGTGATAAATTGATGGAATATTTCTCAGCCAGTGATAGAACAGTGTGTAGATAGAGTGGAGTCTTTCATGAACATGGTAGTAGCATTTTCAAAAGTAGCAGGCACAATAGTCTTCATTTCAGAATAAGAAGAGAAGAAATGTATTTAATATATTGAAGTTTTCCAGATGGTTACTTAAGACTTGTGGTTACTTAAGACTTACTTAAGAGGAACAATTTTAGATCAATTAATCCCATTTATAAAAATGCACTGTGGAATGTTAACCATATTGCTGGTGGATAAAATATCAATTATAATATTCCCTGAAATATGAATCTTTATACCTATTATTGTAGGTATGTATGTACACTTTAAAACATATTAAAATAAACATTGTAAATGCAAGAGTCCATCTATGAGGAAATGTTTTCTTCCTCTGCCAGAAGAGTGCACGAAATAAGTGCTGAGTTCAAACAGTTGAAGCCAACAAAATGAAGATCCCTTTCAGAAGTAAAGGCCAATATTTTGGGCTAGAAAGGTACAAGAAATTAAAAGGGTATTTTGAGACAGTGTCCATTACTATGGGAAATATTCAGGATGATATTTCTTTATCACTGAATAACTACTGTGATTTATTTTCCCTTTGCTTCATATAATGCTTCAGCCTCACACATGATGACCGAAGATGGTGAAAATTGTCGAGATTAAACTGAAAGTGAGTCAGTGCTGGGCTCAAGTACAGTGTCCTTTCCAGTAACTGAATTTTCATGACTTGTCACTTTTCTTGATGGTCTCATACTTAACATTTAGCATTTGAAATTGTTAGGAGAAACTAGATGTTTACAAAGATGTACAGCTTTTCCAGAAATCAGGGCTGCACTAATTAAGGATTTGTGTTTATTTCCTGAAAAAGCATCTAAAAATATTTTCATAATGTTCTGGCTTTTTTGCTGACCTAATTTTCCTAAAGAAAGTGAAGTTAATGTCATAAGTTTCTTAGCAAGGTGAATAGTTAAGACTTCTGGTTTTTATGGGCCTACCATAACCATAATCAACAATTCAACAGTTCCAAGAGTTGACATAACTTTTCTGTGCTATGTGTACCCTGAGATAAGCTACAGATAATAACACTGAGAGTCAGGTTCATTATTGTCTAAAATTCTTCCTAATTTTGAGTGGATTTTTTCTTAATTTTGCCCAAGTTTGTCAACTGTGAAAGAAATAATTGCAGGGAGAGTTCCAGAGAGCAAACAAAAAACCAAAACAAATCTGAGTTTTTCAAAAGTGCAGATGGTAATTTCCTTTGACAATCATAAACTGTACTGGTTTCAGTGTGTAAATATTATGTATTACAGGTGCTTTATTATCTGACTGGATACTGGGTAGTAGATCAAATTTATATCATAGCAACAGTGTCCACACTGCTCTTCTCTGTCTTCTTTTTGATGTCAAAGTTTTAAGAAAGAGATCAGTGCTCCCAATTTCTTTTGATTAGCACAATGAGGATGTGATCCTAATCCATCAGTAAGGGAGAACAGTTTCATATTGTAGGACAGTGGAAAACTGTGGGCAATGGCTTGGAGAACTACCTCTTAAGTACAAAGCGAGTTTGATGAGAGAACAGTGAGAGTGGAATTACAGTTAAGACCTGTGATCTGCAATATCCTGGAAGAGGAATGTAGGGAAAAAAGTTTGTGATGAAAACATTTAATCTTCTCAGAGCAGACATCGTGACCTTCATTCTGGTCGTAATGAGTTTGTCTGCTGGAGTTCTCAGCATTGCAGAAGCAGCCAGAACCATCTGTTCTCTCACTGATGTGTATTAATTACCTGTCAATACACCAGTGGAGAGAATTAACTAAGATTTCCTGATGGAAAAAAGGAATGGGTTTCAGAAATATTGGCAGTTCTGTCATGTCCTCAGAATTTATCTAAGCTTGTAACTCTTGAAGTAGGTTGCAGAATAGAAACTGGGTATGCAGTACACTGCAGCTGAGGTATGTAGGTGACCAGCTGTACTTTGGTTAACTCTGACTGTGAGGCAGCAGCTAAATTGCATATGTCACTGTGCATGGTACTGATGTAGAGTTCCTACCTTGTCATTCTGAATCTCTGGGCCATTATTTTTTTCTGATGATTAGCAAGGAATCCTGTCACTGTCACTCACAACACAGGTGCATGCTTTGTCCTGCACTGCTGCTCAAGAAGTTCAGATACACATGGATACAGATGTGCAGGCATAGAGTGTGAACAGACTTTGTCAGCTGAGGCAGACTTCACCATGGAGATACACTGCTAGTATGCTTTGCTTGTGATGTGTCTACTGTAGCAAAATATGGCTGATATAACTATCTTCTGAATTTTTATCATATATGGAAGAGAAGCTGTTTTCAGCTAATAAGTGATAACAGCATATCTTCAGCTTTTCGTCACATGTGGGCACCAGGTAATTGAGAGGTGTTTAGTCTGTAAGGATTTGTCCCTTGCCACTCCATGACAGGCCTGCACGTGCAACTGGAGGCACAGTTTTTGCGTGCAGAAAAATGAAGGCACAGTCCTAGTGACACCAGAATGGCACAGAAGCCAACACTGAGATATTTGTAACCAGATATCGCTATCAAGTATTTATACACTGGTTGTCTTCCTGACACAAAAGCATATACTACATTTTCTGGTCCAGCAGAGACAGAATTTAAGTGCTACCTAAATTCTAGTAAATAAATAAAATTCTAGCTAGTAAATTCTGTGCTATTCCCATAAGTAAAAGAAATGTTCATTTAGCTCCTGTGGTATAGTCACATCTGTGCCCTTGGGCAGCATCTGTGTTTGCAACAGCACAGTGGTTTCTGTGCTGGTTTTATAGTTTTTGGTTTCTTCTCCTCCAACAGAGTTCATTGGTATTTCTCCTGAATGACATTGGCTTTTATTCCAGCTGGAAATATCTATTTAGCATTTTTTGGTTATTAGTATTGCAAGTACTGGCATTAGAATCTGAAGTGGGATGTACGTTGAAATAAATTTGCACTCGAATTCCACGAACCTTTCTACTTCTTCATCAGTGTGATTCAAGGGACATGGCCTACATCTGTACTCAATCAAACAGGGCTATGTTGGCCAATATAATCTAATTGGTTGACATTTTTATAGTAATTCATTGAAACTGAAGAGAGATGACTACATTAATATCTTGATGCAGCTAGATAATAGTTGAGGTAAAAGTGGTGTGCCAAATTGCTGAAAGGCCCTTAAATTCTCTTACAGATTTTTAACTATTTGTGACATAGAAAAGGAAAGAGACTTCAATATGATGTAATAAAGAGAAAAAATAGTACAATCTATAATACTAAGTATTATAATAAGGAACATTATCATAAATTTTCTAAGAATCTTCTCTTCACCAATCATTTAAAATTATATTTCTCAATAATTCAGATGAGACTTATTGTTAATGTTCATGACTCTGTTTTCCTAGATAATCATTTTCACTGAGGTCATAATTAAACAGAAATGTTCTAGTCATATAATATGTATATTATTCCTCTAGCTAGACTGTGAACAAATATGTCAAATAAGTCTGCCCTGTGTGTATCTGTGGGAACACTCAGGCTGGAAAAGTGGTGGAGGAATACCAGGGACACTAAACATGTGTGAATGTTGGACCTGCTTAGGCTTAGAACTCACCTCACTGTCAAACCCTTCTCTCCTTTGCAAGTGCATTTGTTAGGGGAAGGAGTCTCCTCTGAAGGAGATGTCAGATCTGCAGGTAAGAGCAACCAGAGGGAGAATAGTAGAGGTGTTTTATTTTGGAGGTATTGCTCTGAACCCAGTGAAGAAATGAATGGAATAGAAAGCAGGAAACAAAGAAAAAGCAGGAAATAATATTTAATGCAAAATCAGAAACAGAGAGAAATGTGTTTCTCAAACTTAGTTTGATTGCTAGTTGCATTTTTGTTTTCAGACCCCTTGGAAATAAACGTTCAGTGTGGGTAAGGTCAAGGTCTTATTAATGAAAAGTGAAAGAAACTCAGATATGTGGTTAAATGCATTTTTACTAAAAACCAAGGCAAAAATATTTGCAGAAGGAGCAACCTGTTTATAATGAGATACAAATAGATGATTTAGAAGTTAATCTGCATCAGAGCTATGCTACAGTAGTCTGGTTTATGGATAGAGCTGATCTTCAATAACTATCAATAACTTCCTTGCCCTTGCACTTTAAACAAGAAGTATCTCCTCCAGCCGTGCTCTGGTGCTCATGCTCTAAAACATGTGGTTTTAGGAGAAACAAAATCTGTATATGAAGATGTCTGTGTCTTCAAAAAGCAGTAATCCCCAGAGAAGCTGTGTTGTTTGCTGTCCGAGCAAGAACATGAACATTTTGTAAAGTGCACCAACACTACATTGTGTCTCAGCTTTCACTTTCATCCCTGCTAGTGGGTGATGAGGTGAGCTGATCTTATGACATTTTAAAATATGTTCTTTCTCTAGATTTGAGGCTATGAAAAATAGCTTGGACAATCTACTTTTAAATTTCAGCATTTTATCTTTTGCTGAAATGATTTTTGAAAGCTATTTTGGATATTTTCCCCATGCCCAAATCCACTTGTTTGTTCCAGGTTTTTCTGAAGAATATACAGCTTTAAGAAGAGATTTGTTTGTTAGATTTTCCCACAAGAAAGAACTGACACAACTATAAATGTAGAGCAGCTCTGTTGGGCCACAGCAGAAGACATGGTAACAAGGAGATGATTCCAGAAAGAGCCTGAGCAGAGTTTAAACAGAGGCCTCAGCTGTACACATCTGTTCATTAGCTTGAGTGACCACTCCATATCCTGTGCACATGCCAGGACATGCTTGTGACCTCAGGATACACTTGCCTTAAAAATGCACCTGTATGGGCTCATTCCTAGTGACCCAGAGCCATGGTGTTCCAGCTAGAGAGTCCAGCATTGTACAGGCACAAGATGGGTAACTTTGTTCACTTGGACATACCATAAAGATGCCAAGAACAAGGCTGGAATACTTCATCCTGGATAGGGTCTGGGTAGCATGTCATGACCTAGAAGGAGAGACTCATTTCATACTGAAACATGAGATTTTCAGCACCTGAAGGGTCCTAAGATTGCTGTTATCTTTTCCATAATTTCTGATTTTCACTCAGTGATTCATTAGCTAGGCTCCTGTGTCGGTGCCTTTCTTACTGTTATCCCAAAGGAACCAACATGACCTCATAACACCACAGTAACACTTATGGCAACCATTACAAACATTGATGAAGTATTGCTGATATTTTAAAGAAAAAACATAAAGCAATTATCCCCTTGTGCCATGGAAGGTTTGTAGGAAGGGCAGTATCTTTCTCCAGATTACATCATTAAAATGCAGTGATCACAAAGCAGAAAGTGCTGTAGTTGCTAGTTTTGCAAGCAATAGACAATGCTATAAAAGTGTTGGGTTTTTTTTTGTTTTTTTTTTTAAGGAATGTGATTTCTAGGCATACTTCTGGTGGCAAAATGAAAATTCAAGGACACAAGATCCTATTTATTATCTCCCAATCAAGTGTAAGCAAGCTGACTTTGGCAGTGTTCACACCTTTTATTCAGGACATCTTAAAGTCTTAAAACCATCCATTGCCTAAATTCCTTTTTGTATATGGTAAAATCTTCATGTCATGCTCTTACCACATACTGCAGAAATGTGTCCCTTTAATCACTGTGCACAACTCAAAAAAAAAATAAAAGAGCCCTCTCCCTTGCCCCTAGTTTTGTTTGCAGTTCTAAAATGTCTTTTATTGTGTTATGTTGGAAGACTTAACAAGCAACTCCTGGGAACCCTGTGGTATTTTGCTCCCAGGCTGACTGGTTCTGGTTGGCTCACTACGACCATGCATCAAGGTGTTCACACACTTGAAAATGTACTCCCTGACCAGTAGGGAAAAAAGGTATCCTCCTCCTCCTGAAAAGCATTACTGAAGACATTTTAAGCTGAAAATACCCTTTGAGTCTATTAATCCTTGTTTGTATCAAAGATGGGAACATGTCATAGAGACAGATTGCTGTTTTCTATACACTTTTACATTGTTTCCATGCATTTTTACATTTTTTCTATGCAATTACTTAATTTTTGTTGCTTTATTTTGTATTACAGAGCTATATTTTACATATTCTCACCTTCTCAGGAGATAAAATAATTCTGCTGCTTTTAATTAAACACAAGCACTTCTGCCAATTCTTCATGATTTAATGTATGTAATACCATTAACTTGTGATTAACCTCAGTCAATATATCCTTGAAAGAGAAAATCTGAGTCTTAAATGCAAGAATTTTCACTTTCAAATCATATCTGACTGTTTTAATGGACTAATGAGCACAAAAAGGTGCATACCATACTCTGAATACCATACTTTTCCTACCTCACAGTATTTCCAAAACATTTTAGAAAGGCATATACATCTGTTCATTGTTCTACTACAGATAACACAGGATTACTGGTAAAGAATGTGCCTATCAGAATAGGGATCAACATTTGGGTTTGAGATTGAGCCCTGCAAAAGCCCTAGCCAAAATTATACTGTAAAAGGCAGTCACCTCATGAAATTTTGTGAGATGAATAGCAAAACTGTACAGTCTTTTGCAGTGAGTTCTCACATGTGCAGTTCATGATTTTATTTGTAGACTAACTCCTCTCTTTGGATCTTAACATCTAAAATTAAATCAGGGCAATGGAATCTGAACATCCTGCTAACCAGAAAACAAAAAAAGATCCAATGCTTCCTAATCTCTCCTCTTTTTCAGCAAAGGACACCTTATAGAAAAGGTCCAAAGGGCTTTTGTAAGATGCAAAACAAAGAGTGTGACTGTCCATGGGTGTGAGTGCTGTGAGGGGCTACAGGCAAGAACAGATGGCCAAGCAGTCCACCAGGCATGCCAAGGCCAGAGTGGCTCAGGGACACGCTCCTGTGCCTGTGCCTCCACCCCAGCAGGGAGCTTCATGAGCAGAGGAACCATACAGAAACCAGTTTCTGCAAAATACCAGGGTTTCAGGATATGCTTTGTGCTGTATATCTGTGTTACCTTTTCCTGATCTGCCAGCATCTCCAGCTGCTGCAGGAATGCTTCTTGACTTCAAAGTCAGCAAGGTACTGCTCAGGGACTAGCTTTGACCGCAGGTATCTCAGGTAGTCCCACTCTTTTTCAAGGCAATATAGTTTTTCAAACATTAACTTAACAGAAAGCAGAAACAAATCTGATAGAAACAAATTGTTTTTATTCTGTATAAAATAATTCTATTATTTTGAAATAAAACTGAACCATGAATGATTCATTCCATATCACATTTCCATAGCTACAGCCTGTACAGGGTGGAGCTAGTGTTGCTTCTCTATTCTACTATGGAACATTTGTTTCCACTGGCATTGTACTAATGTCTTCTCTAGAAACAATAGGTTTCAATTCTAAAGCATTTAAATAAAGTCACCCTTTGCCTTTTCTCCTAAAATGCATTCAATTAAAGATAGATTTTATATAGGATTAAAATTCCAATGTGCCGTAACACAAGCTTAGTTCTTAGCAACATTTTATACAATGATCCCAAACACTGTGTAAAACAGAAGTCTGTCTTACAACACTCATAACCTGGTTTGGCTTTTCATGTACAAGTGGCATTCCACTAAAGCTAAATATATTGCTGCACTTCATTGTGTGAATTCAATATGAGATGGAATACAGCCACAGAAAGCTGGCAATTTCCAATAGTTTTCACTGTTTACGGAAGTAGTATTTGTGTTATAGGCCTTGCTTCTGAAACCAGAGGTGTAATAACAAGTTAATAATTTATTCTGGAGTCATCAGCCCAATTAAAGCAGGGAGGATGTGACTTAAGCAGAAACAGGGACTTAAGGACTGGAAGGAGAGACACGGCAGTGTGGTGCCACTACCTGCTGCAAGCTGATTGTGGATTGGGAAGAGGAATGCAGTGGAGGAAGGGACTCACCTTAGGCTGGGTGTGTGCACCATAGAGCCAAGAAGCTCTCACATGCACTGAGGAGCCTGGGATCTCAAAAGCTGGTGTCCACAGGACTGTAATGTCTCCAGTGACAACATATCTTCATATTAGGTGATTGTAACAATGAAATGCACTGCAGCATTGCATTGAGCATTCCAACTCCCACTCTACATGGGACACATTTTGTTTTCTGAAGTTGTCAACACAGCCAAATATTGTTGGCTTCTCTGTTCATCTCCAGTTTTCCTCTTGGAAATGGTGCTATGAACTGCCACGGGGGACATCTTGCTACCTCTTCTGTCCTGGGTTAGCACTGCTTTCTCTGAAGCCAGGTTCATGTTGGACTCCACAGTTCCTATGGCACTGCAACTGAACATTTGAATCAGACACTGTCTGAACTAAAAAGTTGAAAAAACGGGAGATCAGTCAGAACACATAAGAAATTTAAAAACAGTTCTATAAATCAATCTGTATATTAGCTAAAAGTCTTGGAAATTCTCTCATGAATCAGTTGGGAATATAAAGAAATAACCCCATAAAATATATTTGCCTATGCCACCAGGAAGAACTCTAAACCAAAAAACTAATTGTGTTCTGAAAAGACACAATCTTAATCTAAAAAATATTTTTTTCTTTTCTGCTTCTAGCTAATCATATCTAATGGACATAATTGCTCATTTCTCCAGACTCATGCTTTCATATACTAAATTCCTGGCTACTCAAAGATAGGTTTTTGCTGTTCACATCCACAAACAGGATAAAGTGTAGCACACATCTGCATGGTTTGGGAGATGAGGGTGCTGGCCACAGGATGTGAGATAAGCAATAGCTGTCTCTGCTGGGCTGTGTAAATAGAGTCACCATTTCTTATTCAGCAGTCACTTAACTATTTTTCTTTATTTTTGTGCTTGATGCCACCACTCTTAGTTGCTGCATTCATAGCAGAAATCTACCTATGTTTATCATGCCTGTTATCACTGTGAGCACGCAGCACTCTGGTTCATCCCCATGATGAATTGGTTCATCCCAATTCTTTTTTTCTGCATCCACTACTCTGCTCTCCTTTCAGAGAAGAAAGCTCCCTGTTAAATGGGCATGTGCAATACTTCTACCCCCCTGCACAAAACCCACAAATGCCTTATTTCCCCAAGACAAATTCAAGCTTTGAAAATGTGCACCCCAACCTCAAGATCAACTTACTGGTGTCGCATTCCTAAAGAATTACTGAAATACACTAGGACAGTCTGGAGAACATAACTTTCATACAGGAAACTAACTCATGTTCCCTAAGGGCTGGTTTTCCTTTATAATATCCAAACCTAATAATTACTAATAATTACTAATTACTTATATTTCAAAAATGCTCAGAGGTTCATGCTATCTTCCACTAGGCAGATTATTTTTTCATTTTAAGTGCTGGATATTGTAATGTTTGCTAGCTAACACATAGGTAGGTAGAAATAGTTCATTATAAAGCAAGATAAAATAGCAAAATATGAGTGTTAGAGACACTCTGAGAGCATACAGTACCTGTTTGTTCATAAAGACATAAATAATTGGATTATAAACGGTAGCTGTTTTGGAAAAGAAGGCTGGAATTGCTGCCAGACAAGGATCCAGCTCAATGGAGGGATATGCAGTGACTAGGATAGAAAAGGTAGCATATGGCATCCAGCAGATTAGAAAGGCAATGATCATAAAAACAACCATTCTAGTCACTTGTCTTTCAGGTCTCCTGGTAGTTCCCAGCCTGCCTTGTGCATCTGACACCTTTTAAGAAAAGAGAGAAGATTCTAGAAAACAAACAACCAGGTGCCCAACCAGTGACTTCAGTGAGCTGTCTAGTTGCCATGCTAAAGGAAGGACCAGCTCTTCCCAAGGGTGGCAGCACAGAGGGATGGGGGCTGCAGTTACTGCTGAGGGACATGAATTACCAGAGGAGTAGTAAATTTTCCTTTGCTTAAGTATCTTTGTATTTTTATTGTCAAAGTGAAATGGAAGGATTTCATGGTGAGTCATAAGCAGATAGTGAGCTGAATTCAAGCACTTTCTAGTCCATGTAACTTTTGCAGACAACTGGGTGTCTGACATGGGTGTTACAGACAGCACGCTGCCGAGGCTGCGCAAGCTCCTCACCGAGGGGCAAATTCACACCAGGGGAAGTCTGTCTGGCTCAGTGGTGCTCTATGGCCTTCCCCAGAAAAGTATTTACCATCTAATGATATAAGAATTAAAGTGGAGTAAGAATGCTTGCCCTCTTTTCCTCAGTGATCACGCAAGAAGCTTAAGCACAGATATTCATACAGAGATTAGCTGATGTCAAACAGTGTCTTTCTGGGAAACATCCTTGTTTGGTTTCTGATGACTCAGTGAAACAAGGTGCTGTTATGAAATATTATTTTACTTGAGAAATAATTAATAACTCTGTATGGTTCCAGAAAAACCTGATGTCAGGTGTTTTTTTTCAGATTGACCCTATTAATTACATTCTAATAAAATAAGATTAGTTTGCATAACATGGCCTTTGAACTTCCGGCAGTAATGTTGGAACTCCATGGAAACATTTTCTCTAATAACTTTTGAACTGCACTCAGAGAATTCAACGAATTTAGTACTTAAAGAGGTATAGAAACACCTATAGAAACACCTATGTATTGCCCTAGGAAGGGCAATATCCTCACCTCAGTAGAGAGGTGCAATTCGTGTCAGTCTTTACCAAATATAAACATAATAACAACAGCAACAACAATAATAACGAATTGTTACAATAACTGCAAGTTACTAGGCATTAACAAAGGCTGTGTTTGGTACTGATAAGATATTCTGTGCCAATATATGAGATTTCTAAAGCATTTTTTTGTGTACGCTGTTCCTACACAGAGAGCAGCCCAGTCTCCCTTTCAGAAGAAGTGCAGTCCCCTGGAAAAGTAATACAATCTCCTTTATTGCAGTTTCAACAGTTTCATCTTTGTCTCATATCAGCTTGGTCTTTTTTTTTCCACATGCAGTTTTCCTTTCTCTCTAAATGCTGATAAAGAAAAACATATTGACTTTATCTTCCAAACAAAGGACTACTGCCATAATAATTTACCTTTATTGAAAACTGCTAATTTGATATTTTCCCAAATATTAATTTATTTCATCAACTTTGATGTTGCAGTGAAAGCTACAATTGGGATTGTAAAGCTGGGGTCACTGGGACTTAGGGACTGTCAGACTATGAAGACAGAACTATTCCACTCAGGAACAAGCCTAAACTGGGACAACCATGGGACAAAATGCATGTAGAGGGATGGTTGGGAACATCAAGACACCAGTTCTGGTGTTTGGATCTCTTTCTGTTCACTGTAGTCAGATTTTTGAAAATGAGCTTAGTTGTGAGATATAACCATATGGCAATTCATTATAGATTTACAGTATATGTTGCAGGTACTGGCTTTTCAGAGTTTTGCAGTAAATAGAAATATCAATATTGTCCCAAAATCTTGTCCCCAAATCCTGTACCAAATAGGAATTTTCCTATTCTATTGTCCTCTTTGTCACTTTTTGCAGCTTCTCCTTTGGATCAGGTTAACACAACCTTTAAAGAAAATTCTAAAGCATTTCTCAAGTATTTTAAATATTCCTGGGCAATCTACTGTTTTGTTTATTAAACAGCATTGCATTATTTCATTAATAATTAATATTGATTAATTAATTAATATTGATTTAACTGAGTGTGTTTGCTGCCTGCAAATGTGATCTGCTTCTGTTTGATCTCGATAGAAAATCAAACACAGTAATTCCAAACTTTTGCATGCATATACATTTTAAAAGTTTACTTACGAGTGCTTCTTCTTACCTTTTTGAGCTTCCACACCAATTTTCCATAGGATACCAAAATCACCAATAAGGGTACTATAAAACAGGTGGTGAATAATGTAATAATGTATGTACGGTCAGCATAAGCTCCTGAGTACCTGTAAAAAACACAAAATACCTTGGGTATGTATTACTACTATGTGTTCTTATAATTTTCTTGAAATATTAATCTTTCTTTTCAAAGATGTCACTAGTATTTTTGTCCAATGTTTTTATTCAACGTGCACCTTTGCAGCTCTAGTCATATCACCAGATGAGGCACTGGGCCATCCCCCTGCCCAGGGGCTACGAGAGGATCCTACAACTATAGGGACAGCACGAAAGAACCGTGGGGCTGGTTAGGGAAGGGACATGTAGTCTATCCTCCTGCTCCAAGCAGAGCCAGGTATGGATCAGACCAGCTTGCTCAGAGCTTTGTCCAGTCTTCTGGAAAAGTCTATCTCTTTGTCCTTTGATTCCTGACAAAAAGCACAAGGTCTAGGGTAATTATTTTCATTAGAGATGGAGGCTCCACCCTTTAGAAATTTTTGGTTTAGAAACTGATAATGGAAAATTCTGATCTTTAATCTTTATTACAACTTTCTTTACATCTGTTTTTTTCTCAGACATTTACATCATCTTTAACTCTTTCTTTTAAATTCCTGGCCCTTTGGCATCCTGAGCTGCAAGTTTCATTTTTTTTCACCATACTCTGTGGGAGTGGCCTTACCAGTTAGGCTCACAAGTAGTTCCAATCTTACTGGTGGTGTAACTGCTCCAACCAGTTGTTGGTGGAATGGTCCAAATGAAGGAAAAACTCCACACAAAGACAATACCCAGAGCTGCATGCTTCCCCCTCAAGCGCTCATTTCTCAGCGGCCGGCAGATCACAACGTACCGCTCGAAAGCCAACAGAGCGAGAGACCAGAGAGCCACAATGCCTGTAGTGAGAGAGCACAGTCAGCATCAAATTTGGGTACATGACTGAAAAGCAAACACCACCCCAAATGACAGAATCCCCAAACTGTTTATTTTAAAAAGCATCTCTGGATGTCATCATTCCCCCTCAAGCACTGCCCATCTAGCAGGTTGTTCATGACCAAGCCCAAGGTTCTGAGTATCTTCGGAGATGGACACTCCACAACCACTCTGGGCCACCAGTTACGCTCTTTGACTACCCACAACATCAGACACTTTTTCTATCAACACAAGTTATGAAATGATGGGCAAATTATGTGCATTATGCTAGTATTAATGAAGAGCATAAGAATTTCATGTTTGTCCAGTTTGCCAGTCTACAGTATAAGTGCTACAAAATCAAGTAGCTAATCAGGCCACTTAAGTGATTACAGCTTACACTTTTCATTCTGTTCTACTCTGAAAAGCTGCAAATGATAGGTAACATCCAAACTAATTAACTAAAATCTTCAAAACATTATCCTTGCAAAAATTATTACAGAAAATTATCAGAAAACTCAAATCTGCAGACAGCTGCCCACAACATAGAATTATCAATTTAAGCATATATCACATGGTGGGACACCAAAATCTCAAAATAGCCTGATCTTTCTCCACAGGACACGGCTTACATGCCACAAACTGATGTAGAAGCATCCAACATTCCCTCTGTCTAGCTGACAGGCAGAAGCAGCTGTGGGACTCCTTTTCAGGCTGAGGATCAGCACTGTGTGTGATTTAGAGCAGGGAGAAGCATTACTGGCTGTCTTCATGCAGCTTCAGAAACAGGGACAGGACGCAGGAATGAGTGTCTGTCTCAAGTGAGAAGATGTCCCATTTTAAACAAATATCCCATTTATTCTGCAGAGGTGTATTTATACGGGGTACTGTGTGGTAATGATTTTTCCTCTTAGAGTACTTCTAATATTTTTTGGTAGTAAGTGAATAAAGCCATGAAAAAAACTCACAAAAAGAAGTAGGTGTGTGGACTGACTGTTACAGGTGTGTCCCTGCTCCTCAGAACCCGTGGAGAATAGGGAACACAAGATATTCCATGGCCTGAGATTTTCCACAGTTTATGGCCAGCCACTCACTCTTTTTTTCTCTCTCTTATTCGTCCATATATGCACACACCTAAATACAAATATTGAAAATAGCTACGTATAAGGATTTTTTTCCTGAAATTGTTTTACCATAAGCCCCACAACACTGCTATTCTATTGGCAAGCTTTTCCTCATTCTATGAAACACATTCTATGGTCAGTACACATGTGACAGGCCATGTATATGACAGGGAGAGAGAGATATGTTTTTCACTCTCTACTAACATGTTACACTAATATGTAACAGGGGAAAATACCAGTGAAATCAAAGGCATGCAGTCAGAGTCTTAGGAAGCTGCAGTAGAATACATTGCAGAAAGTTGAAGGAAAAGAACATATAACTACAAACAAAATCAAGCTTACCAAAAAATGTGACAGCAAATCCTTCCAATACGCAAGCCCAGTATCCCATAAAAAAATAACCTTTTAGATTTGTTACAAAGCTGATGGTACCACCAGTCAGTGAGACCAGGAAATCAGCCACAGACAAATTGACTATAATATAATTGACAGGTTGTCTCAACTTCTTGAACTTAAAAGTTACCAGGATTACAGCCAGGTTCTCAGCAAGTGACAGGGAGGTCACCACCAACATTACTGCTGCCAGAAGCCTGAATTGCCAGGGCTGGATGGAGTCCGAGGGACGATGGAAGGGATCCCATCTGGTAGGAGCAGAGTAACTGGACAAGAGCGACCCATTTTCAAATGCTCTGAATGCATCCATTACTTCGTTCAGTAGCAAAAATAGTATCATATATTATTGGAGTTTCAAATCAGTAAATAATAATCAGGATTAAAAGGAGACATTTGCTCTCTCCAACAGAAGTGTGAACAAAATCCCCCTCCTTCTGCTCTCCAATAAGAATTGAGGAAAAAATGTTTCGGTTGGAGGAAATTTTAGTGCTGCGGAGTGAAAGTGAGAACAGGGATTAGCAAGAATATTGCTTAGAGCTACTTCTGCCCCTCTCTGCCTACTGTCTCTCACTGCAGCTGTGCCTTTATCTGTGTTAGAACCCAGCTGTAGAAGCTGCAGGTTTCCTCCTCCTGCAGCAGCCAGCAGGACTGAAATACCCCTCATCTCTGCCCTACTCCATCAGGAAAAAAAATCAGTGTTTTCTTGGAAGCCTCCCACACTTTCAACACTTTAAAAATAAAGGTTACCTGGTGAGAGGGAGATGTCTGTGGCAAGCCCGAGAGCTTACAGGAATTTGGCAAAGGGAATTGTAATTGTTGAAATCAACATAATGTGATGTTTGACATTATACTGACCCTTCTCATCAGGTGGTTCCCAAAGAATTCTCCATGGATGAACTTTCCTCTACAGAACTTGAGAAACGAACAGATAAGGCAACACATGGAACTAGCAGGGAGCAAAAACCAGACCTAGGGACCCCTTTCCTCTCGCTGCACAAGATTAGATCTCACTGTCTCTTTGCAAAGCAGCTGTTTTTTTCTTAATCAACCTATCTCAGATAATCAATAAATCAAATGTTCTAAATATTTCACTTGTTCAGAGGCCTTTATAATGACTGGTGTAAAGATAACCTACATCTGGCTGCAGTGATATGTGCAATACACACAATAGGTTTCATTATATACATGCTATATATGCCATATTTAGTGAAGTTCTGCTCCTAATTTCTAGCTCCAAAATGCATTTCTTTTAGCTCAACTTCTGAGAAGTAGTCTTGCTTTCTTAGATCAGCTGATGATTGAAAAATGTTCTGAAAGCTTACTAAATATAACTACAACATTAAAAACTGAAATTCAGCATCAACAGAAGCAAAAGCAGCCAAGTTTTTTGCTTCATACCAACAAGTGAATGTATCTTTACCCAAAACAGCTCCTGTAGCCAGAGAAAAGACTTGACTGCACATTGCTGACACGGAGAACTGTACGTGCTGTATCATTTTGCTGGCAGTTTTTTGCTTGAACATGTTATCCAACTTCTGATTAAATTGATGGAATTTAACAGAATAGTAAGAACTAAGGCATTACTGAAAGTTAATTGCAAATATGGATTTTAAGAGCTGACCCTGACTTGATCCTACATGACTTAATATGTGCTTCTGCTCTAATAGTAGTTTTGGATATTATTAAGAGTATTCAAGAGCTTACATAAAACAATCCTATCTCTTTCTGCTCGCACTGAAAAAATCAGTCTGAAATTTGAAAAATTGAAGGGGTTTTTCTATTTCTCCTGCCCTATCAGTAAATAATTATTTTCAGTCTCTTTGCAGGTGGGTTCCTCAAGTAGGGCTAATCTGAACATAAGTTCCATTTCTGCAAACTGAACACACTGGCAGGTGCTTTAATGAACATGGAAATATTTCCAGAATACTTCCTTTTGAGATGCACCAGAAGTTATCATCCACATAACCTGTTTCCTACAGTGTCAATGGAGCCTGTGATTTGATTTTTCTGATGGCATAATATCATTTATATACTCTTTTGCCCATCCGAATTAGGTTTTACCTAGTAAATTTTATTTTTGCATTTGTACTGAAATCGAACATTTATTGCTGAGAATTTATGAGAAGAAAGTAAAATGTTCCAAGATACTATTTTAAGAGAGTTTTAGGTCCTGTATAAATCAAGTCATATGTCACTTCATCATACACAAAGCTCCATGAAAAAAGAACAATCACTTTTCAGTTCAGTGACAATATTATTCCTAGCACAAATGTCACAGGTATATGTTGCTGTATATTTCGTTTTGTTCAGGGTTAATCTTTTAAACAACAGTATCTCTTGCAGCCGTAAGGGAAAAGTATAGCATATCTTGCAGCCCATTAAATGAAGGCTTATACTGATCCAAATGCCATTAAATTCCATCACCAAAAGTGAGCCCCATTAGAGCAAAGGGGCAAAGAGACCTGGTAAGGATACACAGAAGGATCAGTGCCCCCACCTTTTCCTTGTGCTGTGGGAATGCTGCAGTTGCCACACTCCCTTGTGGCCCAGCAGGTGGACAGAGGGATGCAGCCTGGGGAGGGGCTGCCAGAGCTTCACACAGCTGGTCACCAGCCTGGAGAGCCAGGAACTGGGGAACTGTAGGAGGAAGTTTGCTAAGCAGTCCTTCAGATTCCAAACAGCAACAATTGCACAGACTGCTTCAGAGCACAGGCAGAAATCTTGCAGATAGATTTAGACTGCCTGAGACATCATGTGTGTGAAACGCAAAAGAGCTCTGCTACTCAGTGCTTTGGAGAGAAAAGCAAAGGACGAGTGTGGAGAGAGGAGAGGAGAGGAGAGGA
>VYXF01009760.1:170665-267822 GCA_013397295.1 Polioptila caerulea
GTCGCCGCCCAATGGGCGCGGGGCGCGCAGGTGCCCGCGCGGTTATCTGCGCGCGGGGCGCGGCGCGGAGCGTCCCCGCGGCCGCCGGACACGCGGCCGGGGCGACGCGCGGAGCTGCAGGTCCCGCATTCCCCTCCGGCCGGATCGCGCGTGGAGCGCCCTGCCCGTAGTCCGCCGGGACGCGCCGCCGGCGGGGGCTCTTTCTCCCGGGACTCCCGGTCTGTTGTTTGGCCGCGCTGCCCTGGCTTTGCTTTCGCCGCTCTTTAGCCTAGACTTTGGAGGTGCGCGCCGCGGGAGTGGGCGGGCGGGCAAGCGCCGGGATTTTCCTGTCCCCAGCAAACTTCGGCACTTGCTATCGCTGCGATCCTGCGAGCGGCGAGGAGCCCGTCCCGCCCGCGGCCGCACTCCCGGCGAGGGTCCCCAGCGGAGCGGCCGCGGCGCGTTTGGGAAGGACCCACGCACGCTGATGCCTGCAGATGTTAGCGGTGGGACAGATGGATGCTAATCGCCAGAGCGCATTCGTCCTTAGCAGTGCGCCGCTAGCCGCCCTGCACAACATGGCCGAGATGAAGACCTCCCTGTTCCCCTACGCCCTGCAGAATCCCTCCGGTTTCAAGGCGCCGGCCCTCGGCGGACTCAACACGCAGCTCCCCTTGGGGACGCCGCACGGAATAAGCGACATCCTGGGGCGGCCCGTGGGCAGTGCTAGCAACCTGCTGGGCGGGCTGCCCCGCATCAACGGGCTGGCGGCCTCGGCCGGGATGTACTTCAGCCCCGCTGCCGTTTCCCGCTACCCGAAGCCTCTGGCGGAGCTGCCAGGACGGCCACCCATTTTCTGGCCGGGAGTGGTGCAAGGCTCTCCGTGGAGAGATCCCCGGCTCGCCTGTCCCGGTAAGTGCGGCCGGTTCTTGCAGGGCGCGGGGAGCAGGCGGCCTGGGGTCCAGAGCCGGGGCGGCCTCAAACCGGCGGACGGGCGCGGTGGACGGGGCGGGCGGCAGGAAGGCCCGGTGCGGGTCACTCGGTCTTTACGGCCTCGGGTCCGTCGCGGACCGAGCTCTGCTTTAGAGCCGGCGGACACCCAAAGCGGGTCCGCAGCGCTTGGCGGGCCCCGGCTACGGGCCGAGGGCAGTGCAGAGCTCATCCCTGACGCAGCTCTTTCTCCGCTTCCAGCTCAGACGGGGATGGTTTTGGACAAGGACGGCAAGAAGAAACACTCTCGACCGACTTTCTCTGGGCAGCAGATATTCGCTTTAGAGAAAACTTTCGAACAGACGAAATACTTGGCAGGACCGGAGCGCGCCCGGCTCGCCTATTCCCTGGGGATGACTGAGAGCCAGGTGAAGGTAGGTCCGTGCTGCGGGCTCCCGCCTCTCCCGCTCCCTGCCGCGGCCGCTTTCTGCCGTGTCGGTGATTACTAGCAGCCACGAACACTGCGCAATTATGCAGGGGATTTTTGTGTTTTTTTAGAGTCAGTTAGAATTGAAGTTACATTTCGATATTGGACAGATTTGAGGCTAATTTCTAGCTATTTTGTGCTTAGAGCTCTCTGTGCTGCAAACGATTTAAAATGAATAGACACATTATATTTAATATAAACCTCCATCACAACAACGACAAAAAGCCCCCCGCAGGTATTTTTTTTTTAAGGGTCACTTTTCCACGAGGGCTGAGTTCATTGGCACAACTTTACCTTGTGTAACTCCGCAAATTTTTTAGCAAAGTCTACAAGTGCATCTAAGTGTTGGGGTGACCATAATTCAAAAATACTTATTTTTCTGGCTATTGTATTCTATTTTCAACAAACGACTGTTCCGGGAAGCTGCTGATTTAACTGTCGTGCAGCCCCGTAGAGCCGGGCAGGTGTCCCCAGCAGGTCCCCCTTCCCAGGAGCCGTCCGAGGCTCTGCCTGGTGCAGGCTCTGCTCCGACTGCCCTCAGCCCCGCGTTGTGGACGGGATGGGGTCGGCGGGGGCGGACACAGCGGCGGGGCCGAGGCCGTGGCTGAGCTGTGCCCGGTGCCGGTGCCCAGGTTTGGTTCCAGAACAGACGGACCAAGTGGCGGAAGAGACACGCGGCAGAGATGGCATCGGCAAAGAAGAAGCACGACTCGGAGACGGAGAAGCTGAAGGAGAGCTCAGACAATGAGGACGATGATGAATACAACAAACCCCTGGACCCCAACTCAGACGATGAAAAAATCACGAGGCTATTGAAAAAGCACAAATCCACGAACCTGTCCCTTGTGAGCCCCTGCAGCACCAGCTCGGATACGTTGTGAGGGCACGGGGCCGACGGCCACATTGGGCGGCGTGGCGCGGGTGAGTGTAACTGGGTGTTTGAAGTGGTGTCTTGTACAGCCTAAGATGTATGTGAAATGTATATATTTTTTACAGAATAAGTTATGAATTTATTTTCTTTCTCATCGATGTAAATTTCAGAGAAATTTTTTCAACTTTTTGGGTTTTGCGTCCCTTTAATGGTTCCCGCTCTTTCCTTTAGCCTTCCTGTTAATTTCCTGCTCCTAACAATCAGGTTTTGTTACGTTTTCTATGGGTCCCAAATCTGAGCTCAGCCACTTTGTATATAGTAAATTTCAGATTTTGTGATGTATATTTCTAGTGTATAAATGGCAGTTTTCTTTCATTCCGTCCCCCAGTGTTTTGGCAGTTTCATTTCTCCTGCCTCTGGATTTTATGCTTAATAATACCAAAAAAAACAAATCGATGCCCCAAAAAAGCACGAGAGAAAAATGGACACTTGATTTTACATTAGAATGTCTCCACATGTGTTGGGAAGACTTTGTATAAATCAATAAATTATTTAACAACCTTCTCCTTTAGCGAGTTTCTTCCCGCGTTTCTGTGCCAGGGGCCGGGGACACCAGAGCTTCTGCAGGGTGCCCGATGCTGCCCTGTAAGGGCAAAGGAGCCGCTGCACCCGGGGGCCGGCGGGCTGAGCTGGGACAGGCACGGCCGGGGCCGCGGTCACTGCCGCATGGGAACCCGCGCTGTGGGACTGCCCGACAGCCCCGGAGAGGAGAGATGACCCGGGGCTGAACGTGCAGCCCGAACTGCCCGTGCAGCGCTTCGTCGGCCTCGGGCGGGTGATAGGGTCCGCTCCGGAGAGGGGAGACAGGGCCCGGGACATGTCCTATTACACCGCCTGAGCACCGGCCGCTGCAAAAACCCGGGGCCGAAGTTGCTGAGATCCGCGGCGGTGGCCTGCGAGCTCCGCCACCCTCCCGCGCCTTCCCGCCGGGCTTCTGGGCCGTGCTTCGGGCCCTTCACCTGCGGGCGCACCCGTGCCCGAACCGGGCTCCGCGTGGTTCCGCGGCCGCCAAAGCGCTCCCGGCGCCCGAGCCTCGGCATTTCTCCCTCTCACGCGAGTCCGGGTGCGTGTGAGCCGCACGCGTTGTTAAGATACTTTTTTTTTGCCGCTTTAGTTTGTTTATATATTTTTTTTAAAGGAACGAGAGCGTCTCTTTTCCCCGTGTCTTCCCTATGTCTTCGCAGCCCGAGCAAAGGCAGCGGCTGCACCGCGGGCGGTGCCCCTGCCTAGCAGCCAGCGTCCGGGGCGGGACCCGGCGCCTGCAGCGCCGCAGGGCCGCGTTCTGCATCCCCCGTCCGCAGCGCTGGCTCCCCGCGGTGCCCGGTTCTGCCCCGTTCGCCCGCACGGGCGTGTCGCGGCACGGCACGGGCCCGCGTCGGCGTGGTCCTGCTGCGGAAAGGGGCCCGCACCTCTGCCCCTGGAGCACCGCCCCGGGTCCCGGTGCCCCCGCTCACCGTGACGGATTCCCCTTCTTCCTGCCGGGGCAGCTGCGCGTCCCGCCGAGGGCGGGGAATCCCTCCGGTCCCTACTCACTGAACGGGCCCACTTGTTCCGCGGTTACAGAATGAATAAATGGAGTTCAGGGTCTAGTCTTCGTCCGGCTGTGAGCACGCTGAGAGCGGGCCGGCGTGCGGGCTCCTGAGGGGAACTGGCTGGCTATAAACACCTGAGCTCGAGGCCAATCATTCCCACCTGCCTCTTCCCAAACTTATTCAACGAAATGAGCTCGGAGGGGGCGTTACGGGAGAAGGGGGCTCTGAGGCACGGCAGGACTGACAGCCCGGAGACCCGGCCGCGGGCAGAGGGGGAGCTGACAGGACCCGTCCCCATCCTGGGCCAGAGCCCCCGGCGCTGTCCCGGGGCTGCGGTGGGCTGTGTGCTGGAATTGGCCCGGCTCGGCCCACCCCGCGCCCCCGCATTCGTCTCCGGGGCTGTTCAAACACGAAATTACGGTTTATGAATTTCTGAGGGTTCTGTTCGGGGCACTCTCAGCAGCTCACCCCGGCAGCTGAGCACCCTGCACCCCCGGGGAGGTTCAGGCCCCGCGGCTGGAGGCTACAGCGAGTTCATCTGTACGCGGGGCTTCGGCCCCTGCTGGAAAAGGCTAGAGAGGTTTCTTCTGAAACTTGCGAAAATCAAGAAGGAGTTCATGGTGGCCCATTTACTGACCTGCCGAGGACTAGCATCTTGTGAACAGCTCGTAAAGCTGCATCATCTTCCTCTCATCAGTGCTCCCATACCAGCTCTTTTACTCGGTTTCTATTGTGTTTTGATTAACACCAGAACTGCCTCCTATCAAAGAGGTTTTCATGTGAAAAATACCCTTGTTAATTGGCAGATTAAAAGGTATCTCAGTAAGAAATGTGACAATTTAATAATTTTCCTGTAATCACCAAATCAAAGGGGCAGACACAGCCATGTTCACCATGATTAGTTTTATTGCTTGAGAACCAGAGTACTCATTTCTAAAGGCCTTCAGAGTTATCATGAGTTGAGTTCGCTTAAATAGAATTACTGTGTGGTTATAATGCAACATGGCACAGTAACAATACAGAGCTGCAGACACCCTTTGGGCAACAATACTTGCTATAAACTGGGTTGTACTGTTGAGAAAACTCTGCAAGCAGACATCAAATCATTTCCAATGGTAGTGATTTATACCAAAATCAAGCATCAATCTAATGCCATCGCGCAGTCCATGAACTCTGTAGTGTTCTAAATTAAATCAATAAAACATACATTTGTGTTTCATCAACAGACTCCCTAATCACCTTTTAATGTTGTATTTAGTGGTGGGAGGAAAATGTCTGTAACAAGACTATATTGTAGGCTGCACTGAGCTACTAACCAGGAAAATTTACAGTTGGGTTGATGGTTGTTTTGTTTTTTTTAATACTGTATAAATACAGTCTGTGTCCAATACAGTTGCTACTTGAAGCAGACTATTATTTTCTTCTCCCATGTTGTTATTGTTTCAATATAGAATATGGCACCATAAAACAGTAACAAAAGACAGACAAAAACAGTTTACAAAATTCTGGAAAGGTACACCCAAACCTAGCTAAGAACTTCACATTCAATCCTTAATATTACATAGAAAGAAGAGATTATAAGAGTAACAAAGTGAAACTGCTAATATATGTGCTATATAGTATGCTATATATCTGTATCCAGGATGGCACTGCTATATATTATTTATTATATAAATGTTGGTTGTTGATGTACATTTAACTAAACCTGCTAAGACTCCAATACTTACTGCTGATATGGCACTCTCAAGCATTCATATTGGAAAGTATATTTAGCATAAGTTTTGGTCAGGTTTATAAATTATTTATATATCTGTGTATATATACACATACATACATATATATACACACACATATATATGTATGTATAGAAAGCAGCTGCTGTGTGATTCAAAAACCATGTAACATGGCAGTATAGTAAATAAAATGAGAAAAAAAAATTAAAAATGAAAACCAAAATACTAAAACTAAAACACAAACCATAAGCCTTGATCAAAAAAGAAAATACCATTTAAAACCATCAATATCTCTATCTATACAATCCAATGTACAAAATCCCAAAGTGGTAAAGATATATAATGGGTATGATACCTTTAAAAGTTTGTAATATGCTGAAATAGCTTTCCCACATTGACAAACACTTATTAAAAGTTGAAAGTTGTGAAATCTAGAATACATAACATCTCTGCTGTCTATTTAGAGTTTTGGCAACAGAACTGTGACATATATATAAAAAATAATTCCACATTTCTACTTGATGTCACATGAACATACAAGACAGTGAGGTATGTGAGGCTTCTCTTGAACAGAGTCCAGATGCTGAAGCATAGTGTACGATCAGCAGTCTAAAAATGTGGCACTCAAGACTGGATTTATCAATACAGCTGTTAGGATTACAGATTTCAGTGTGCTGCCTTCCCTCCTGGCTACAGTGTGGTTTCACGGAAAATCTTCTCACTTCGTAGGCATCTTTTTCCTGTTGCAGAATTGGCATTTTTTTAAAAAGAAAGATAAACACAGGGGAAATGATGTAGAAAATGTAATAGAAACGTAAAGAAAAAAGATGATATTTACCACCACATCACTGCACGACACAACACTTGTGCACATTTGCAATAGGTTTACCTGCCCCAGCAGCTATTCGAAAGGACAGGAACACAGGCTGCAGCAAGTTAGGGAAAAATAGAAGTTACATGTTTGAAATACACGTTTGGTGTTCTTTTTTTTTTAATAGTCAGTAGTAAATACAACAAAAACTTCTCTATGACTGGAAACAAAATGTTGCAACAGGTTTTTGAATTATTCTAATTACAAAATGCACAAGGGAACATCATCATCTCCTTACAGATTCCTGCTCCCACTGAAACCTAAGAGAAAATTTTCCACAGATTTCTGTGGGAAGAGGTTCAGGTCCTGTACACATCTCCCTTCTGTGACATCTCATCACTTCGGTGATGAGGGAAACAAAAAGTGCCATTTCTGAACTGGCTGACCCAGAGCTTTTTGTTTACTGGGTAAGTTAGTAAGTTGCTCTATTTTAAAACCTCGGACAATTCTGGACCAAATGCCTCAAGTGCAGTTTTCCTTAGAAAAAAATTCTCTATCTTACAAGAACTCTGACCATGGAATTAAATAGGGGTATGTGTTTGTGAGTTCAGATTTGTGTGTACACATGCATCCACACATACAATTCCTCACTATCCCACTCTGAATTATCATTCAAGAGCCTCAGAGCTGTTTTTAGACAGGCTTTCAAAGGTTACCTCCTACTCCTCAACTAGCTTTTTTCAAAGAAAGCAAATACTCTGTTTTATTGTATTTCTGACTTAGGTTTCCATCTAGTATCTTCAGCAAAGAAGACTGTAGAATTCAGGCATTTTATTAATTTCAACAACTGGTATTTATGTAATTCTTTATTCTTTTTCTATATTCTTTTTATCACTTGTTGTTTGCACATGGAACTGCCAATATGTTCTTTTACTAATAAGCACCTATGCATCAACCTAGCTGAATCGATGCATTGAAAGCACAGTTGAAATCACTTGTGTTTTGCTAGAAGGGTTTTAAGTGCACAGATGGCTGCTCCACTTCATTTGCACCGTATCCTGCCTTCATCCTAGCACCCATCGTCCTGCTCTTTGATTTTAAAGAAGCAACTATTCTGATATATACAGACTGACTGCAGCTGAATTCGACTTTGAAACATTTTCAACATTTAAAAATAGGGCAGACAAATAGCTGACTTACAGTTAATAAAACCTAGTGCATACATCTCCTTCCTAATAAAAAAACTTAGAAGATAAAAGACTAAAATGTTTTAATTACCTTGTGATCCCCCATGCAGACATTTGGCCCAATGTGGTCATATATTACTATCTTCTCATCATTTTCTGACTAGTTAAAAAAAAAAAAAGAACACAACGAAACACTAGTCAGTCCAAGAATTCTGCAGATTACACACACAGAAAGGAACAGTGGAAATATTGTGCAAAAAGGTGAAACCAGTTTATGAATGAGGTGATATTAACACATTTTTGCTTGGCTTCTCCAGAGAAAGAACGTGTAAAATGAGCTTTTATGCCCAGTACTGCTTGCAGTAATTTGTGCAATTTGCCTGCATAAAAAACCCCTGAGATCTCTGTGCCTCCTCCCTGCTGATGGGACCTTGGGAAATACTCGGGGCTAACTGTGCTAAGTGAAATGAGTGACTCGTAGTTGCATTCCAGGCTTCTGCTGCAAAATACAGCAAGCACATTTGGCCAATCCTTTTTTAAGAACAACACAACTTTTATTGAATTAGGTGAGATAAATGTTCTTTGAATTAAATGCAATCCGTGTTGCCTTATAACAGCATTTGATTTCATCATATAGAGGATTTTTAATGTTCAGAGAGATGAATTATTATTTTCAGGTTATGAGTATAATCTTTAACCATTTCTCTGAGATAAATTTCTTCATCTGAAAAAAAGCATTCAGTGATTTTAAGAAAAGCAGCAAATGACGGATGACATTCCTCCAGTCTCCATTATGAATTGCTTTCATTTTGTTCCATGTTGAACTTTACCCTTATACACTGACTTCTTTAGCATTTTTATCTTAATGAATAATAAAATGTACTCATCTTTCTGCCATTTGCAATAAATGTGATTCGGAGGAGCTATTTTGATTCCCAGTACTTCAGGAATAAATACAAATACATTGCCATACAAACCAATTTCTATAAGCTAATTAAATCTGTAATCTGCACACTCTCCCGTCTCTAATATAATTGTAGATGTGCTTCAAACTAGCTGGTGATACTCATTTATTTTGTAGGAAACAGCCAAGACTTTCTCATCTGTAATCAGTCAAGTTTGACTGGGCAATAACTTCATATAAACAGTAGCATTTAAGACTATAAAGTTAAAACTGAATTATCTTTAATGCAGTAAGGAAGCTTAAGGTCAGATTTACTTTACAGCACGGTTGTCTGCCAAAAATATAAAAACATAACCTTCTGCATTGTATGCATGAGCACTTTCCAATATTTCAAGATCATAATGCCACCAGCATCGGAAGTGGGGATACATTCATCAAAAGCGACTTGATAATTTACAAAGGCAGCATAAAATTGTGGATTTTCAACTGCATAATCTTTAGACAGATAAACAAATTACAGCAGTGCACAAGCAGAAACAATATACACTTGGCTGAGCATTCATTACTTCATGCGATCAGGCATCAGCGCAGCTCCCGAGCAGTGGGCAACCTTTGGTGGTTTAGGGCTCAGGAAGCATAAAATAACATGATGGTGAGGTAACCGACCATGGCATGATAGATGATGTTGCATGAAAGCTGTTTACAGCCCCATGTCAGTACAATCTGTAATGCCTACTGTGTAGCTGAACACACTGTACAGTGGCAATTTGTGCACCCTGTCCTTTCTTTACCTAGGATTTAAATGCAGATTTACTACAATTTTTGTTTGAAATAAAATATAGAACTTTCTAGGCAGAAAAATTTAATTTAAAACTTTAATTGCCTGTAAGAAAAATTAATACAGCAAAATAATTACCTGCAAAAGAATATTCAACAGACGTTATGACTGAAAACCATTTTAAAAAATTCATACACATTTATATTTTAAGGATTTGTTACATTGTAATCAGTTAATTAAACTTTGCTTTTACTTTCTTCAGAGCTCCTTTTAAAATTTCAAAGTATAGGTCTCTGCAGTGGAGTAAATTCTCAGTCAGGGCCAACACTGCTTCTTGTGTAGAACCACAGAATCCTGTAGGGTCATTTTGCCCTTTCCTCTCAATTCAGCATTCTTTTCTAATGACTATTTTCATTAGGTTTTATGGGCCAGCTTTGGGCTGGATAAGCTAACTCCTATGTTGGTACAGACTCACTGAGTTAAAGCCCAGGCTGGCCTCAGCAGCACCTGTCACTTTGCATGTGAGCTTCTGGAGACGTCCCGAAGTGCCTGACCACAATTTGCAAATGCAAAGCTCCAGAGCCAGAGTTATGTGCACTTCTAAAGGTGAGCTTTGAACCATCCAGCTGATGGGGTTTGTGTTAAACGGAGACTGAAGTTGTAACTGACCTCACAGTTACAAACTTCCTCAGTGCTCTAACTTTGTTTTCCCTTGTTTAATTTTCTCCCATTATATCCAAGTTATAGCTCTCTAGATAATCAGAAAGAATTCCTTTCCCTCTGTACTGTTTACACTCTTCAAGCTTTTGTGTACACTTCTATCTCCTTATTCATAGCTTTAAAAAGAAAATCTTCCCTCATTGGCCACTCTTTTAATGGTTTTAATCCTTTGTTCTTTAGGAATTTCATGGTCACCAAGCACTATCAGTAACATTTTGGGTAAAGTCTCACTTTTTCACGTGGTATTTTTGTATAAGAAAAACAAGTAACACTGATTTTGACATTACTATTTCACTATAAAGCCTGTATTGTCCTTAGGCTTCACTTTTTTTTTTTTTTACTGAATACTGTAGTACATGCATTGTCTAAAATTTTGGGTGAAATTCAGTAATATCATGCAGACACTTTTTACACATTAAAACGTGTGAGGAAGTGCATTGACTTGAAATTTGAGTAGCTGTGGAAAACACATTCCCAGCCTTTCAGTGAGTTATATACTGCAAAGCAAACAGTCTAATCACGAGATAAATAACCTCAATGAGAGAGAAAAAGAAGGTTATAAACTTCAGGAGAGCAAGTTTCAAGGGTGTAATTAATTTCAACTGGAAAAAGAAAAGCCATGAAGCTATTGAATATTGATTTACTTGGAAGATTATTTTTGGTAATTCACTCCCACTAAACTGCATTAATTATACAGGAGCACACAGACAGACACATGACTTTTGGCAATTTTGGGTTCAGTAAGTCTGAGAGTCATACAGTCTGGTCAGCAAGACAACCTCCCTGCAGCAGCACATCTATTTATGCAGCTGCCCAGGGCCACTGCCAGCAGCTCAGAACAGAGAAAAGTGGGAGAGCTCTCATGTCATATCCCCATTTCCTGATCTGTTCTTGGCCCTTCAGAGCAGCTGGCAACCAGCACCAGCAGGATGGGGCTCCAGGTGCCAGGGGCATGCACACAGGGACAGAGGCAGTGGGAGCTGGCACAGGTGACCAGCTGACCTCGTCCAGTGCTTCCAAGAAAAGGAGGAGGGCAGAGTGGAACAAGAAGGGAGCAAACAACAGAAAACTGGAAGGCTCCTGAACCATATTTAGATCATTTAACCTTGGACAGAGCATCACCGACTAACCCATACCCTATCAATAAACACTAAAATCCCAAGAGGAATTGTATGTTCTAAAAATGTTTCACAAGCTTATCTCTAAAGCTCTAATGGAATGTCTAAATTTAGGCACCTAATTGGTGTACCAAAGTTAGGAGCCTACCTGCTGGAGACTATCCTCATTCAGGGGACAGCAATAGGTTTGGCCTGTGTAGGATTTGACATATTCTTGGGAGTACCTTAGGAAATCTACCACTCTGGTAACTCAGATGCCTCCAGCTGTTGTTGTACAGCTTCTTCTCTCAACTGCATGACTCCTCAGCCAGCGCCCACTTGTACCTGCTCCTGTCTGCATCCCTGCTGAATCCCTGGTAGGGGCAGTGCTGCTGCATAGGCCCCTGTAGGGTGGACTGGGCTGGAGGACTAACGGGGACTCTTTACAGGGGCTTTTTATTTTCCATTACTCTCTTTAAAGCAAGCCGTCAGTCTCCCAGTGCTGTGCATCCCTGCACAGAAGAGGCACAGGACAGAAGACAGCCATCACTGGCAGCTCAGATACCAGAAGAAGTGCTTGTGAAAGCTCATCTTTTAGACACAGTCAGCAGGTTTTTGGGTGCAAAGCACTGGAGGCACACCTCTCCTTTTACTACCATGGTGTGCTGTCTCCTGCTTGGTAAGTGTTTGCTACAGGCACCTCAAGGACAGAGTCTTTCAGCCCTATCCACCTTTGGTGCAGAAAAATGCATTGTGGAGGCACTGGGGGGCTGCAGGTCTGTACTTACTTTCAGAATGAGCTCCTTGGCTGAGTGGGACATCAGGATTCTGTCGCACCAGGCTGGACATCTTGTGTTCATGTACTGCCTTCCTTGGCTAGAGTCCTCGCTGTAGGGATAACTGCAAACACATCCCAACCACAACCATCAATGACTCTTGGCAAAGCAGCCCGAAACCTCTGGCTCAAAGGGCCATACTACTTACAAAATTTCACTGTTCAAAAGCAGCTCTTCCAGACACTTGTACATGTTTATCTTTTCTCTTTCCTCTTTCCTTTTCATATGCTCTTTCTCTATGTCTCTTCTCAGATCGACAACTCTACTGTATGGTTAACAAGTTAAGACACATACAGTTTCAAAACTCTCACCTCCTACCTCGTGCTTTTGCACGTGAGAGTGTTTAAAGACAGCAAACTATTCATCTGTGTGGAAGTACAAAAATCAGTTCAACAACAACTTGAAAGTACACAAGAAACTGGAAAACGTACATGCAGACGTTGAAAAATGAAACCTAGGGGAAAAAAGTTCATCTTGTGCAACTTCTTTGCAAGATTCTCTCAAGGGGAGTTATCCAGGAAAAATTTAAGAGAAAACAGAGTTCAGAGTGCTGGGATCACTGCAGCTGTACACCAACCTCTCCTGTATGGATTCTTTAAGGGTGACAGAAGGGAAAACAGGACAAGACAGCAGGCTTTGCAGGGGATTTCTTCAGAATCAAGGAATCAGGAATGCGGTTTAAAGAAAGTGATGCTGAGTATGCAAGATCCCATACCTATGGAACTGTGTTAAGTATATTATTTTGTAAAGACATCTTGAATAGAAGCAGATTAAATGGTAGTTACTCTCTGGGGCCATCATAAACATGCTATGATATCTCCAGTGCATTCTAACTTATCTTTAAAGGGCAACAGAAAGTGTTTATTTTAATCTACAGAATATAACTAGAGGTAACACACCTGTGTGAGCCCATGGGCTGAGATCATCTGAAGCACCTGAAGGGAAACCTCTGGCTCAACCTCAACAAGCTGAGGCCAGAATTTTTCATGTCTCATCCAAATCTTCTCATCAGTTTACTAAGACAGAACTTTGCATTTGATGATGGCTCACCACACTGTAAGGCCCACTGTTTTCTTAGACCATTTCCAAAATGGCATGTGGGAGTAGCTAAGAAAGGTTTTTTTTTAGAAATCCAGAAGGTTTGTGACAGGCTCAACTTCTTCAATATTGAGCCTGAATTAATTGAAGTCTGCCCTTGATAAAACTCTTAAAACCCCCAAACATCTGCATATGTATGTGTGAGTGTATTTGAAATGACATTTGCATTTTTTTCTGCTTCTCACTGAATTCATAAAGGAAATACTGAAGTTTTTCTGATATGTGTCTTAAAATAAAATTTCAGGTATTGTAAAAAAAGGGTTTGCATGCTTGAAGAGAAACTTATTTACAATCCTGCTTGGTGTGATACCCTGAAACGGAGACATATAGCTCTCTACCAAATAGGTTTACAAGCTACACTGCCATTAAAAAGATTAGCCATGGCAAACATCCAAGAAAAGCGTACTGAATGTATTGGAACAAACCAGTGATCTCAGTACGTTTTCCACCTCATCAAACCTAACAAGACTCATTTTCAAAACATATTATGAGAATTCAATTTGCTGCTTCACTGACATACAGAAGTACAGCTTATTTCTGAGTGTCTGTGAAATATTTTGATGATGTAATACTGTGTTGGTAGCAGAAGCTCTTTGTCTGCAACTTAAGGGTTGACTTTTTCTCATAACCTCTTACTTTACTTACTCAAGAACCCCACGTAACTGAAGCTACTTTTTATGACATAAAGGTATAAGGATCAATCACATTTCATACAATCCTTCCTTTTACAGCATTAACTGTATGGCTTTTGAAATATGATGTTCCATACCTGGAATGATCTGTTACTGCTATGTGTTAGAGCATTAAATCCTAGAGCCTATATTCCATGAAATGGTATTTATCAATTTGCTTTATTTATCTTAATGTTTTCACTGGGTGAAAACTTCTGCCAATTTTTCAAGGTCCTTAGCACTGATCATCCAGTCAAAAAGTTACTGTAGTTTACAAGTATCTTTGACAAATCATATTTCTAATGGCTGGAACAGAGGTGCAAAGAAATGCTGCAAAATTATCCAGACAAAATTACCTGTAGGTAATAATTTAATATAATAAAGTGAGCCAAGCTCTTCCTTTTAAAAGAAAGAATCCTTCGACGGAAGCAAGAAGCATGGGGAGTGTTCCTTCTCACTGCACTCCAATGAATAAAGCTCCCTCCCTCCATCCCCTCTGGCGTGTGGAAATCCTAATCTCAGTGAAATGCTGACACTAACATAACAAAAAATCCTAACAAGCTACATACCCCAAAACCGGGAAAACTATTTGCTCTCCTCCTTCATGCTCTAGAGGGGTCACAAACACTGTGGAATAAGCAAAATTCTTTTGCAGATGGGCTCAAATAGTGGTCATAGCTAAATATGACTCCAAATTCCCATGAGAGATTCTTTTTTTTGTGACTTTCTGGGTTGTAGGGATATTTTAGTTTATTATATGCCACTGATCTTAAATAGATTTTTAGCAAGTAAAAGCTCTGTTAGAGGTTTCTGGAATATAACTGTCACTGAAGAAGTTTTTGTGAAACATACTGCTGAATGTATACTATTCCAGAACAAAACTTTTCAAATACCACATGTGCCAGAAGTTGTCTCCATCATCTTGATCCACAGCCAAGTGAACAGTGCACGAAAATAGTGTGACTGCTTGCAGAATCATCTGCATGTGAACTCGGAAGCTTTTGCTTGTTTGTTTTTAAGGGTCTCGTTCCCAAGGATACTCTGGTGTCTTACATAATGTCACTTCCTTTGGATGTCTTCCCACCAGCTGATAAGATTTAAACCCAGTCCAGAGCAGCAGTGGAAGGAGGAGCCTACAGATGTGCAGGCATTTCAGGAAGGATGATGATTCTGATGCAGCCATAACAGAAAGATGTTGCAGAATCAAAGACTTAGAGAAGACCCCAAAGACTCAGAACTGAGGCAGCAGCTGTCTCACACCCTGCCCCTCCTCACAGCCCCTGCTGGGGCTCAGGAGACTGGGAGACACTTGCCCTTGCTGCAGGGGGGAGCCAAGACACGAGTGTGCCGACACACACTTCTACTCGACTGCTCGCTTCTCCTTCTTCCTAAGCTGGCTTCATGATTTCCCTTCTCTTCTCCCTCCTTTCAATCCCAGTTCTTGACTGCTTCTTTGCCCTTAGGCATAAATAGTCTCTTAAAAATTACTATAAATTTAAGCTTCTGTGCATGCGAAAAGCAGAATTATTCTTGTTATACCCATCATCCAAAAGACATTAGGAATAAGACTGTCTGTGATGAAGGGCATTAAATTAGACTTGTTTTGCTGACATCTCCAGCCTCTTTTAACATTCACTCCAGGCAAGTAAGGAACTCCCAGTTCTTAATTCAAAACTTATTTAGTAATTCTAGTCAATAGATTTTCTGATTTGTGAATTGTAGAAATAATTACAGGTTTGATAAAACCAACTACATGTCTGATAAAAAGAAATTCAAGGACTCTACACCAAATAATCAAAAGTTTAAAATTCCAGTATCAATCTCCCAGTGGGGAAGTATTGTGCCATCCTTTTCTGCTTCCATCATTAGTCTTGACTACCAGGAAAATTACTGTGGCAGAGAAAAAGGGAAAACCAGCTCTCCCTGTCCCATAATTGGACAGGAGAGAATATATTATTTTTTTGCTTTCATTAGCATTCTGCCTCAATCACCATCCACCTTATATAATGCACAGAAAACAGTGATCTTGAGAATGAATAGGGAGTGCTCATGTAAAAATTATGACATAACTGATAAAGGCCTCGAGGTACCACTGAAACATAAATGATAAAAAGATATAATGCTAACACATACAGGTGCTAGAGGTAAGGTGAGGCTCTACACTCTTCCATAGTATTTTGTACAGTTACACACCTTTTTACACATATTATATTACGTCTATTTAAAACTACAATGGGGAAATGGGGAATTTCCTGTGGAATAAATTTTATGCCCTATTTAAAACAGTGTCAAAGTTGGAATTTAGGGCCTTCATGTTAGCAGGCAGCAAAAAGAGACTGTTATTCTCTGTGTATGCCAGCCAGCAGAATTATGCAAAACACACTTTGACTGTGCATGCCCCTGGATGATACACAGACAGGCAGTTCTGTAGCATCAGTGTGAAAAGCTTGCACAACTTATCTCCAGTTGTTTGGGATTTACGCTTTCTCAAGATGCAGCTTCTAGCTGCTTTTCCACCCTATTTCACAAACTTTTGCTTCATTTACACTTATTTAATTAGGACTACTGTCAGGTGGGTTGTCTGAATAAAACATCCTTAATACAATGCTCAATATTGTTGAAATTTAACCAAACACTTTGATGAATTGCTAACCTACTCTGTTAATAAGGAGCTGTCCAATGAACTACTGTTGTCATAGTCAATAAGGATGAGAACTACTTGGCAGTTGTTTGGGGAAAATAAACCATTAAGAGGGTCAGTAATATCAGAGCACTACTACTGTTGACAGGTATTGTCAGAGATGATTAGACACCTTTACAAAAATGCTTACTGCAGGGTGAAAAGTCGTCTGACATCGTAAACCATCCTGTCAGCAGTGCCTTGACTCAAAACACAAGCCAACAGGGCTGTGTGTGAGAACGTCTCCTTAACTGGCATTTCCAGGTAGGAAAAATGCTCCTAACTCTTCTTTTGTGTAAGCATGGATAAAACCTGTTAGTGAGATGGGTGAAATGCACTTTCTAGCAGGAAACAACTCATTGCCTCTGGGGGGCTGCTGCCTGTGGCTGCCCCAGGCAGAGAGCCCCAGCTCGCCCCGGCTGCTCTGGGGACCCTGCCTGCTGCCTGTGCTGCTGGAGCAAGTGTGGCAGCACTCACCAGGCTACTTCATCTATTTTAGTCCAGTAAAGGTCATTCTGAACAACTACGCAGCCTACATCTAGGTTGAAATGCAGATAATTTAGCAAACTTTATCATGTTTCAGGGAGTGGAAATGCCTCCTGTTCAGAAACTCCTTGTGCTCGGTCATCTGTCAATTGTCCCCACATTTTATATCACCCATTTTTTTATAACACAAAGTATTTGAGATGGGATAGAACTATAAAGCATCAGTGAAAATTGAGCTCTTTATGGGAAGAGCTGAGACACAGTTTTGATTTGGGTAATTTTATTTTTGAACTTTTTCATCAGAAAATAATATACTATTTTCACATTTTCTGAGAAAATGTTGGATCAATTTACCTTCAACTCTGATGTGCTCTCAGGTTGTCAAAGATATTTTTACTTGAAAAAAGGATGGTGTACATGGACTGCCAATGCAACTTTTGAGTGCTCTGAAAGTTTTAAGGCCAGAGATATAAATAAAAATGTTTTGATATTTTTAATTTACAGACAGGATTATTGTGAGCAGGTACATAAGTGTGATTTCAACAAAATGCCATTCAACCAATCAAAGGGTGACATCTAATTTTTGTCAGCTACCAGAGTGTTAGCTTCTTCCCCAAAACTGAATTAACATTTTTTATTTCCCTGAACCTTAAGGGGAGAATTGGATTCCCTAGATCTCTTCCTAACAAATGACCCCATGTAATTTATCTTCATATGCTCATCTTAGGCAGCAGATCTAAGCTAAGCAGTAAGACACATTGCTGTTTGAATTAGATTATCTGCTTCATAGGTACCAAAACACTAATAAGCCTTGGTGATGCTCTGCAAGCCAACTGGCCACGATATGTGTCTCACTTCAGCCAAATCAGGAGGGCAAACAGAGCCCTGCAAACACAGTAGTTATAGAGCAATGTGTTAAACAGCTGCTACTTGCACAGGCTACACTAACACCATGGTGATAGCACCAACAATTGGAGTCAAAGGTGACCATGGGACGGGGGGGTCACCCGGGCAAACCAGCAGCCAAGGCAGGATGGGTAAACAGGACTCGAGCCCCAAGTCTGGGCACAAAACAGGGGGGTTAACAACATGGCATTTTTATCAGAATCTTTTTTATAGATTTATGGTGGGCATATTGCTTTTTGGTTTAACATTCTTCTTTGGAAAATACTGGTCTGTAATATGCTTCAGTGAGCATTCCTGTATCACCAGTGTTGCAGTGCCTTTTTCAGTTAAAAAAACCCAACAAACAAAAACCCAGAGCCTATTTCTTTTTCCAGAGAGCATAATGCAACCATTCACCCAGAATGCTGTCCTTAGTGAAAATCTCCCCTGGCTGCTGAAAACCACCCCGTGGCCAAACCCTGGTGATGAGGAGGACACACATGGACACATGGCTGATGGCAGCAGGCACACTGTGCTCTGCTCTTTGACCCCAGGGCTGTGGGGAGGCCCAGCTGGCAAAAATGGATTATTTGGCAACATTGAAATGGATTATTCGGCAATACCAGTGCCTCAGCAAGTGACCACTGAGTGATGCACTCCATTGCTTTAATAACAATAATGCTGTACCCCACACAATGTGTGCAATACTGCTACTATTACAAGTGGATAAATGGAATTATCAATAATGTTAGTTTGTTGGGAAGGATCCAGTGCTGACTTGTTGCACCAGAACAGCCTGATGTTACTATACATGACTGTGATAGAGTTTGATGTCTTTTCTGGGAATATGCCTGTCTGTACTTCTCAAAAGTACATTGCTTTGTGACAAAAATTGACAAAGTCTCACACTGGAAAAAAATAACTGGGAACCTGAGGCAAGATATGGGTCAGGGTTCAGGCTCCAAACTACTGGGCTTTTCAGCAGTGCATTCAGATGGGACAGCCTGGCTGGCAGTGAGGAGCATAAGCTCTTTAGAATATGCTTTATTTGTTGCTTGCAGAGTGGTCTGTAGTCCTTACCTTACACATGGTGTAGAGGAATCATTTGAAACTTTTAAAAATTCATTTGTATTCCTTTCTTTTCCCCTTTGCCACAATTCCTTAAACCAAACCCTGGGTAATGCTCTCCAGTTCCTCACAAAATAAACACTCTATTTCAATTTGCAAATTGAGAATTGGTGAGAGTGGCACTAGTTCAATGTGAGTAGAAATGTGGAGGCAAGATCTGTCTGAAAAACCATTGTAATGATTAAATTCTAATTGTTTTGGAGGAAATGACAGGTGTCTCTCTGCTTCCAGCTGGGAAGTTGTTTCTGTGCTTCAGCCTTAGATGCTGGAAGCACCCAGACAACTGCATCATGTCAGGTGGGAATTTGTTCCTTGGAGGCTGAGAGATCCATCTGTGATTTCAGATACCTCACTAATACCTGGAAGCTGTTTTACAGTGCAAGAGTGAGTCTAAAGTATTTCTGTTCAGTGGAAAATACTTCTTAATTGGAAAAAAAAAAAAAAAATCCTGTTATGGAAGTAACTGATAATGCAAGCATAAAAATAACCTAGAGCTTTTTAATCTGAGTGCCTAGCTCCCCTTTTGTGAGACAACAGGACCCAGCAGCATTACTGAGGAGACATTCTAGGAAATGAGGATCCTGTTTGCTTCAGGAGTGCTGCCCTGCCAGCAGGCAGTGTGTATGATCTGAGAACATGCAGAGGCAGTGAGAACACTGGAAAGGAAGGGCAGCCTGTTGACACCTAAACCATCATGTGGCCTTCCATTTCACAGCCAAGGGTGGCCTTGGGGCTCTGTGCAAAGGCACACAGAGGTTCTGCTCTGAATGGGCTCTGCAGAAGGGAAGGAACAAAGGAGCAGGCTGGGCTTTGCTTCAGGCAGAGCAGGCTGGCTCTGTGCAAATCAGACCCGAAAAATACAAGTGTACAACCTTCTAGAACAGAAGGACTAAATACAAGCTAGAGAAAAAATACTTCATGGACTAAATCAGGTTTTTGCGGAATAAGGAACCAGTGCTAGAGAGAATTCAAAAGGAGGAACACTCTGCTGAGAGTAAATGAGATTCAACCTATCTCCTGCTCAGAGGTGTCAAAAGCCAAGACACTGCCAGTGCAGAGGGTCTGCTTGAGACAAATATCACACAGAGGGTATCTAAGACACAAACATATGTCCAACCAGTAAATTACATGACAGCCTAATTCAACAACAAACAAGAACAGGTCACTTTAAGAGAATGATTAATACATGAGATTGCTGTGCATGCAGCCTTATCTGAGAGCAAACCTTGTATGTGGGTGTGAACTCTTGCTAAAGTCAGCTCCTATCTTTGCTATACAACAGCTACAAGAATAATTATAATAATTAATGGAGAGCAGTGATAAAGGTAACAATTGCTCACCTGTATATTGACAGATCACAATGTCTTTTCTTCTATTTTTCACACCTCCTGCCTTTTGCAGTGATTGTTGATTACCAGAAGCCCTTTGCAGCCTAACACTGGGCTGTTTGCTCATGGGCAGACTGCTCAGTCTGTGAGTGACAGAGCTTACAGAGTTTTAAATTCTAAATTGTATTTAGTCTCCAGTGGCTTGGGTTGCTATGGGCTACACTAGGTCACAGAGAGTAACAAGATGAAAATATGAATATCCACTATATAAAATAAAATACCTTAAAATGTAGGAATATAGGAGTGGGTGAATAATGTCTAAGAATACTCTGTTGGAAAGATTTTTTACAGCTTGCCTAACACAGCAGACTTGCCGCATAGCCTGTGGTTTCTTGTTAAACTGTGGCCTCCCTCCCAGGCTGCCCTCACCTTTGGCATATCTGAGCAGGACAGAGGAAGGGTTTGCGAGGGAAGGGTGGGCTCTGGACAGGGCCAGAGGGATGCCTGGCCCAGGCTGTCCCCCTGCCACTGCCCTGCAGGCTCCAAGGACCCTGGACAGAATGTGCTGGGAGGCCCTGTGGACACAGGTGGGACTCTTTTCCCTGGAGTTCATTCACTGCAGGCCTGGCATGCTCCTCTGGGCACAGCCATGCAGGGTGGCGAGCTGATACGGCTCAGGCACATACAATAAAGAATTAAAAGAAACTCAAGAGGAGTTTAGAAAATGCTTTAGGGCTGCTGAACCCTAAGAGAGGAGATAACTGACAGGCCTGCAGATGCTGTCAGTGCTATAAAATCACAGAATGAAGGAATGGTTTGGGTTGGAGGAACCCTTGAGCTCAGTCAGGGCTTTGTTCTAGGTGGTTCTAAGGGGTGACTACCTGAGCACCCCTCCCTCTGCACTGCAGCATGATGGTCACCCACGGCAGAGGAAGAATTCACAGCAGCTCAAGCAGACATTTGGTCTTAAATGACAGTACTGCACTAGGGAAGAACAATAGATTTGCGTTCCCTAAGCATGCCTGCAGAGACTCTGTATTTAGATGTGGCTGTAGGAGAGCTCAGAAGTGGCTCTCCAATCCTTCCTACACTCAAGGTTAACTAAAAAGTCCCGAAGCTAATGTGCAGTAACACAGAGTCTGTCAAGACCCTGTGGAAACTCCTTTACATTAATTTGCTGTGCTGCCTTAATACCATTCCATTTACAGATACAAATTCAATTTGTAACTATAAATCTCATAGAAGTATTATATAAGTTATTACTTATACCTACCAAAAATTATGCATGATTAAAAATAGCAATGTTTCTCTGTTAAAAATACATTACTGAGCCTGTGGCTGTGCAAGGACCATGGGATGGGCAACAGGATGTCCTTGCCTCATGACACAGAAAACAAGGAGGGATGGGTAAAAAAAGCATCCTAATGTAAAGCCAGTTTGCTCTTTATACACACATGCTATCTTTCAGTATTTATTTATTTATTTTTTTACCACTTATTATTATTACTATTATCTAGTTGTTAAGAAGGAAACACAGTGAGTAGAACTAAACCACACAGAGACTACTCACACCTAATTTCTGATCTCTGCTTGAGGAGAGCATGACACTGAAAAGCTCCAACAGACTTGTCTGAAGAAGCTGAAAACTATTAATGGCACAACGTATTTTTGGCAAGCCTTGCTCTGGCTGAAAGCACTAATGTTGGAGAAATTAAGTAGAAAAGTATGTATGGTATAAAAATTGTATCACTTCCCCTCGCCTTCATCTACCCTGACCAGATACACGACGAGTGAGACACGCTCAGGGCTGTACACACCCTGCTGGTCTACTGTTATCATACTCAATCAATAAGGACAATTTAGAGTGGTGGTAACTCTGTGCATACTTCCAGTGTCCCAGGGGATCAACACAAATCAGTATCACAGCTGGCTGGTGAGAAGTAATGAGATTAGGATCACAAAAAGCAAGCTTCTCAAATTTTTTCTTAGTGTATGCCAAAACATCCTACTTCTCTAACTGTCCATGAAGCATAAAATAGCAGTATTTAAACATATCTATTAACAAAAAAGTATATAAAAAGCATAGTTTAATCTGCCTTTTTTCTACTATTTTTTGAAGTTTTTCTTTGTGAATGCAGTATTACTTTCCCTTGAAAGCAACTGTGAGATTTGACTTTCTCACTCTCGGAAAGGAACCATACATGTATAAAATGGCATCAAATCTTCCAGAGATTTCTCCTGAACAGGACTGCCATTTGCAAAAAAGCTTGGTTTTGTTTGATAGCAATAGTTGTCCATCCATGGCTAAAACACCTCAGGATACCTCTGACTAAAGTCATGCACGTGTATTAAGCCAGCCAATTTATTCCAACAGTCTTAAGTAGGTAAATGATGTTTACTGAAACTGAAAAAGCAGAATCTAAGTTCCTGCCCTTTCCTGACACCCCTCTTGGATTTCCCTGAGTGATGGCAGTGGGCTCTACGTCCCCAGCTGCTGCACTCCTGCTGAGTGCCACTGCTCGCAGTCATCAAACAGCTTGAGGCTAAGACTGTCTTTATGGTTGCAATAATGTGATTTAACAGGTGGTCTGGGCCCAGTGCTTAACAGTCCTCCCACATCCCTGAGCACACAATCCTGCCAGGTCTGTTTTAAGAGCAGCTATAAAAGACAGGATCGGCGGAACCCGAATGATGAGCTACGGAGCACTACGGGCATGCGGCTTACTCGTGATGGAGGGGATGTGGGGAGAATAAACAATCATGAAAGGAACAGAGATCATTATAATTTCTGCAATAAATATGGGAACATTCACATTTTACCAACAGTGCAAGTAACAATTATGTTGTAGATACTTAAATAAATGGATTATATATGAATCTTACCTGGGAGGAAATGAGATGTCCAGTTCATACAATCTGTCTTTAAAGACCGACAGCTCTCTGTCAAATTCTAAAAGCTATAAAAGATAGAAATAAATGCATTCACTCTTTAATGTTGAACTGCAGCAATTTAAAAATACTACATTATATAAAAGGAAATAAAAAGAGACTATGATCACACACAGCTTGAGGTATAGCCTTCATAGAATAATTTTTATAACACAGTGCAAAACCATCTGGACTATTTTGATACATAAACAGTGCCTTGAGAAAAGTATTGAAAACATTCATTTTCCTCAGTGAAAGTCGTAACACTGGCTCTTCACAGCACTGCCTTGTGAGCGCACTTATACCACAAGGATATATTTCTCAAAATTTCATTAGCAATCTTTTCAGAGATAAACCAGACTAGCATTAAAAAAGAACTGCAAACTGATATGCTAATCAGCCCATGAGAATGTCAGTGAAATGTATCATATAACTTTGTATTTTCTTTAGGGCACATAAGCAGATACAACAATCACAAGGATGTGTACATCACTCTTCCCAAGCAAAGCTGACCTGAGTTCCTGTACACCTGTTCTGGGTGGTGCATGGCAGAGCAGGCACAGGGATGTGTGACAGCAGGTAAAGGGCGCTCCCAGGCAGCAGCCAAGACACAGCACCAGAAGCAGGTGTTTAACAGAGACGTTTGTAAGTCTGGATTTAATGTCCTGTATAAATATAGGCCCAGCCACATTTGTTTTCCCCTGGACCTCTACAGAGAGAATGAATACCCACAGTCTCTGTTCATAAACACAAACCCACTCACAACAACTCACTGATAATCGTCCCCATTAAACCCGTAACTGTTCCGATGGACACAAATGATCTCACTCCAGAACCCGGCTGGGGTCAGCCCGATGTCCCAGGGAACTGCAAGCTAAAGACAAAAGCTCATCATCCCCACGCTGCTGGCCCTGGCTCCGAGGGCTGTTCTGGCGAGCACTGTCCCACGCCACGGCGGTGTTTGCCCACCGTTCATTAATCATGTCCCATCTCACAGCTGTGCTGATACCATTGGATGAATGGCAGAGGTTCCCAAAGAAATTAGATCGTGTCCCCCTTTCCCCTCTGTCACCTCATAAATCATTCCTGAAATGTGCAATTAGCAGCTACTTGTACACATTAATTATCTGTGTGAAAAGCAGCTACCTGAACCACCTGCACTGCTGATTAGCTCCCTCTCCATGGCTCATCCAGCTCTCTCCAGCCTCTCCTGCCATGCTGCCATATGCAGGTACCTTTGCATGAAGATGCCAGGTGATAGGCAGCTTTCCCTGCTCTAGTTCATTTGACACCAAACTCTGTGACAGTACGCTGGAAAAGACTCCACAATACCAATAACTGTGACAATTTGTGCTTGTTTTAACATCTGATTGAAAGCCTGAGAATTTATTAGGTTTGGATAAATATTTTGAAATATCTGTGTGGAAACTTACAGTATGCATCTAATAATATACTCAACCCTAAAAGTGTTAGGCTGGTCCAGCACTCACTGGTCCAACTGAAGCAGTCTCAACATACCTGAAGAATAAATGGATATTTCCATCACCATCCAGACTGGGATTCTGTATTTCAGTAAGCAGAACAGACTGGTAGTCGCAATACATACACACACAATTTCATACTGGCTATGAAAACAAATGTTACTATCCCGTTCCTGCTCCATGTGTCTTCACCTTCAAGGTATTAACTGCCCTACATGAATCTGGGATAGGAAGACAAGTTGCCATCCGCAGTTAAAACTATTAATTGAATTGTATGTCTATACATGTTTCGTACTGCTCCAAGTAAACAGCTCAGAGCAGGGAAGAGGAGGTGTCAGGAGAAAGGCTGTTTCTGAAGTGTTAAACTGCAAGGACTGAATGAAAGAACAATGCTCCACAGAACACAATGGTATAAATTACTCATGGGCATCCCAAGGGTTGGCGAAGTTCAATAGATGAATTGTCCTCTCACACCAATTAACATTTTCAAAATTTTGTACATTCAGATTGTTCTTGCTGTGATGATATTTGCAAACTCAATGAGGCCTGGCTTTGGAGGACTAAGCATTTGGATGTGTATTATTATTCACAGAAATTTCTGCTGTGTTTGTTTGCTGCAGTTGTGTATGCAGTGTCTGTGCTATGCAGATGAGCTGCTGACACTGGTGACAGATAACAGAAACAAGACAGCATTGTGTACTGTGCTGTCAGATTCCCAAGTTTCCCCAGGTAAAGGGACAGCTTCAACCTGAAGCCAAAGCCCAGCTAGGTGCCAAGAAGGATTCAGGGAATCCTTCTTGGTGAATGAAGATTTCATCCTGCCAAGTAAAACGGATAATTATTTTTACTGGATTATTTGAAAAAGCTTTTACTTCCTGCTATATATTAAATAATTATGCACTTTTATAAATTATTTTTTCCTAGTTATTAAGTGACTGTGTTACAGTGGCTGTCACCTTCTGTCCAAACACATCCACCAAGTGTGCAGACAGACACCTGCTCACTCTTGTGAGGGCAAGGACAGGTTATCTGTGTGCTCAGGGCTGAGCAGTGGGAACCCCCCCACAACCTCTCTGTGTTTACCTGGCACCACTGCAGGCAGTGAGGAGAGGAGGGGGACAGATGATGAAAACCTGAACTGTGCATTTTGAGAAAACTGCAGTTATTCTTTTCAGTAGAAGAGCATGTTTTAACTATTATTTTTTTTGGTGTGAAAAGCTCTTGTATTCTCATTTAAGCCTGTAATATCAAAATGCAAGATTTTTGATGCAAATGCAAGGCGTTCACTAGGTCTTGTCATAAACAATTACAAATGTCACTTGCCCTGAAAGCAACTTTTACACTAAGAGAAGGCCTGATGGGCATCAGTCAATTCTATCTGCTTTAGGACAGGTACACAAGTGCCTGGAGCAACCTGGCATGACAGAAAATGAATGAAAATTAACATAGTCAACATTTTACTGAGGAGCAGTTAGAATTTCACAGGGTAATGTCTTTACTTTTAAAGCATCTAACATTATCTTTAAAAAACTCCACCTGGAACATACTCCTTTCATGGCAATTTCACCACAAACTGCTCACTCATTTCCATACTGTACACCAATCAGCACTGTGAATAATGTCATTGCTGGAACAGGAAACATGAGTATGTCTGTCACTCTAAATGCCTTAAAAATGATTGAAAAATTAAGTTCAAATGCTAAAAATCAATATATTGTTCTATTTAATTTACTCATAATAAGGTCATCCTTAAGAACCAAATCTTTAAGGTGTTACAGGACACACTGTGGTAATTTGAGCAATTACACAGATATTTTAAAATGCTGGTAGTTCATTCCAGAATTATATGTCATAGGCAGTTTTCAGAAGACTGCGTTTTTTCCTACAAACTCAGTTTCACCGAAGTGTTTATACCTAAATAAGAGTGAAGATGATGCAGGGTCTATGCTCCAACACCAAGTTGATGATATTACATCAGGATGTTTGCTCTACAGTGCCCAGTGACCAGCCCAACAGGAATGTTGATGAACACCTGAATGAAAATACCATCCCTCCATCCCTCCATCCGATCCATCCATCCATCCATCCATCCATCCATCCATCCATCATCCATCATCCATCCATCCATCCCTCCAATCATCCATCCATCCCTCCATCCCTCTGTCCATCCATCCATCCATCATCCATCCATCCCTCCATCCCTCTGTCCATCCATCCATCCATCCATCCATCCATCCATCCATCCATCATCCATCATCCATCCATCCATCCCTCCATCCATCCCTTCATCCATCCCATGTATCAATAATTAGATACTGCCTGTGAGCCACTGTGATCCCACACCATGGGGAATGCAGACAGACAGTATGTGTAGGAATGCCTGCAGTTGCAGTAAAGACTATTTCCCATTTAATTTGAGGAGAATTAAAAGCATTCAGGACTGCTGGCCGTGCCAGCTGCAGTGCCCATCACCTCCTAAGAGGATTATCAAAACTGCTGGTTTTCTAGGGTGCTATGCATTCTGTAAAACCTGCTGAAGGGAGTCTCACTTTTTGCTCTCTTCTTGGCAGCACTGTAACATGCATTTATGTGCCAGGGTGGAGGAGAAAGCAATGCACAAATTTCTAAATTTCTACATTATGCAGCTTGACAACAATCAAAGGGTTATAAGAGAATTTAGGCAGTTGCAGAGACCGAGGTTCTGCTTGCTTCAATTTAAAGCAATGAGGCACTGGTAAAAGGTCAGCATCTATTGGGTACACTGCAATGGGCCACCTTGGCTAAAATCGTACACGTATGAACCCCTTCAAACAGGGCAACTTAATTCAGTCATTGGAGTAGAACAATGGCAATTACTCATCAAGACCTACAGACCAAAGTCAGAGCACTGGTAGATCAGGAGGTGATATTAGCAGCATTTATCAAATCCATCTGCAGGGCCCACAAGAGAATTCACAGCTGTGAAAGGGAAATGAAGTTTCAGACCAAAAAGAGGAGATGAGCATACAGAAGCGACCTCAGAGAATTAAAACATGTGGACCCTGGTCACCGTAAACTCCTTTGCCAGTCTTGTGGAGCACACGTTTTTTTCCCCGAGACTTTGAAAAGACAGTAATTTTATCCATCCTTTCAGTCCCAGAAAATTATTTAGAAACTGATTCAGCAGTCTACTGACTTCAGGTAAAGGCCTGTGGAAATGCTGATCCTTCCCACTTATCCATGAAAATGCTGTACACAACTCTGCCTGATTTTAAAGCTACTTCTTTCTCTAACAAAGACTATGTAAAATGATCTATTACTATATATATTTTGAATCATAATCTTCTTTCTCTCATTACCAGTCTTTAAAATCATGTTCCACAGAAAAAAACCCCAAATAATTGAATATAAATGTACCACTTCTGCTGTTTTTGTTTAATATTATATTTCTGCACATATCTATATATCCTGAACGGCAGAGTTGTCAAATCACAAATGCCCACATAAATGTGGATCTATGGCACACAGAGAAATGGCACCAAAGAGATTGTTCTCAACATTGGAGGGGTGAGGCCCAGCAATGCAGGGCTAGCAGCACTGAGGGCTGACACTGCTGGTATGGATAAGCTGCCAGTCACACACCCTGCTCACAGTTCCCAGGGCTCAGCCACCCCTCTGCTCTGCAACATGCAGCAGAATCCAGGTCTTATCCTCCGAGACTTTTGTTACTTGAGAAAAACACCATCAGAAATCAGAACCTGTTGTACTACTTTGGAAATTAGTTCTCAATGAGAAGACTGAAGTACATGTAAAGGATAAACTAGTTAAGAGGCCAAAAGCACCGACACAGATGGAGCCTGGGCATCCCCTCGTGCAGCAGCAGTGGACTTGCTGCTGACCATAGAAGCTCCTTCCACACCCCAGGGGCTCCCTGCCCAAAGGCTGCCCTGCAGCAGTGAATTGCATCCCACCCCTCAGCTGCCTGTGCCCAGCAGAGCCTGGAGCACCCGAGGGGTACCACGGACACTACAGCCCCAGCAGCCGGGATCTGCTCCCCAGGACATCAGCCTGATGTGAGGGCAGGGTGGCCCACAGTGGCTGTGCCCTGTGACAACCAGCTGGTCACAGCTGAACACATGCTTCCCATTTTCTGAAGGGAAAAATGGATCTTGCTGCTCACTCTCCTGGGATTCCAGTGCTTACCTCGAATTAAAAGAAAATTGACTCTGAAAAAATGCATTCACTCAAATTGCTGTTTTCACAACTTTGCTGGGACAGACACTAAATATTATTATAATAATTCATACACTCTGCACAACAGCTTGTGACAAAGCTCCTTTAAAATGTTGGGGATGACTGAGTGAATGCTGACTTTAAAACCAGACGACTTTAATTAGGAATATCCTGCTTGCAAATATGACATACTCAATGGATTACTTCATGAAACTTTATATATCTGTTACTGTGAAACATTAGTTTGTCCCACTTCAGAGTCCAGAGCACCAGAGCTTTGGTGTGGCATCTGTGTGCACAAATATTAACTGTAAGGGTGATGGTGAGATCCATAAACTTGGGGACTGGAATGCAGGTGCAAACATTGCCTCCCTGGATATTGTCTTCCATATCACACAGGTTAAAAAGGGCCAAGGCATGTTAGCAGATCATACTACAGGCTGGATTACAGAGTGCAAATATAGATGAGCTGAACCTACTCTTTGGGCTAGATTTAAACAAGAACCAATGCCTAAAAAAATAAATATATCACAGTACACCTGAATTATCCTTAGGCTGTACAGCAGCTGTATAGAACAGGATAGGGGAAAAGGTCATGAAATAGTATTTGTAACTTTGTGCTATGGACAAATTTTACACCAGAACAATTCATCTATTTGAAGCTTGAGTAAACAGCTAACCCAACACATCTGGATTGACTTGTTTGTGCAATCTGGATTTACATTTATTTTTTGCTAGTGAGAACAATTTAATGGTAATATTTCCAATCTCTGTTATTCCTCATTTTGTAGTTTATGCAGTGGCATATCAACTAATTGCTAATTTGAGCAAATGCAATTCTAAACACAGGTTTGCTGCTTCTGAATAAAGACGCAGAGCATGAAGCCATTTTCCTGCTAATACTTTATGAAAATCAGGCATCTCAGAAGGCTATCTTAAATAAAAGCAGCAGTTTCAGGATAGGCAGGATTTCCTTATGGCCAGTCTGAGGTAGCAATGGTCCTAAGCAATCAATTTCCTTTCTCTACCCTAATTTGCCCTTATACATCATATTCAAGATTTTATCTGGACAGGGGCTGGTTGGCTCAGTGGATAAACCTCTGCCTTTTCACCTCTGGGATCATGGTTCAAGTCATACCCTGATGAAATGCACTTGATCGTCCTAATCTAGTTCCTAGTGGACAGTATTCCCATTATCTTTAAAAGGGTCAGAGCCAAGGCCATTGGGAAGAGTGCATTGTGCTATATCTTGCCTGTTGATTAATACATTTTCAGCGACACCAGATCCTTAATCTTCATAAGCATACATATTCTCACCAAAATCTTAATAGAGGCCTCTTGTGGACTATATCTTTCTGCTCAATTTGTGTATCGTTTCAGGATTTCCTGGGAACACATGCTTCCCTCCTGCCCCCTAATAAATTGCTTAAAATTTAAAATTATGTTTGCCTGAACTGTTTGCAATAACATCTCTAAGTTAACTAGCATGATAATGGATCACTTTAAATCACTACTTCTCAGAGGGAAAACAAGACCTTTAACTCAATCTGCTCTTACAGCACATAAGAATTTTCTTCTCATACTACATCAGTTGATCACACATGGAATAAAGGGAATTTATTCTGTGAAGGGAAACTGAGTCATAACATACTCTCTGTAAGAGTTCACTGTTTGTCCTCCGAGAGAGCTGCTGCACAATAAAAATAAGAAATAGAACCACTTCCATTCCATGAAAATCCAGGCTGGGAACCACTGAGCTTTTCAGCATAACATTCTTGGATCTGGTTTGGAGTGAACGCTGGCACACCAGCAGTGCCCTCTGAGCCCTCTGGTGATCCTGGAGCTGCATGCAGCAGCACCCTTGGGCTGATCCTTCTGCCCCTCAGCAGCCCAGCCCACAGGGACCAGGGCTCTGTGTTTCTGTGGGGCTGGGGCAGCAGGACCCAGGAGCAGCAGGGACAGCAGGATGCAGGACCACCAGGGCATGCACAGCTTCACTACTAGTCACCAGCTCCCACAAACATCAACAGAAGAAAGAGATCATGATTTTAGCAGGAATATCATCAGGTTCCGCAGACAATTAATTCACTGATCACTTCTACTACACATTTTTGGTCAAAATCCTAAGGACAGTGCATTAGCTTCCACCTGGATTCTTTAATACGGATCATAGGAAAGGCAGGAATGTAGGTACCATTCCTCATTTCTAATTGCAGTTAAAGATTATAAAATGATTCCTGATGATTAAATCATTCCTCTGTACTCATTACAGGTTTTTACATTCTTACTATATATTTATTTAATTGACTACTGAAGAAATACAATTTAGCTTGTGGTTCTTTAGTACAAGTCAATAACTTGATTATATTTTTCTCATTACATAATTACCCTTGGCTTGCTTTTCTTTTGATTGTTTTGAAATTAACAGGGAACTGCTTTTGAAAAAAACCCCACTTTTAGCCTGATCTATCACAAACAATTAAAGAATCTGCAAATACCGGGTAAAAGTGTAGGTTTACTCAAGAACCCCCTGGCTCTCTCCTGGAAGCACTGGCATGCTGATTTTTATCACTTAAGGGCTGGAAATCCAAAGCTACATCTATGTTTTGTGTGAGCCAGTGTGAGTGAGCCCAGCAGCACCACAGACCCTGACAGGGAACCCAAGCAGGGGTCCAGGGCACTCTCTGCACCTGCTGGGCAGAAGAGGAGCAGGAAGGACCAGGGGGGCGATGGGGGCACGGTGGTGGCTCCCAGTCAGGGGCTGCTGCCTCTGGGGAGGTGTGAGAAGCCTCATTTGTGCTTTTCCACCACTCATGGGCAAGCCCCTGGAGCAGGATGACACCATGGAACCAATCAGCACTGCCTGGCTGTGTGCAACCCTCCAGGTCAGAAATGCTGAGCTTTTGCCAATTGAAAAGCAGCAACTTACTCTGGGACCTGTCTGATGCCAAGGGGGAACTCTGCGTGCTGCACCTCCTCCTGTCCACCTCTCTCAGTGCCTCCTCCCACAGACCCACACAGGACAGCTCTGTGTGGTTATGGACTCACACCCTGGTCTGTCTGATGGACCATAACCCCGACGTACAATTCAGAACGTAGGAATTAAATAACAAAACAGTTTTGCATGATTGCTACAGCTGTTTTCAAATAGGCTTTATCTTTTTTCCTATCACCACAGGACTGGCTAAATCTGGGTGTTCCTTTCTGAAATACAATGATACAGAATGGTCATTGCACTCTGAGGTAATCAATAAAGGTAATTGCTAAGCTAACTTAGGAATAAACTACAGGTAAGTCTGAATAAGCTACAGATTAGTTTGGAAAAATTAGACCCGACAGATTACAGTATGCATTTCAAACTGAATTTCTGTTAAACACGTGATTTGTATCTATATCAGATTTTTCATAAAAAATAATCATTTTTATAAATATATATTAAGATTCTTTTTGTTGATTACAACGTTAAAAGGAAGGAATAACTGTGTATGGACAATGATAAAGTAGCCTGTTGATAATAAATATTTGTCAGGTCTTGTCACATCCGTACACATTCCAATGTTACTGAAGAGACACGGCACTGATAAAAAAATACCCTCTGAAAAATCAATGGATTTTGAGCTAAAGCAGTTGCTAAACACACAGAAAACATCTTTATCCAACAGCCCCAGTGCTGTGAAAATTCCCAAGCCTTGCATTGGTACAGCTAAGGAAAATTTAATCTTCCCAAATACTCATCAGGGCACTCCATCCTGCAGACCTGACAGCCCCACTTATAATTAATTATACAATTTCGATGGGAATATCGACTACACAAAGCTATAAATCATAGAAAAAGTCAATAGGCATGGACACATTCAATCATGTCCCGACCAATGATTACTACTCTTAAAATACAATAATTATTTTCAGGAGCCAGCTTGAATTAAATTTCTGTCAGGCTGGTACAAGACCGGCGGTTGATGAAGGATGCGATGGATTTTTTGGGTTGAATTCGGCACAGAGACATTCATCGTTTTAGATAGGTAGTTTGTTTTTAGTGATCATGGTGCTGCGTGTTTAACCAGACCATGAAGATTAGATTATCTCCAATGGCTCATTATATCGTTTATCTCTTTCTTCCATGTTTGATCTGGAAGATTTCCCACTTCTTGATGCATGAAAGAAGTGACTACTGATTTTGAAATGCAATGTGTTTTAAGTGGGATTCTGCCTGAACCTTCACACCCCACAGCCCTGTATGCAAATCAAGCAGCAGCCACCCAAAATACCACTAGGACATGGCAAACGAGCACCAAGGACAGCTTTACACAGCTTCAGGAATGCACTGGGGGAAAACACAAATGACAAATACTTGAGTTGTTTTAAAAAAAATTGAAAAGTTATAATAATACACATAGAGGAAAAATCTGGGACAGGAATGCGATTAATATGGGAAAAGGAATTGGGAGGAGACTTATTGCTTTGAATTAAATGTCCCCAAAACTGCAAAATATCAGTGAAAGAAACATTAGGTATTTCCTATTCACCTTGTAAATTGAAACCAAACAAGCTGACAGTAACTGCATTTGAGGTGCATTGCCCACAGAGGTGCCTCTCATCGTGGGCACAGAGGCCACATGAGCTGTGGGACAGCACCAGGGATGAGAAGGGGAATCAGATCTTCACCCCTCATGGACCTTACTCATTACTCTTCTGAGCCCAACCACCAAGGGAAATCTCAGATCTCACATGGAATCGATCTCCCAGGTGAAGCCAGCTTAAAATCTGAGAGGGCACCAGGGCTTCAGCTGCCCTCCATGTCCTGGAGCCCTGCAGACAGCCCAACAGCCTGGCTCTCTGAGGGACAAGGAGCAGGAGAGGAGAGGGGAGAGGTGGATGCCACGGATGCTGTGCACAGCCCATCCCTGGGCACAAAGCAGCAATGTGCCCTGGGAGCAGGCACACTGCGTGACTGGTACAGAGTGCAGCTGAACTGGGAGGTGGGCACGAGGGCCCTCTATGCATTCCCTTGGATACATAACTCCCAGGAACCCTGGATGAAATGGAGAAAGCTGCAAGCAGTGATACACAGCTTTTCCAAAATGAAGTAGCTACCATTTGAAACAAAATCACATTAAAGAAAATACTACGCCCCTCTCCACAGAAAAATCAGAGTCCTTATTACAAATCAGAGTGTGTGTCCCCTGTCTGCTTAATCCTCTTGGGAAGCCCTGTATGCCTGTCCAAAAAGTGACAGTCTGCTGCAGAGCTTGAGATTGCTATTCTATTTACACTTCTGTGTCTAATATATTTTTGTACACTTAGAAGACCCAGGTATTTTCAGAAGGGCTTTGCATTTAAGGGCTTTTCCTAAGTTACTGTGTGATGCACAATGAGGAGCTAGGAAGAAAACAGGATGCTTGAGGAAATGCAGACTAGAGGACAGACAAGAAAAGTGAATTGTTGTATACATTTAATTTACAATATTTTTCCATAAAAAGAAGATAAACATGCCAAAGTTAAGAATCTGTACACAAAATAACTGGCTAAGTGATGAGGAAATCTGGAGCAGTTATTGTGTGGGCTGAATTGTCTCTTCTCATTCTGCAGACAGGAGGGATGATAAGGATAAAGGGCTGGTTAGAGAAAAGCAATTTGTATGTGAGTTCCAAACTTACTCCTTTGAAAGGGTTTAGCAATGAACTTACCGCAGTGCCATTGTTGTCTCTAAATACATCTTGATTAAAATAGTCAAAGAGCTTCTTTTCTAATTGCAGCATAACCTAAATAAAAAAATAGGGAGAAAGGTCAGCAAAGCTCTTGGACTCAGCGACTCAACACCCAGCTGCTGGCAGTGACCCTTTCAGAGACACACAGCCCTTTAAAACCACACATTTCCACATGTCCAAAGCCCCTTGTCAGCATGCCCATTTGCTTGGCTGGCAATCACTTAAACAGATCCAATTAACTGAGCATTAGGTGTGACAATCTATATCCTCCCCTCCCTTTACATTATCAGTTTGGAACAACTATATTCATGCTTTGTAGAAAAGAAAGTGAACATTCAACACTGTTTCTATTTACACAGGGGTGCCAAGGGCATTAAGTTGTTTACCTTTCGGTCATTATCAGATTCACGAAATATTAGCTTGACTACTTCATTTGTGTCAGCTGCCCGGATGGTCTGCATTGTGGCCTTTGCACATAGTGTCTAAGAAAAACATAAGGGGAGAAAGGGAAACAAGCTTACATGTAACAGAAGACCAGATTTAACTGAACATTATCAATAGATGTATCTTCAATGCCCCCCATGAAATATAATTTGCTGGAGGTCAAAATACAAAGCATTACTAATATAAGTCACTTCTACTCATGATGGACTTGAAATAATAAACTGAATTACCACTTGAAGAGAAACAGGCAATATTAGGAAAATATCAATCAGGAAAGGCCAATAGTCATTCAGCTTGTACCATGCAGACAGGTCCTTTCACAGGTATCACTGTGTGCTGTATCACACACTACTTGCAAACATCCTCCAAACCACTGCTTGCAGATAATGACCAGGTTTTGTGTTGGTTCTTGAGAGCTGATAACCACACTGACACTACAATGCTGTGAGTTAACCCTTGTTTGCAAAAACATCTGCCCTGTAAATTCATGTTACAAGTACACTTTGCAAGTCTGAGAAATGCTTACACAATCTGACAACAATTTTCGCAGTTTACTTTGCAGAGCAAATTCCCTCTTTTGAATAAGAGATATCACATCTCTAGATATTCTGAGGACTGGGTGCCTAAAACATATGATGAACCAATATTTTATCAGGCACAGAGGTATGAATTCCCACACAAGTGTTGGGCCTTGATCCATTGGCCACTGGCCTGGCTGTGACCCAGTTCCACAGGTAGTGGGGAATACCACGAAATGGGCTGCTCAAAGGGCTGCCTCCACTGCATGACAACAGCTGAAAATCAAGAGCTTTTAGCAAAGCAGTTGGCGAAGCTTTAGGTATGTTAAGTGCTTTGAAATGCGGGGATCTCCATCTTGACTGTCTGCGGGGCACATCTCACCAAGTGCTCTGCAGCCTCCCTGCGGGGGATGCTGGGCAGAGCTACCCGTGCCCCTCTGCCTGGCTGCTGGGAACCACAAGGAAAAAGTCTGGAAGTGAAACTGAGGAAATTGTTCAAACCAGGCACTGTTCAAAGACACAGATGTGTCCCCACACCTGAGAAGCAACTCAGCATCCCTGGCTGCTGCTGAGGCACACGCTGCTGACAGGATCTGTGCACAGCCCTGGATATGGACACTGGCAAAGACCATGCTTATGAATAAAACCTTATTTTGCTAGAAGTTCTTAAGAAAACTTTTTTTTGTTAAAAAGAATAGTCAAGGAGAGGCAAAGAGGTGACTTTCCTGCTCTGCTCACCACATTCCTTTTCATAATAACCAGACAAAAGGTTTTCATTTTTTAATAACATTAATTTGTAAAATAAGTATGTTCTGTTGTATAGATTTTCACATCCTACTATGTGATTCTATCACAGAAAGAAATACTTATTTTTGGATTCATTATCAGAGGCGCAGTGTCTACCAGACACAACACCATGAACTACAGCTCACTTCTCCTTTCCCCATTCTCACCTTCTCCTGAAGGCAGAAATACATTTCAATACATATTTATTCAAACAAAAATCCATCTGCTTCCTTTAAATCTCAGTTGAGAGATCCCAGTGCCAGACTGGGAACAATTGACATTTTGCTCCCATTTGATAAAAATTTTATCCTTGAGAAAGGCTCTCGCCTATTGGCACATTACAAATAAAAAGTAGCGAGCTAAGCGCTTTCGTTTTTAACAAGTGACCTGAATGGGATTTGGTAAAACCCCACAAATCTGTTATCTTACAAGTTTGTGAATGACGCCGGTGTTGATTCCCCATCTCACTGAACAAATGATCTCTATTTCTGACAAACCTTCCTGGACTGTTTCCTCCCTCCCCAGAAGCAGTGCCATGTCCACCTAGCTCTGGGTTTACCCTAAACCACCGGGCACGCTGGTGGCACCAGAAGAGCTGCAGGTGTCTGTGCAGTCCCAGGTTTCACTGGCAGAAGGAGCACTGGCCCCAGGGCACAGGCACGGGCTGCTCTGCCAGAGCTTCGCCCGCTCCGCAGGACGTTCCGGGCTTTTCTGAAGGCCTGGGAGGAGAGTGGGAACATGCTGGTTAAACGCCACCCTGCCGGGCAGGAGGAGTGGCGGGCTGGATGCTGCGGGAGCTGCCCCTCCGGGACCTGGGACCTTCAAGCACAGACCCGTACCTGTTCCCCCTGCCCGCCGATCCCTTTGTCCGCCCAGACTCGCCGTGGCCATCTGTGTCCATAGGGACCGAGGGAGCCAACCCAGCAGCGAGCCATTCCCAACCTCGCTCCCTCCACGCGGGTGATTGAAATTCAGAGCACAGATCAGATAATCGGGTCAAGCCCAAAAAAGGAGGCTTTGGGCTCATGTGTCACAAATCAGTCTGGTCCCTTCAAACAGCACACCAGATTAGAACAAGCACCCGAACAAACCAGAGCGGAAAACCCGCAGCTCTCTAAAGCTGGTTTCTAAAGCCCTAACAAATCGCTCCATCTTTCACTCATTTAAACTTTCCAAATGAGGGTCAATACGGTCCCCGAGCATCCAAATGCTAATGCGCTTAAGGGCGCTTAAGCAGCTTTCCAGAGTGAATGGGCCAAAGAAGGGCTCGAAAAGACACGGCAGAGTTACTGTCACTGTCAAAAAGTCATTGTAGCCACCCCCAGAGTGGTTGCAATTCAACAAATTCATGATTTCTGTCTCTTAAAGGCATCTGCTTGAGAACATTTTTTTCCCTGAGCTGCTTTATCTCACAACGTCAGGCTGGCTCCAAAAGAAAAACCCCGCGATCGACTCTTGAGAACCAATACAGAGAAAGGACCCACATACCTTATTGCTTTCAAATTTCACACACACAAAAAGTTACCTTATTCACAGACAAAAGTGATTGGGCAAAGGTTCATTTCTTATACAAGCTGGAGGCACTCCTTTTTTCCTCCTCCTTTCAATTTCTGCACAGTCGTAGTCACCCAAGCAGAAAACTTTCGGGACCATGTGCAAGTCTGCTTATGAAGGGATTTTTTGTTGCTAGCAAAGAAAATCAAAGTGCTATGAAAACACTGTTCCTTGCTGAGTATTCCCTCAGAGGTATATTTTTACAAGGGCAGAAGAGGGGAAACCAGATATCAAAACTCTACATAACTTTTATTTTTAAAAAAAACAACTTTTTTTTTTCTTTGGAAACAAGATTTGGTTAAAAACCTTGCAGGAGAGCTGTATTCAGAGCTGAGAGAGAGCTCAGTAGCCAGCCTTTCCCTAGCAAACACAACCATATCTAATTCCTGTTTTCCCATACTCTACACAGGTAGATGCTTTGTAGCACTTTTGAAATAACCCTTTGCGATAATTTATGTGTATTGAATTGTAAAACATAGTCACAACTTTCCTGACAAAGGCCTTGGAACGTAATAACAAAGCCCTGTTACACAAAGCTAGGAGGAATGTTTTCTATATTTACAAGAGACAAATCTGGAACTTCTCAACTCGGCAATTCCCAGAATTACACTCTTGATTTACAGCATAACACACCTTCAAAATACATCTGCTCCCCCCATACACCACAAATCAAAGTGATTAAGACTGCGTTTCTGCATACTAACAGGAAATAGGGATACAGGCATTAAAACAATTGTTATATACATAAAACACAACAGTCTATAATATACACTTTGTATTGTGTTTATACGGCAACACTATGGACTGCACTGCTGCTTCCTGCTTGGCTGAAAACTGCAGCTGATTTTTCATTGATTCCACAATCCTGCTTTCTGAACATCCTTTAGACTCTGAGTCCACATCCTGATGTATGAGCTATCACATGCTTCTAAGTCCCTCAGTAATTTTTAGGGGGTGGGAGGGAAACCCCCCAAAATGTGGTGTTCAAGCACCTACAGACTCAGCCTGTCCTATTGCATCTTCCACTGATGCTAAAGATATGTATTATTGTTCTCTTCTTAGGACTTGATATCACTTTGAATTCTTCTTAAAAAACAGAAGAGAAAATAGAATATATACATTGCTCCTTTACAATTAAAAAAGTTCAGCAATAGTTGCCACTGGAATTTGCAGTAAGCTGCACAGATTGACACAGATGTGCTCGTGGCTGTGAATGCTAGGAGAGAACAGGAGCCAAATGAAATAAGGTCTTGAGCACATGAGCAACCAAATCAACCAAATTTAAGATATGTAATTTTTTTTCTAGTTACATACTCAGTGGATTCTGGAAGGACAGAAAAGACAGACACACATGTATCATTGAATTATGAAAGTGAAATACTTCTGAAATGCTGCTCAAAACCCAAAATCAATCTGACACTTATTAAATTAGGACAATAATTAAAAAACTATATTGTTATTATCTGGATGCAAATTGTATTTGAAATAATCAGTGAGGTAAAATATTTGCTACTTTGGGAATAACAGGAACATGTGTCTTATTTGGGCTTCTCCTTACCTCTGAGGAGATGACATGATTTCCTGGATATTGGGAATACAGCAACAGCAAATTCCCCAAGTCACATGACATCAGACAAATAAAATTTGCAAGTGAGAAAAACAAAGTTACATGTAACTTTCTGAGCCAATGAGAGCTGTGCATTCAGCTACAGACAGGTAACACTATGCTTTTTAAACTCCACCTTGCCTTTGAAATGGAGGCTTATTATGGCAAATTTTTCACAGCCACTGAAGTTTTTGGCTTCAGAGCTGCTGCAAAAATCAAGGGCATCCCAGGGCTCAAACTCCAGGGTACAGCAACCAAACCCTATCTGAGAGGACATACACTTCTATTGAAAAAAATATCCTTTAGACTATATATTACCTTGTGTTAACTTTAACTGTGTGTAAATAGCAATAATATCCCAGAACAGCTACTACACTTTCCAGCAGCAGGAACTGAATTCAGCAGTGACGTGTTAGCTGAATGAAGAACAAACACAAACAAGTATTAATGAGAATCCACAGAAACTACCAATAAAATGACTTCCTCTTTGGATGCTCCCAGAGGAGTCAGCTCAGTTTGAATTCCCTTGCTGACACCAGACATCAATAATATGCATTCAGGGCTTTGATCTGACCCAGATAAACCCACAGCACTACAAAATCTGGAACTTGGAAGCAATCTGCCAGAAAAACATCTTCCCTCCTCCTGTCCATCCTTCTAAATAATTTTGTATTACTATTTGATGTCAAGTTCTCCTGAGGGAGTATTCAAAGATAAATACTTGCTTTTTCATAGTTACAGAAACTGGGACAGTGCAACTGTTCCTAAGGAAATTCTCTGCATAAACACAACATATATGTCTTGTCCCATAAGGTCTGATCCTCTTCAGATCTAGTCAGATGTTCTGTTACTTATCTTCCATTATTTTTTCTGCTTTGGCAGTATTTTTTCTTTCTGGCAGTAATGCCAGCTTGAGAAATTCCTTGTTGGAAATCTTCAGAGCACTTACACTCTTCCACTCCAGCTGACCAAGGAGAGGACTGGGTATATTGTTTCTGTTCAGCAAAGACTGATGAAGCACACAGAGTCTGTGATATAAATCTGTTTCTATAGAGAAAGACGAAATCCCCTGCTCTCTTGAATTCAGGAGGAAAGGAATAAGAGGCAGCGTCTCTCCTTACAGCTAAACTTGCTTTTATCTAACTCTATTGCTTTTCATTTTAAAAGCAAAACAGCCTGTGAACCCCATCTGCTCCTATGTGCCTTGCAATTGCCTTTGAGTGGTAACATTTGCCTGTGTTTGCACTGATGGTGTTTGTGTTTCTGCTGCCTCCAAACTTCACGGTTTCTTATAGCCATAAGAAATGAAATATGGGAGCAGTAACATCAAGTAGCAAAAATTTAAGCAAATACCTAAGAAAATTATTTGGTGCTTCTTGACTTACTTCCAGCACTGGGCTCTGAGTCACTGGAGCCTGTCAGCTTCACTCTCCTGGAGCCCTGCAGGGAGCCCACGTCCTGGCACAGCCCAGTGCGGGCACGGCCACCCCTGTGGCCGAGAGCTCCGTGCTCCCACCTGACCTCAGAGCCAACAGCAAGGCCAGAAACACTCCCAACCAGCAATGCCAAAGGGAGTAAATTCAGGAGTTTGCCCTTTAAAATAATAGGGAGTTTTTTACAAAATCAATGGCGTGACACAGCTCAAGTTCAAGGCTTAACCTTTGGAGAGTGTGACCCTTTGGCTCCCACATAGTAGACTCTCAGCAGCAGGTATAATTGGGAGCTGACTTTTAAAACATGTAGTGTTGGGCAATTCTGAAATCAAATTATGTATGTACCTAAAATCTAGATGTCCTGAGGCAGCCACTGAATACTTTTTAATCACAAAATTAGAAATAATAAAGAGATTAAAAAACTTTTTTCTTCTTCCTATTATGCAAAACAGCAAAAAAATCTGTCGTCCCTTAACAAAGATGGGATTTGAGACGTGGAACAGGTGACTTGCATGAGGCACAAGTGCATTGTTGGCTTCCAGCAGCTCAGGCTTGGATTCTTGTTAAGAATAAGCACAATGGTGGGATGGATGGGTGCCCTCTGGATGGACACACTCCCTCCAGGATGGACATGTGCCCCCCAGAAGGGATGAACACCCTCCAGCTCATTCAATGGTCATGAGCATGTACAGCAAAGTGGAAGAGATGTCCATGTTCTTCCACTGTTTTCTATCTATGAGAAAAAAAACCCTTCAGGTTGACTTTACTTTTTAAGGAAACAAATGTGACAGGAAAATAATTTTCAGGTCACTGTAGCTGGTTTCCAGACCTGAACAAGTTGGGAATGCAAAATTCACTGTGTTGGTAACTGAAATATGCTGCATGGTGTTACGGTGAGACTAAAACTTTGTCGACCAGGTGATGTCTTCCTGATGCACCACGTGAACCATTTCTTTACTGTATTTTTCCCCTGTTGTTTTGTCTGACCAGCCTCTTTGACTCAATTCCTTTTTATTCTGCCATATCTCATTAATTTCTCATTGACATACTCCCTGTCTGGTTCACCATCATTTGCTTCTTTACTCACTTTTGAAATGGAATATGAGTCCAGCAGCCTGTAAGTTCAAACAATCCTTTACAGCTAGTTATGGTTCAAGCAGCTCTGTGAGCCCTGAACTGTGCCTCTCCCACCCCTGCAGTGGTGCAGGTGCCAAGCACCTGCTGGGCTGTCCCCAGGCACGCTGCCCTCCAGCAGGCTGATGCTGCTTCAGCAAGACCCAGGCCATCATGGAGTTCACCCATTTCCAGGAGCCCGTACCACGCATTAAAAGAAATATTTTTGGATGAAATGAATGAAGGATATCTTTGTAAAATAATGTGCAACGTTTGCTGTGTTCTCCTCGATGAGGGCTAAGATGGACTGAAAGCTAAGCATGTGTACACACCCCACACCCAAAAAAGACAATAAACATCACATAAAAATGGCATCACAATAAAAACAGCTGGGGGGTAAAACGGTGTGGAGAGAGGAAGAGGGGTGGCATGTTCTCTGTGCTGCCTCGATTCATCACCCTGGTAGAGCAGCCCTGGGGCCCTTCTGGTGTGGCTTGTGATGGGGTGAGAGCAAAGTGTGCAGTACAGCAACATCCAGGACCCGCAGGACATGGCCTCCACTGACAGGTTCGAGGCTCGGGGCCAACAGCCCTCGGCCAACAGGGGCACAGCTGATCAGAGAGAGAACCACTTGCAGGAACAGCAACTTCACAGCACTGGCTGGGATTCCAAGGGATTTAACTCTGCAATGAATGCTGATCCCGGGCACATTCGACCCCACCTCTGAGGGCACCACTGAGTGAGGAAATGAGGCAAGAAATGAAGCACTCGGGGTCCTCCTGCTTGTAACAACCAAAGGCCCTCCAGAGAGGATGGGACCTGACTGGGCCCTGAAAGGGTATTCTACAGAGTTTCTGAAACAGAGATGAAATTCTTTTTGTTAAGCAAACCAAGACTCAAATATGTGAGACATATGAGCACAGAAGTGTTAATGCAGCATCATTTTAGAGCTCGCAGCTGGGCTGGCTTGTGAAGTGCTTTTCTTTCCGCTGTATCTTTAAGTGCTGTTAAATTCATTTGTCACTTGATCGAAAGCCAACAGGCTACAAATCTCCCAAGCCCCTCTGGTGCTGAATAGTGACAGGAGGATTCTGTTCTGCCATCAGAAAACATTTGTGCACAGCTCTGTCCGCAGTCATACACGCTACTTTAACTCATCTGCCTCCCCATTCTCCCCAGCCTGGGAGGACAAATTGCTCACTGTGGCTCCCTTTCAGAGGCAGCACAGCGCGCAAAGAATCATGACTGAGCAGAAACACAAGGAACAGGCACATAAAAATTCATCACTTTGGCCTACTGACCTCTTGCCACTGGATTTGGCAAACCCCATCTCAAAAAGTAGCACCGAGGGAGAGCTAAGCAGAGCGGCTGAGTGAAATTACTGACAAAAAATATCCTGGACACAGGAAAACCCCACCAGATGCTTCATTGTCTTTGCAGAGAAGTGGTGCTGAAAAAGGGGGTGATCTACCACATGGCATATTGGGTGGAATAAGTAGTGCCATTGTTTCAGGGCAGCTCTGTCACTTTACTGACCGCAATACAAAGAGGTGTAAAGCAAGATTTAATCCTGACTTTTTAGTCAGCAGATTAAAACCAATCATGCCAGATGTCCACAAGACTGTTTAACATACAGAAAGCTTTTTCATACTCTACAAAATTGTAGAAGTTGTAATAACTTCTTTATTTCCTCTAGAGAGGCCTTTTTCACTCACTTTTAGCTAGAAAAAAGGGAGATGTTGAAATAGATTTTAAGATGTGCTATTAATTTTTACTCTAGCCTTTCTTCTCCCTTTTGAGACAAAGCAAAATAAAGTAAATTCTTTAACTCCTCCAAAATTAGACAGGTATGCCAAAGAAAACTGCTGGTATAAGAAAGTTGTGATTTAAAAAAGAATTTGTACCCATTAAGACCCGTAATGGATGCTATCAGCAGTGTTTTAAGCTCTTCAAGTAATACTTGAAGCAGTGAGAGACATGAAAACACGATGGTCAGCGTGCTGAGAAAGCAACAGATTATCCTCTTCCCCTCGAAACTGGAATTGTGCTGGTGGGAGCTCCTGCCCAGCCGTCTCCCCACACCTGGTCTGAGGATGTCCCAGCTGGGACAGGAGCACACGGACGGGGCACCACGGGGCTGGCAGGACCCTCAGGGGAGCCCTGGCCACGCAGGAGCCTGGGGCAGGTCCTGCTGTGCCACTGGACTGCAGGGGATGTCACCTCCTGCAGTGGGACCCAGAACCCTGACCAAAGTCACTGCAAGCTAAAATACGAGTGCTAAAAAGTGAAAAATACTCACTGAGTGATCTTCTTTAAACTCACCTACATGACTGTTACACACTTTGCAGTGCTGCTGCTTTCTTCTATTTCTATTTATGAACAAATTAATATCCAAAAGTACTATCATAAACGATATAAATGCAACAAAAACCGAAGTATATTTAATATTTTTTCTGCTATATTAGTAAAATGGAAAAAAGTCTGCATATTAGTGTTCCCCTGCTGAATTTCCATATCCAAAAATGCTGCAAAATTCAGCAAAACTCAAAATGTACATTTAGTTTGTCATATTAAATTTAAAATAATTTATGCATTTAAGAAAAAATAATTAACTTCTCTTTGGAAAAAAAAAAAACATAGATAAAAATAAATCACTTCAAAATTTCAGTATTGGGCAGATTTGTATCACATATATCATTTAGTAATTCAGAAGCCAAATGAGAGCAAGGGATGCTTTGCATCCTTTATCTATCAGTTGCATTGGAAAAAATACAGCTTACATGTTTCATTTGTTTTCTCATCATGTGCTTTAAAAAAATCCTCATTACAAGCTTCTAAAACAAAAGTAACCATCTTAGTGAATCTCTGACCTAAACCAGTACTGCTAAACCTTTCACACCTGGTGGAGACCGAAGTGAAGAGGTAAAACCATAAACCCAACAAACTAGCAAGGCACTGCTTTAGTTCTACTGACACTAAGCTAGGGACAGGCACAACTCCTTTCTGGCTGGTCAGTCCTTGCAGAGGAGCACCTGTAAGACACCTGCAAGCTCTGTGTTACTGCAGGTGGGGAAGAGGCTCAGCTGTGTGTGACTGTGGCTGTTCTGCCCTCCTGCCACCACATGAACCACTTTGCATTTTTCCAAGCCAGGGTGCCACTTCTGGAACTCGAGTCAGACAGAAGAGTAAGTGTGTTATGGCCGACCATGGTTTGCAGCATTATAAACCACAGGCACAAGGATAGTACCCTGCTTCCTTACTGGAAGATGTGTTTCATTAGGTTAATTAAGATGCACAGTTTGTCTTTCTTTCATCATCATCAAGGAGTACAATCCTTACTGTACTCCTTGCAGGTCTTGTATCATACAAGCTAATGATTCTGTGACTCCGTACTGAACATTCTGGACAGGCAGAAACCTCCAGCACTGCTTCTCGTTTGCCCAGTGCACTCTGATGGCTGAACAGGTGTCACACACTGGCTTTAAATCTTCTGGCCTCTCGCTGTCATCCTGGAGGGACATGGGCAGGGACAGCAATGAAGATGATGGTATTTCCTTGGTAACAAAGTCCAACTAGAGACTCTCAAGCTACCTTACAGGAATAAGTCAACCAAGTGTGAACCTGACAAAGAGATTTCTGCCAGTTAAACACTTACTTTATTACCACTCATTCCACCCCAGAATTTGCACTATTTTAAAATTACAATTCTACTCTCTACTTCTGAATTTCTTCAGGCAAGTCTTGTGGGTGGCCCTCAAGATACATTTTACCAATTTTTCATGCCCATCCCTCGAAATGTGACCCTGCTCCTGTGCTTTTATCTCTCTGACAACTTCACACAGGAAAACATGCAGCCCCTCTGATAGCATGAAATCGGAAACAATAGCCTCTGGAAACAAAGGGGAGGAGGGAGGCAGGGTACAGTCCAGGTCCTGGCTGATTTTAGGCACAAACAGATGTTCATAGGACCCAATACCCTGAGCAAGCTGAAAGGAAAAGCTTGTAAAAGAAATGGACCTTAAAAACAATGTATTGAAGAGCTTTAAAATAAAGGCAAAGGGAAAGCAATATGGCTTTCACTGATAAATCTCAGCTAAGAAAACCAAAGTGGCACCATGAATTTCAATGATGCATTTTTCTTTCTCAATGAACTCTACAGCTCATTTTGAAATCTACAAATTGCTTAAATCTCAACTTAGTTTACAAGTCTCCCATAGCCATTAAAAGGTTACAATACAGGCATTTCTATTTCTTGTAACTAATCACCAGAGCTGGAAACACACAGCAAAGCCCTGAAATATAGGCTAATGCCATTATTTTAAAAGCTGCTTACAGCTCAACAAAGAGGAATATGCTGAAAGAATCTTGATTGGAAAAAATCTTAGACTAGCTGTTGGAACAAATTATGTTCAATCTCCTGTTCTTTTCATGTGCACTATTTCAGACTCAAAAAGCCCCATGGAAAGAATCCGTGAAGAGCTGTCCTGAATTGGACTTGGGTTCTGTTTCACAAAAGCCAAAACGCAGCATTTACAAACGAAACAAAGTGTGGAATCATTCCTCTGACTGAAGTTTCTGCTTTTGTGATTAAAACTCTCTTCCTCTCTCTTGAAGAGCCTGCCATCCAAAAGGCCCTGTGCCATGCTCCAATGCACAAAATACATGTATTCATTACAGGAGAAAAAACCCTGAAAAATTTGGCACAAAGGCGGGTGCATAGCTTAAGTCCTGTGTAGGGTAGCCCTCACTTGAACTCCGCTCATTTGCATAGATTTTACCTATTGATTGTCTCTATCAGGGATACAGCGGATGGCTAAAAGGAACGGTCCATCAGCTGCTTGTGGTCAGGTGCAGATTTAACTTGATAGTTATTAGCATCAATTAGACTCACACAGCAAAGAAATAAAGAAGTGGAATCTTTTTCCACCAGCATCAAACTCAGTAGGAATTTTTTTAATGACAAACAAAGCTGAGACTGAAGGTACCTAAGTCTGCTCAGGAAGCTTTAGGAAATTACAGGTCAGAACTCCATCCAGAAGTGACTGTGCATTTGTCTAGTCTAATCATACATACCAGATCCTACGTGGCACCAATTTCATCCTCAACTGAAGCAAATGGCACCTCTTTGACTAAAATAAACCTTCAGAAAGGCATGACCTCTTTGTAACACACAGGACAGTCACCAATTCCTCTGGCAGCCACTCCAGGAAAAGAACCACTTATTGATCACTCTTGCGGCTCATTTCCCACATATGATTTTTAACTTTAAATTCTCTGTTAGAAGCTTCTAAACATCACTTAGACACAAAAGGAAGGGGGACATTGCTGTGAACTCAGCAAAGTATGAAACCACAGCCTTCTGAAACCCTCTGACCTATTGGCAAGGATTGTCTGAGTTAACTGGAGTGGAGCTCCAAGGAAGCCCAGCAAAGCTGGCCCCACAAGCTCTGAAAACAACTCCTTGGCACACAGATCTGGCCCAGTGTCGTAAGGGGACAGAGGGCCTTGCTCTCCTCTCACACCAGACTGTGACTTTGCACTGCACGGAGTGGAGGTGTGCAATGGATTTCAATACACAGGCTCAGCAGCCACATGTAAAATCAAATACGCAATTACAATAAATTTACCTAAAGATGCCTCAGTGATTATGCCATGGCATTGCTGTGGGAGCTGAGGTTCAGCTGTTTGCCTTTGGTGTCTCCCACTGCTCTGCCACTGACCCTTTGGTGGTCCCGCGTGTGCAACACAGCCAAATGCAAAATTCAGCACTGATGTTTTCAACAAACTCATCTTTCCATAGGGTCACTTGATTTCACTTCACCACCTTCATCCAAATTGTTAATCTCAGGATAAACTGCCTTGTTCAAGCATGTTTTGTGACTGCATTTTTCTCTCAATTTTCTTCTCATTACCAACTCTTGCATTAGGTTGCCTGAAATGAATGTCAAGCTAATGAGCCTTCAGCTATTGAGAACCTTGCTTGGTGTTTCCCTCCTTTCTTCCCCCTTAACTACAGGAACAAATTTATTCTTCTTCTAAAAGTCTGTAATGTCCCAAGTACACCAATTAGTTCTAAACCAACTTTCAAGCCTGTTGGTTACAGATGTGCCATTACAATTGGCTATTCCTACTCTTTAAATTCCTCCTTCTGACTGATCTGTCAGGAAATATCACTCAGGCATTGGTGGCTCAAAGATTTTCTTTGTTTTTAAATTACACACAAATATGTCAAGTTTAGGAGATTTCCAGTACATTCAGTGAAAAGCTTAATGATTTTTCTACTTCTAGATGTGAACAAAGCACTTGAACCTTGTATGGCTACAATACTGACATCCTTGTGAAATTCAGCACTTGTTAAAACTGCAAAATTAAAGGACAGAAACGAAAAATAAGTCTTGCTGACTCTTTCAATGACATTTACAAGTGGGTTAATACTGTAAAGAGCTACCCTTCCACACCTAAGGGAAAGAGAATTTATATCCATCTAAATTTTTGGAATGTCTTCAGATATTTCAGAGTGAGACAACCAAAACAGACTATGGTTTTGAATGGCATTGAAAGAATGCTTTTTCTGCATGAGTGCTAATAATGCAGTATTACAGCTGCAGTGCTGAACTCTCTACAACAATGTGATTTCAGAACTGCAATCAACTAAGCAACCCCAGTGCAGTTTGTACTAACTGTGACACGTTCTACTCCCTGAAGGACATACTTTGACTTCTGAGAACTACACTCAGTATGCAGGAAATTGAGCTGCCCATATAAAAGGATTTTAAAATTACCACTGCAAACCCACTATGAACTAGTATACAGATCTGATCAGTTAACAATCTGTAATTCACCATCTTCAGTGCAAGTTCCATTCAGTTCTAGAGAAATTATCAAAGGTAGGAACAACATTAATGCTAACAGTCTGTATATACCCTTCTGTATCTTCCCAATGCACACACAAGGCTGAAAGAAATCTCTGCAAGTTACTGGCAAAAAACATCAGGTGGAACAGCCATCTGTATAGGAATCATTGGCAGAAACTGGCTTTTGTTTCAGTGGTCAGAGGTTTCACCAGAAATTCTGACAGCCAAGGGCCAGCATCAGCTGTTTGCTGAAACACAGATAATATGCAGCATCAGGCAGTGGTTTGTGTCCTCTGCATAGCCTAACAACAGAATTGCAGCCTTCATTTTGTCTAACCCTGCTTTTATTGTTTGTCATTGTTTCTTAGAGTTATTCTGTTGTCAATATTTGAAGAACAGAATCCAGTCTGGGTATTGATTTCCTAAAGACTTTGAATCACTGCCTTCATAATGCATATATTTTAAGGCAAGTGCACGCAAAAGGTGGAGGTGAAGTTGCTTATTGAATTAAATCAATATGAGACACCATACTGGCAATTATCATCTTGTATTCATTTTATATAATGTAAAATATCCAGCAGACAGAAGAAAAACAAATTTCCATCCCACTTTGGCAATCTTAATTTAAATCTCTTGTATATTCTGGACCTCAGGCTTGCTTAAGTTCAGCTGTTGTCACTCAAGCACTTAGCACACCCTTGACTCTACTCTGAAGCTGGTGATGCCAGGGCAGCACAGTGCCAGCTCCTGTGATCCTCCCACGGCTCCCACTGAAGGGAGGAGACAGACAGCAGTGCAGCTGAAGCCTGGAGATGCTTCTCCAAGAGCAGCTCAGGGGCTGCACAGCAGAGACTCCACGACTAAAAAAAAGCCCCAAATGACACTTAGGAGGAAACACAGGATCCACACTTCAGTGCAATTCAGGTTATGTTTGTGTTTTGCAAGCCTAATAACAGCACTACCATTACACTGCATTCAGCTGAAAACAAACAAAACATTACATCAGGTTTAATTTTCAGGGAACCATTAAGATTATATGAATAAAAATACACTAGTAGTAGCATTTTAGAAGCACAATGTAATGTCCATAAGGAATTCTGCCAGTAAATGCATTTCCTTCCTGTCTCTAAGGTAGCAAGGCGGTGTGAGTGCCACACAGCAGGCTTGCCAGAACACCACGAGGGCCAGTGCTGGATGCAACTAATCCATCCCAGACTTCTTGAGGCTGGAGAGCAAACTAGCAGCCTTTGCCTTTGTCAGAGAGCTGTCTGCTGTGCTCAGAGCTGGACAGATGATGGGAATCATCTACAGCTATTCAACAGCCCCCCTGCACTGAACCACGTGGCAGAACTGAGCACGGGGGCCTCAGTGTGTGCTCCTGCTCTGTTCCCGCCTGGCAAGGGCTGAGCAGATGTGCTTCACTAAGAGCTCAGGAAGATGTTTTTCCCCCCAGGAAGATGATTCCCTCCCTCATATGACAGGAAAGCAGCAGAGACTGAGCATATCTTCCTGTGATACTGGGTCAGTGTGCTGCCTCTTCGCACTGCCTGGGCTCAGGGTGGGAGCACCCCACAGCTGTGCCAGGAGGGAGAATCCCCCCGAGGCATTCTGTGCCCTGAATGAATCCTGGCCCACTCCACAGTCTTTCTTCCCACCTTGCAGGAACAGTTTCCAGGGAGCACAAGGGAGCTGACCCGTTGAACACTTTTTATATGGGACCCCAGGAGAGCCATCAGAGGCTGAACTCAGAGTCTGCTCCTACCAGGGGGCTCTTTCATATACACTGTTCCTTTTACTACCTCTACCAGAAAGTGCTATTTAATTGTTAGTCTTTATTTGTCTCACTGAAAGGGCAAGTTACACAAAAGTGTAGAAAGTCAGCTACAAAGAAAACAACAAAACCCAGCAGAAGCCAGGGAAACACAACTTCACAGAAATGCCCATGTGGTAACATACCTTGCTCTTCCAGAGGAAGATGCCATGAAGAAATATGATAATTTTCAAGGATTTTATTGGCATACTCTTCACTCATTAAAAAAAAAGAAATCTATTCCATGATCGTTGAGAATAACATCAGACTGTATAGGTCAAAAATTGACTGACATCACTCTGGACAGGCATTATTGAGACACACAAAGAAGCTGTTGTGCCTCTAAGCTTATGGTACATTGCAACGCAGTAAATGAAAAGCCACTATTATGAGGGGATGTTTATGTCAGTATCTGAAACAAATCTTCTTTTTACTAGGATAATACTGTCTTAAATTGTTAACTGTTGATCAGATAAACAACATGTGATAAAGATCCTATAATCTCTTTTCATACAATTGGTTTAACCCCTTAACAGCTTTACATATTAAAATATTACACATTAATGACCCTTGTGAAAGCTTGAAAGACCTGTAAATTACATCCTAAGGCACTTCTTGTGTAAGCAGTAATGCCAGAATTCAGGATTAGATTTTAATATGGTGGAGATAGGATGATAAAATTTTCTCAGGAGATAATGTCTCAGTCACTGCTAAAACTCACATCCTGCCCCCTTCCCACTTTTTTGGCCTCTGTGGGAGAAGAAATGGGTTTGATCTCCCTGGTAGGGCTGCAGATGGAAGAGGTATTTCACACAACGCAGGACATGGGGAACCTCTCTTGCCAGGTGGTACCAGGCAAAGGTGACCCACTGCTGCATAACTACATAAAGGGCCAGGAAGCTTTATTTTTCTTTCCTTGTTGGAAAAAGCAACCTAAATGTTACAGCAATTGTTACAGTTGATTTGAGATTCCTAGATTGCCACATTGCATATTTTGCTTTGAAATGTCAAATTCTCATCTCAAATTTGGACCAAGAAAAAATGACACATTATGGGAAATCCTATTCTGACAAAGGTAAAATTGCTGTCTGAATTATCAATACCAATAAAGGTAGATTTGCGGACACATCATAGATTAGAAAGCCAAAGTTTCCTTTAATAATGCACGTGATGAAATACAGGGGAGACCTGCATCCAATACACATTTTTTCTATATTACCACTGTGTGAGTCCTCAGAGGACTTGAGGACCAGAAGCTCCTGTCCTGTTTCTTACCTCTGCTACAGAACTGTGAGAGCAAGAACCATGAAAGAGAGAAAAGTAACAAGCTGCAAGTGCTTATTCCATGGTGCTAATCAGCTCAGGCTGTGTTTCCTGAACTTCCTTAAAATTAATACTGAAGTCTGTGCTAATTTACAGTGAAGGGAGGACAAGGTCCACATTTGCCTGTTCTAGTGCAGGGAGGGCTGGAGAAGCTGGAAGAAAGAGAAACAAATAGGAAATCTGTCTACCAAAGAGTAATACATGTATGCACGTGTATGCCTGCATTGTAAGGTACAATCCAACAACATTCTGAACACCTTTATCCCAACAGCTTCACACAGGGATCCCACAAGGAGCCCAGGGAAGGACAGGCAGTGCTGCCCCTGAGTCAGGGGGCTCCTGCTCCACTGTGACAGGCACAATCTGTCTGAGGGGCTTTATCTGCCAAGATAGTTCAGAAGATCACAGGTTGGATAAGGGGGCTTTAACTGCAGTGGAAACAGGTGTGATCAAAATTTCAACTACAAGCCAAACGATTTAATGCAACAGCAAATGGTGTCTTTTGCTGCCCAGCCCATCAATATGCTCACCATCATTGCTGCCCAGCCCACACAATATCCTACCACAAATGAGCTTTACATACTTTAGGCATCACCGCTTGTCCACTTTCCCTCAGGCTGACCACATTTACCACTGGGCAAATCTAAATAAAAATAAAGTTTTTCTTTGTTAACAACATATCCATCTTGGTTTCTTAGTGCTCTTTCCTACAATTTCTGAGACTTAAAATTTTCAGGTAATATAAAGAATTTTTTTAACGTTCTATCATAGCTGCACACACATCCAGAGATTTTGTGCATTCAGTTCATCAACTCTCACTGTATTTCTGACTCCAACTCAAGAATAAAATTTGCCATTGGAACAGGAGTTGCTGATGATAGAGGCAAATATGATCCTGTTCCTTGATTTTCAGATAGACCCCAAATTATTTCTACCCAATTTTGTTTCTGATAAGCAAGTAAAATATAATTCTTTAATACACAGTGAGATTTTTTTGAAAAAAACTCCCTCTAGGCTTCCATTTATGGCAATGAAAAGAGATACACACAGGCTTTTCATACACTGCAAATATGCACAGTGTAAGCCTTTCCTTCCTCCTGCCTTTTGTTTTAGATCGTCAACGGGTGCCTTTCAAATACCAGTGCATGGCAGATGTTAAAATTTTGTATTGCAGTAACACCCAGAAATAAACTGAAATGTAAAAAGAATGCATTCTTGCAGGTACATCTATTCCTTCTGAAATTAAATAATTCTTAAAAAAAGAAATTTTATAGCATCGACCCATGTGACAGTTTGCCACATTTGAGCTGATAAGTTTCTATGCTAGAAATAACCAAAAACCCAATTAACAGGTGGCTTTATTAAAGTACTTATTACAGATTGCATTATGCGCTACAACACTCCACTAAGTTATTCCAATTACCCCTGCCTAGACAGAATAACTCTGAAGTCCAGGTCTGGTTGGTTTTATGTGTGTGTTTCTAGCCACAGTCCCTGCTGCACCAACAGCCCTCTTGCCCTGCCTGAGGATGGCTGAGTGCCCCTGCCTGAAGGGGAGCACGGCATGAGCTGCCTCCCATACCCCGACTCCAACACTCCCCCCGTCACAGGGGCACGTCCAAAAGTTTGGCAAACACGTCTCAGCAAGTCATCCAACAGATACCAAGCTGCCTCCTGCAGACAGACAGGCACTGTTACACCGGGCAGTGAACACCTGGGCAGAGGGCACCACCTGGGCAGAAGGTACCTGGGCAGAGGGTATCTAGACAGGCTGTACCTGGGCAGAGGGCACCACCTGGGCCTGGCATTAGGATGGGACCAACTGCGAGCCATTGCTGAGGCTGCTTTTGCAGTGCATGAAGCAGCAGCCTCCGGAGCTGCCACCCTGGGGAAAGCTGCCAGGTGCCCTGCAGGTGCCTCTGCAAGGTGCCCTGCAGGTGCCTCTGCCAGGAGCTCGCAGGTGCCTCATGCCCGGGGACCGCCGCTCGCCCGCAGGAGCCCCCGGCTCCGTCCCTCCCTGCCCGTTCCGAGCCTGGCGGGCACATCCCCGCAGCCACCGCCGCAGGACGCCCCGAGCAGTGTCCCTGCTGCCGGCAGGTGACGGTGGCAGGCGTGGGGCTGGGGATGGCACCGCTGGCACTGCCAGCCCAGGGCACAGCTGCCGCCGGCAGCGCACGCCGTGCCACCCGCACCGCGGGCTCCAGAAAGCGCGAGATAATTGTACTTAATTTGTGCACGTTTTAATTACAGACCAGGCAGCGCCAAGTTTGATGCACGTATCATCTTGCCCGTTCTGCTTTGTCACCGCGGCTGTATTCATTTGCATCTGAGGCTGGAGGAGCTCGGCAGAGGCCCCGCTTTCACAGAGCCATCCTTCACAGGAGGACGCCGTGCGGGACCTCTGCTGCTGAGAGCAGGGCCACCCCTTCCTGCAGCCACAAATTAAAAGCAGGTTTATGGCCACACGCTCCGAGACCCCCGGGGGCCCCAGAGGAGGCAGCCAGAGAACAATCCATTCACTCATCTCTCCCCTTATCTATGATGGAAGTAGAAACAATTGCATCATTTAATTTACTTTTGCAACGGGGATATGGCTCATTGGCCCCTTGTTGTTTTGAAGATGGATTTAATTAACCTCCTATGAATCTTGCCAATACGTGTGGCAGCATCAGTATGGAATGAAAGACGTCAAAAAATCAGCTGCAAGGTAATGAGCATTTCTCAAGCCTGCTCTGCTGAGAGGACTCATGGCTACAGAGCTTGGCCCCAGCAGAAAGCTGAGGAGCAGATTGAGTTAATACACTGCTGTCTGGCCTCTGGGAATCCGAGCTCGGGTTTGCCTTAGACTACTAAGAAGAGAGGTAATTGAATAATTCCTAGTAGCCACATGTATCTTTAACACAGAGGCCATTTGCAATCACAGGAAAATAAATAATTGCAATTAACTACACAGTTAAGTAAATATATCCAGTCCCTCGGGGAAGCAATCTGCACGCTTTTATAAGTCTGGCTACAATATAAAACTCATCACAATGTCTGTGAGAGTAATTTATAATGAACATTTAGCAGGTGCCTCAGATGTGTTGCTGCCATTTACCTACATTAATAAAGCTCTCCCTATTAGACCTGAAATTCTATGCATTTTAATTTTACAAAGGATGCTGTTTTCAGCATTTCCTGGAAACATTTGAGCTTGCAAAGAATGTTAAAATCTTTATGAGAGGAAGGTATTTACAGTGAACTGTTTGAGATTATAAAACAAATCCAGGATTTTACATGCTTTCCTAACTGGAATGAAAACGTGATCTGAAATTTGAGCTATTGATTTATTCTATGATGTGCTGGTTTACCTCAGAAATAAAGCAATGTGTTTTTAATCTTATAAGAATGGTTTAGTATCCCTTTACTGCAGGAGGAAGGGAACCCTGGTGCAGTTTTAAACTATAGAGCAGGACCTCCTGGAGCTCACCACTTGGCCATGAATGAAATGGTTGCACCTGATAGCTCCAAGGGCTCTGTGGGCACCCGCACGTTATCACTGCCCAGGAAAGGTAAGTCTGGTTTGCTTTGGAAGAGGGAGGCACAATTGAGTACGCCCACAACTACATACACTTGCTTTTTATGCCATGTCAGTATTTTTAATGCAATGGAACTTTACTGGTTTCTCAACGCAAAATTAGTCATAATAAAAAAAAAAAAATTATTGCTGTGTTTATAACAGCAAGAATGTGCAACTCCTTCAAGCCCTTTTCCTGATGCATTCAAAGCATCATCTGCAAATATTACTTAGATTAAAAAAAATAGATATAAACACACACAAATATCTGCACCTGACAAGACAGCCAGGTGGTTGAATTCAGTGAATTCAGTCTCCTGAATGCATAAGGACAGCAAGAGCCTCATCCTGACAGGTGACCTGTTTTTGTCCAGGGAAGCACATCTGTACCAAGGAGGAGATAATTAAGTCTCCACATCCATCCATCACTTGACTACCTCCCTTGAATCAGCTTTTCAAATCAGTGATAATTATCTAATTAACTAGTAATCTTTTTCATGACAATTACTAATGGATCATTTGTTGGCTGGAGTTTGCAGAGATCCTTGTTAGTGTCCAATGCATGGGATGAAACAAGTTCAACTTAAAATATTTCTTCAGATTTGAGTAAGATCTAAATCAATTATTCAGATGTAAAAAGCTGTTCATCAGCTTTTATTTTGAAGAAGAGATGTTTGTTCAAAAGGGAGCGAGTGATGTCTCAGAGGAAGAGGTCCCCTTTTGCAGGCACACACTGGCAGTGCCAGTGCTCCTCCAAGCCCTCTGGATTATCCCCTCTGGATAATGGGATTCCACACCCCTGCTGGCTGGTTCAGAGGGAAAAACCATGGTGTGCCAAGAGGGTGTGATCAAGCAGAAATTATGTGATTCACTGCAGCACCAGCAATACAGTGGGAGCTAAAAAGTCATGCCAGAATGAAGACGTTCCTACTTGATCAGATAAAATAAAATCACATGGTCAGAGGTGGCAGAGAGGCACAAGAGCAAGTGAATGATGGAGCCAGACGTGTAAATTCTTATGAGCAGTTATTGCCTTTTAAAAAACATTTAATCAGCAGTTCCACTCCTGGCTTATCAAAGGGCTTCTTGGCAGAAGTCTAGAAAGGAAATATTCTGGTTGACCGTAACCCATGGAGCAGACAGGGTGGGTGGACAAGGTTAATTCTGAGTTTCAAGATGAGGACATTACTTCTTTATCAGCAGGTAGAGCTTGAAAGCTTTTTGTAGGCCAAAATATCTGGAACAAAACTTCTGTTACTACCTTTATACATTTTCATAAACGATACACTTAATCCCTCTCCAGCTTACCAAGCTACCACAAACCCTAACAAAATGTGCTTTAGTGAGGAAAAAATAAAACCTGTTTTTTTCCTGGATACAAGACAAGGCTATGGTTTACCTTGAACAAATGGATTCTGTGATTAACTTGACTTTCTCCTAAAACCTGACAAATTGGACTTGTTACTGAGCTGCTGTTCTTGGGACTGAGTAGCATACATTTTTTTTTTTTTCTTGGAAGTACAATGTACTTTTCTAAGAGACTCCTGAATCAGCAGTCTCAGAAAGAAGGTTTTACTCTCAAACAGTCAAAATAAGCCCAGTTTCTTAAGCCTGTTTACACTTTCCTAAAATGGATGTATTGGATGAGGCAGACTTATAGGTTAGAGTTTCAACTAATAACTAAATAAAATATTGAAATAAAATATTGAAATAAAGTAATTCTCAGATTAATACAGATAGTTACTATCAGATATTATACAGTATATCAGATAGAATACAGATAGTTACCACAGCTGAGAGAATTAAGTTACTTCTTCCATGTGGTCACTCACAGTCACTTCATTTCTCTAATTTCTCACTTCAAACAAAAATAACCTGCCCTCTTTCACTTCTTGGTAATAAACCCCTTCATTCATCCCCCCACAACCTCCTGTCCCCTTCTTACTCCTAACGTGTTCAGAGATTTCAGTATCCTGGTTTTATTCAGGTGACAGCCAAGCTGCCTTATTTCAGAACTTTCAAGCGTGTAATGTATTACCTTTTAAAGAACCAAAACACTAACTTATAATAATGATTAAATTTCTGGAATATACTTCAAGTTCAGCCTACAGTATGTCTCACTGCTGCTGCAGATTTCTTTGAAGTCACCTCATCAAATCTCCTTTCTACTGAATTTTAGAAGACAACTTTCCAGAAACAGAAAAAGTACCTTTGTCACACATGCAACGATAAACTTGCAATGTACTTCTGGTAAGTGCAAAGATTACAGTGACCAAGCTAACCTGTGTTAGCTTTGAAAGGGGAGAGCAGAACTTTTGCAAAAATGATAGGAAAGATGTCTCCTACACGAAGAAACATCACAAATTCAAGTTTCTGTGAAATGCTGCGACAATACTTGTACTAGAGACACTGCAGAGAAGCTGTAGATACAGACTAGAACTGAGTTGAACCAATATAAAAGATTGTATCATTTTTTATATGTTGCAGACACTTCCATATGTGCTGGGAACAGAGGTGCTGGAAGGTATCTGAAACCAGTGGGCAAATAATCTGAATGCTGTAACACCCAAAAAAGTCTAGCATTTAAAAAAAAATCAGTAGGCAAAACTTGGAATTTAAACACTATCAAATCCTCAGCCATCCTTGCCAATACAGGATTAAGTGAATTTACCTGACTGTCAGACAAAAGGTTCAGGTCTTATAGCACACTTTAAAATGACCAAAACCCAAGGAAATGTAGCTCTTTCTTCTGCAGTGACTGCCTTACTAAACACATTTTGTAACTACAAGGGTTATTTTTGCTGGCTGGAGCAGGGTGGTGGCCCCCAAGAGGCTGCACTCTAAAGGCAGATTTTCTGGATGTTTTACACTGATAAAGCACTGGCATTAACCTTCCTTAAAGAGAGAGACTGGCCCCCCAGCTCAGCTGCACAGTCCCAGTGGGATGTGCTGGGATGTGGCCCCAGTGATGCAGCCAAGGCCAGGAACTGACCAGCAAACACTCCTGGAAGATTCACTGGTGCTACCCCAGCAGCAGCGCCTGGCATTGCCCATGTGCCCATAACAACCTCCCCTGGATGGCTCCAACAACAGGAATGCAGATTTTCCCAGCAAGGAAATCAATGTGACTTTAAATTAAGGCTCCCATAAGTGTTCAATAAATTACATATTAATGATTTATATTCTATTAATATGCACAACATTTTTGCATCTGATTTAGGACAGTGCACATCAGGGTCTGGACTCCAGATTCTGAACAGCTCTCAGGTTCTCCCTTTAAATTGGGAGTATTTAAATTGGCTTAATTGAGAAATTATTTACAAACACTTTACTCTTTATGTTTGATGTAAGCACAGTCTCCATTTACACAAGTATTGCTCGTAGCATCTCAGTGTTCAAGCAGCTGTGGTCTCAAGAGGGAATTCAAAAGGTCAGCAAGAAAAGCAGAGATAAATTTAGTAACGTACACAAAGATGACAGGTCAATGGATTAACCCTTACAATTCCCAGGATGAACTCCACTGCTGAATAGTCCATGGAGTGGTTGATACCCATTTGCATGGGCACACATTTAAACACCAGAAGGGGCTGGGACAGCCTTTGGAGCAGGAGGCTCCCAGCTGAGCACAGGCTCACCCTGGGGCTGGCACTGAGCATTTGGGACAGAAGCACCTCTGGCTGCTCCTATTCCTGTTCTACCACTGAATTTCTGAATCAACCTCAATTATGCTTAATGAACATTGCAGAGTGCCTGGGTGAAGTTCTGATTACTAGGCTATGCTACTTCTCCAAAAAAACAAGACAAAATCTGTATTATTATAGTGCTTTGTAGCTCACACAGGCTTGCATCTTAGTTAGGAAGAATGAGAAAATGAATTTTATCATCTTCCAATTACCTTTGTGCTCACATGCAGCAACATAAACTGGCAGGAGTAAAGCAGTCCCAAGATGCAGAGTACAGTGTCAGGCTCAGAAACCCCTGGGTTCACCCTACAGCTCACTCAGTTTCCATCATTGGGGGTTAGTGACACTATTTTGTTTGACAGGGATGATTTTGAAACTCACAGATATAAATGTAAAAATCTGAATCCACTGGTACTAAAGCGAACACCCTCTGCAGTTTCAGTCCTGCAGACTGCTGGCAGTATTTGAGCCAGGAAAAACTTGGAGCAACCCTTCATCAGTACTGAGGGCTGGAGGTAACTCTGCTGCAGAGTGACTAACAGGAGCTCTCAGACACCAACATCCTCAATGACACCATCACAGCACGAGTGAACCAAGAAGGCATAACAGTTCTATGAAGTGATCACTATCAAGTGATCTCTGAACACTGATGATAACTGTGGCAGCCTCAGGGTAGCAGAGCAGGTTTTAACCCTTAACATATGCAGTATGAAGCTCCATATTCTGAATTAGTGACTTGACTTTCATTTCAACTACGCTTTAAACTTCTTGGCTAAATGACTGCACTACAGAAAGGATTCCAAGAAGAAGTTACTAGTTCCATATGCAATGTCGTAACACCAAACTCCTGTTTTTCAACAGATGGACTACTCACCTTGAAAGGAAGGAGAACAGCATCACACCTGAATGGGGGGAAGCCAGCCTTTGGCACACAGGACATTTCTCACAGTTTGATTTACAAAATAAAAACTTTCGGCTCAAAAGATACATGCCTACCCTCAAGGACACCAAAAAGACATTGCAGTACCTCAGACAGTAAAGTGGGAAAACCATGAGATTAAACTGGTTTTCAATCTGGGTATTATTTCTGACACCAGCTTACCTGGAGCTTCAGCATTCAAGTCAAGGTTACCTCAATTCATAATTTTCATAATGAAGAAGGTTTAGTACATTCTTTTGGCTTTATACAAATCATCCTTCCACATCAAGATGCTACTGGCACAAAGGTCTGTGCTGATGACTGCCTGTACTTTTAAAGCGTGGAGTTCTATGACGGACATTTAGGAAATGCCTTTTGTTTTTCCTCAGAGTAGACAGGTAATGCAGCACTTCCTCTACTTGCAGGAAACTATTCTGATTCACTGTGAGCTATAAGGAGATGGCAAAGGTCACAACCATACAGTGTTACTTACTTGTTGGATGTTCCTGTTAGAATAGTCTTGGCCAAGTCTGATGTCAATAAAAACATTATTTTGTTAAATCACTTTTAGGTTTTCTACAGGAAAAAAAAATAAAAAAGAGAACTCAAACCTGGTAGAGTCTACAAAAGAAGAAAAAGAGAAGTCCTACCTCTACTACTGCTTTGGCATCCAGTCTAAAGTTGAAATCTCCAAAGACAAAATACGAAACTTTCTCAAACCGCTGATCTATAATTCTGGAAAACAATGAAAACAGAACAAACCTGTCATTTGGCTTCATATGCATGCAAGAATGTACAAAGACATACGTTATGGTTAAGCACAGTCTCAGAAATATTATTGGAACCATCAAAACTACCAGTTTATACTGGTTAGTTTGGACCAATATATTAACCAGATTTTTCAGTTATTTTCTTTGCTTAGGCAATTCTATCCCCAGCCCCAGTACAATACTGCATATCTGATTTCCCATGCCTGGCTGACAGAGCAAGCTGGGGGAAAGCCTATTTGCAGCAGTTCATACAAATCTTGCAGAAGTGGCATTTGGGGACCATGGAAATCTTGAGGGCATCATGGAGGTCCTTCACACCTTGGAAAGTTTAAGGACATGGCATTGGGCTGGGCAGGTAAGAATTAGCAATGCTGAATTAGCAGTGAGTTGAGAGTATGTTTGAGTTTACTGATATATAAGCAATGTTACCAGTGTTTTTGGGTGCCTCGTGAACCACATGAGATGTGACATGGGAAGGCTAGGCATCAACCACCCCATCTGACAGACTGAGCATCCCTGAGGTTCCCAGACTGGCTGCAGCTCTCTCAAGACAGCTCTGTGTTGTTCACAGCAGATCTGTGCTGAGGCTGCAGCTAACACCTAACAAGTAATTGCTCCAGCTGTGAAGATTGACTTTGTGCTCAAGCCTTTGCTCAGTCCTACCCAGGGAGACATGGCATTACTATCCATCTTTCAAATCTTGTATTATTAAAAACTGTCATTATATTATTAGCCGATCTATTATTAACAACAGTTGCGAGGTACTCTCAACAATATGCAATTTTACAGCTTCTAGAGATCTTGGCATTTAGCAATCCACCAAGTCACACTTATTTTCAAACCAGGAATCAATATAATTCATCTCCTATCAGTGGCTGAGGAAGGTATGAAACATCCAAAACTCAACTGCCACAGCCACAAAGAATTTATCCAGACAAAATGCACAGAACCCCCCTGGGTGTGCAAGATGTGAGAGCTCAGGAATGAATGCAGGCAATATAGGCTGTGAACATTCAGGGAATACACCAACATGGAAGCATTACACTGCCAGAAGCTCCAGGTGAGCCTGGGCAGGTAAAGCACGATCCAGCAGGGCTGGTCAGGAGGCACTGCTGCCCCATTAGCAGGCAATTGTTTCAGATGGCTTTGAGGTTCTAATGCATTACATCCATTTATTCTCAAAGCTATAAGGAAAGATGTAACACTGGATCTGTAATGAGATACTGCCTCTCCTCTGAAAACACCTCACAGTTTTCATCAACAGTAATCTATTACAGATAGAATATTATTCTATGGAAAAAATTATGTGCATTGGGCCTAAGACACTGATCATTTGAAGAAAATCTCTTGCAAAGACTTATCTGTTTCTGCTATGAAAATCTCCAATCCTCCATTTAGCTGACAGATTATTGCAAACACTGTTAATAAATACTGCCCACTGTCAGCTCCCAGCAAGCCCTGAGCAAAACCTGTCACTCCTGACCTACACAAAACATTAGTTTGATTAGTGCCCTCATGGAAAATTGAAGGAAAATGAGATCTTAAAAGTTAAACCATTTACATTGCCACAGTTTGCTAACACTATCATTGCAAAATTGGATCCACAACTTCCACATGAGAACAGACTTTGCTTTGCCAACTGTCCTGATTCAAGTACCAGCTTTGGCTCTGCTCATTGCCATTTACTGCTGACAGGGGAATGACAGATACTGCAGGAGAGACATCAAGGTCCATCGAAGGCCTCTCAAAACAAATTGGGATTATGAGAACCATGCCTGTGATTGAATTATGCAAAGACAGATTTTCCAAATAAACAGACTATTCCAAAAATAGTCTGTGAAAATGCTTCAAACTTATGACTGAACCAGCTGATTAGTCTGCTTCTGATCAATTAATTAAAACTCAGCCATTTCATAGTCCTGCACATTACCTGATTTAAACATGATTTGCATACAAATCAATGCCAGCTATACAACTGATATTTTTGTCCAGCTTCTCCCCTTGTAGCTTGTCTTGTTGGACATTTTAGAAAGAGTGTTTCATGACAGACTAAAGTAAGAGTCCAAATGTTACTTCTCCAGGATGATGCTCCAAGTGGCTTCTGACACATCCCTTTTCACAGGTGGTGAAATTAATTCAGGTGTACAAGAAAATTCCCAACAGTGGCAAGAATGCACACATTTATGTACTTACTAAGTGATGTGGGGTATCTAACAATGAAAATCCTTTAAGTGACTCAACTTAATACAAGTAGGTAACCTACTGTCCTTGTAATTACTTACTATTGGTAAGTGGAACTTACTGTTAGTTCAAGAGTTCCCAAATGTTAGACCTCTTTCAGCAGTTTAGAACTCTGATAGCTCTGTGCTGAAACACTTCCAGGTGCCTAAAGCTGCCCTCAATCAATGGCACCAGAACCAGCTTTCCCAAGTGTGCTTTCAGAGTCAGACCCCAAATCTGCAAAGGAGATGGCAATAAAGAAGAATACAGCAATGCCCCCTCCCCTGGGAAGGTCAGGAGAGCTGCCTGGCACTGGGACAGAAATGGGGCACTGCAAACACAGCCAGGCTGGCCAGGGACACAGGGAAGGTGTTAGGGCTGGGGTGAGAGCTAAACAAAAGTCCTCTGTTCCTAGTGTTTCCATGTGCTAAGCCATAAATATGTACAGTTCAACACGTGTACTGGCAACTGAGAATTCAGAAGACAAATTTTTTTAAAAAAAGAGTGAGTGCTTGCAGAAAAACTAGGAAGGCTTCCAAATCTATGTCATTCTCCTTTGCTTTTTGTTTTTAAAAAATATCCTTTCTTTAACCACGAATCAAATAGTCCTTTAAAAATGCCTCCATGAATCACTCAATGAAGTGATAAATCTGAACCATATAAAAAGAAAGCAGCCAGCCCATATCACCAGTATAAATCCTATGGTTTTACTGGGAGGGCCCAGTGCCATTTCCTTTAACAACTTTCACCAGCTCATCCCAAAGGGTTTCAGCACACTTGAAGGCTCTATTCCTGTACAACTTCAAGATAGCTTATGACAAAACAGATGACTCAGTAAAGATTTTGTGACTCTACAGAAGGCACAGGTATTTTCCTTCCACAATTCCATGTGTCAGCACACACGTGTCACACAGAGTAATCAATGCCTTTGCTGGCCATGCTGCTTGTTGTGACCTGTGCAAGGCTATCAGGAGGGGACAGGGCATCAGAGTGGATCCAAAACTCAAATGTAAATGAAGCAGAAATTTTTTCCAATAGATGACAGCCAGTCCTTCTTTTCCAGAAAGAGAAGTGTTAAATTTGAAAAGGGTGGAAGGACACGTTCACCCTTCTCATCCTTTGCTCTTGCTCCAGAAGGAATTGCTTATGGGAAAAGAGTCTTTAAACATGTTTTAAAACATACCAAAGAAAGATCTTTACTTCTGCACATTTTGGAAATCAATACAACAAATTGGCAAATCAATCAATATAACAAACTGGCAAATCAGCTGCACTGGGAAAAAAGCATACTCCCAGCAGCTCACTGCTGTCCCTGGTAAACTTTAGAGTATGCAACTATAAACACCACAGACGACTTCTCCTCTACCAGTTCCAAAAAACACAGAACTTGTAATTGCACAGAATCCTTGATAACAGATTCTTCATGCCTGGAACTCATTACCTTAATTATTTTGTCAGTTTCAAACTAATTCTTCATTTTTAACTGATGACACTACACTGAAAGTTTTCTGCTCTGAATGGCTTAGTATCTACTTGTCATCACATCTTGTATTTTGACAAGTGGCAGACAAGTTGAATGAAAGAGTCAAAGAGTTTTTTAGCCATGACAGGGCAGTAAGAGAAGGAAACATTCAAGTAATTGTTACTTTCAAGTAGAGTTTACAGTCCAAGTTATCCCCTTGCTGAAATGTTTTGATGAGTTAAATCCACAATTCATGCTTTTTTTAAGGTGTAAACTTGACTGTCACTGCAAATTAACACTAAATTACTACTGCAATTTCTTTGATGCAAAATAAATACATGTAATTCTTATTTTGGTCTAGCAGCTGCAATTTGACTCACTCTGGCTATCATCAAGAGCTTTACAGGCCAAGAAAGAAGCTCCTGTGCTGCATGGACTCATCCTTGCTCTGCCGTAGCAGTCGGGCTCTGAGCAAACCTCATTTCCTCAGCAGAGCTTTGGGCCTGGCAGACCCTGACACACTGTCCTGTGACAAAAACATCTGTTACTCTGGGGGCATCAGGTGAATTATGAGGAACCTCTGACCTCCCCGAGCTGTGCTGCTGACCAGCCTGGCTGGGATGGGAGCGGGGCTGGGGCGAGCACGGGCTGGAGGAGAGGTCACTCAAATGCCACGGCAGGAGCCTGGCACCCCAAATCCCTCTGTAAGGACAGACCTCTCAGCTTGGGTGGCACTGCCAGCTACGCTGACTGTGAGGGCAAAGTTTTCTCAAAGCCACTTAGGAAATGTCAGATCCCTACCAAGACTAAAACAAGGAAGAGGCAGAGGTTCCTCTTCTCAATACTACTGGAAATCTGGGGCTATTTATTCATTTCAGTTGCTACACAGAACAGGGTTCAGAGAAGTCCTAAAGTGAACAATCCTGTCTTATTGGAATCACTGAAATCCTTTTGCAATTTATTTTAAAGTACTCATTGTAGTAGCTAAAAATAAAGTTACTTGATGAAATGCATCTCTTTTATAAATGCTGTATGGGGCACTGTATACATACTTCAAAGCACTGAAATTCAGCCAGAAAGTTATAGGATCAGCTTCTCCTTGCTTTCATACTTTTCCCCCTCCTACACTGTTCCCCCTTCACAGAATGGAGCAGACAAGGAAGCAGTTAAATATCAGCAATTTGGTCATGGAAGAGAGCAGCTGAACATGATTCAGTGTGACAAGAGGCACTGTGATTTGGCTAAACCATTTCTCAGGGCACTTTGTAAGGAGGATCAGCAGCATTATTCCTTTAATAGCCATGTCGAATGCAATAGCCAGCTGGGTTTTGTCCCAGACCAAGGTATCAGCATCAGGTCAGAAGGTAACATTCTGTTTACACGATTATTTCCTAAAGCACTTATCTTCTCCTCGGTGTGAAAGTTGACTTTTCTGTTTGTAAGGAGGCCTAAAGAATTGAGGGAATGGGAAAAATTAGCTACACTGAGCTGGAGCTGAATGGCATTAGGTGGGAGGTCTGAGAAAGGCTGCAGCGGCGCTCAGCAGGACACCTTATTAGGCGCGTCATCGCAGTTCATTCAGGCAAGCCATACCAGTGTCACCAGCATTCCCACACAAAGACAAAGTTCTTCACACAGTCTATAAACATGCCTCCCTGGCCAATTCATCCTAACTTGACACTGCTGAAAAGAGGAGCTTGAGGGTTTGGGGTTTTTTTAAACACAACAATAACATAACAAAACAAAACAAAAACCGTGCAGCTCTGCCAAGCAGGCTGAATGGGGAAGAAGGAGGGACACTGTCACATTTCTTGGGAAGAAACAATCCAAAGGTCAAGCCATATTTTATTCAGTGAGCAAATTTTTATAATAACTAAACGTGTTTAAGATAAATACCAGCTCATATGAGCAGTTCCATCTTGCACAACTTCTGGGGTAAGATACTATCTCTCCACAACCTATTTATAAAGTGCATTATCTGCACATGGGAGTTACTGACACAAAAGCTTTTACAAAGGACAGAGAATCAAAGAATGCTTTGGGTTGGAAGGGACCTTAACATATGACTGCCTGTATAAAATGTCCTCTCCTAGGTGAAGGAATATGAAGATCACAGCTGACACACCGAGACAAGCGGATCAGTTCACTCTTGGTGTGACCATCATTCCTCAGGACACACTGCTCACTCTGTTTTCTGCTGACCTGTGCAGAGCTTGGAGCCACAGGTTCTGTTTGGAGCTGAAGCAGCGCTGGGCTGTGACCCCACAGGGGCTGTGAGAATCCCCCTCACACGGGGTGAGGTGTGCAGGGAACCCGTGGGGCTCTCGCTGTGCGCAGCGCAGCCCGGACCTCGGCCGTGTCCACGGCAGGGGTCACCGCCTGAGGCGTGATGGACTCACCTCTTCTGTCCAGCCAGGATCCCACCCCAACACGGAATGCTCCCAAAAGTGGCCTGGCCATCCTGCTGGCAGAAGCCAGGAGCCGGCTGGGAGGTGGCAGGTGAGCTGACAAGGTTACACAGACCCGCTTCCCCACGGATCTGCCAGAGGTAGTAACAGCTCCTGCAGTGACTTCTGGTGGAAACTTAAGGAACGACAACACCGAAACCTGTCTCCTGCTACAGCCAAGGAACTGAAGATCAAGAGGATGGAAATACAAGGTTTTGGCTCACACCAACCCAGTTCATTCAGATTTCTGCTGTTCCTATCTGCGTTGCTTTTTCTAAGTTTTACTCAGAGATTGGCTCAAACACCTGCACCTTGAGAACTGGTCCCCTCCAGCAGAGGTTTCAGAGACAGCTTTGGAAGAGAACCTTGTCCTCTCCCATGTACCACCTCCCTTCTGCAGCTCCAGTGGGGCTCAGCTTGCACCCTTTTGCAATTTCAAATACACATTTGGAGACAAATTCCAGAAAAATCCCCATCAATTCTGAGTACAAGCTACCTGGTGACTGATAGTTTAAGTGTGCCTCAAAAGCCATAATGGAAGTGCCTTCATTGGCATGCCCAAGGTGGTGTAGTGCTGTCATTAAAAAGATAAAGTTTATAACATTTTTGTGCCTTGTTCTTTCTGATATAATGGCTAAAACCTATTAATAACACCAAAATATCTCAAAAGGTCAAGCAGCATACAGCAAGATGAAGGGAATTGTCAAGAAGCTTAGGCAATCATCTTAGCACTCAAGACATTTGCCAGAGCTGTTTAACTAATTTGTGATGTTCACTTTTAATTTCAATATAGTGCCATTTGGGCAAAAATGTTGTATTTTTTAATTAATTACAATGTCAGCAGCTATTAAGATTAAAAGAAAGACCACATCAATAATAAATACTTAATCCAAAGAAAGGATTACAAGAAGAGCAATAAAAATCAATTTTTAGAGCTGGAAAATTGTGACTTTTTCCTCACTTGACTGGTATTTTCATTATATTGACAAACCCATGATCTTACCTGACACTGACATTCGCCTAATGAAATAGCAGCCCTGGATAATGATGTAAGGACTTGTCAATTCTGCTACAGGACAACACAGCACTACAGCACCGGCGCTGTCATACAAAGAAATTTTCATGCTCTTCAGCTGATACAAGAGAAAACTACAAGAAACCAGAGAAATTGTATGTCTTTTTGAGTCTTTGCTTTATCACAGAATATTAACATCCTTCCAAGAGTTTCTGAGCTCTTCAGTGCTGGTGACACTTGATGCTCAGCAGACAGCACATAACTGCCCTATCTTTCTGCAGGAAGCCCAACACATCCCAATTCTTGTTTCATTCCTCAAATGTAGGGAGCAAAGCCAAAATCCTGTGGTCACTTAGTGCCAAAAGCACAAATAACCACGATATGTGGCAACAGGATACTGACCCATGGTTAAGGCTGAGAAAAGTATTTTTTGTGACATACCCAGAGAAACTCAGACTAAAGACACTGTCTGTCCTAAAGAGCTCATCCATAGGAACGGCTTAAGGAATTTTGCCAGATTTGGGTCTTGCCAGACCTACAAATGCACCTTTTCCAGCTCCATTCCTGTGATGGCTGTAAGGGCAGCAGATGGTGACAGGACATCCACAGAGAGCTGCAGTGATGGGGACCTGCAGGCTCCCACCATCGGGCCTGGTAACAGCTGGGCTCAGGGCAACCGGGAATTAAAAATAAACCCAAATGTTTCTAGAAAAGGGCAATGCAAATGGCTCAGACCCGGAGAGAATTCACTAACAAAGGACTAAACAATGCCTGACGCTGAGAAAAGCTCATAAGCAACCAATTTTACATTATCCCTTTGAAAATCACACTACAGTGGAGCACCAGGAGCGAAGAGAAGGAACAAAGAAGGAGTGAGGACAAAAACGTTTGAAGTGCTAAAAAGAAGGGAACAACCCTCTTTCCAAAGAGCACGGTGATCAAAAAAGTTAAGAGTTGTCAACATTAGGTTTGAACAATGAAAATTCTAGTGGATATAAAAGCAGCAGGACCCATTTCCTTGTTGGAGTGAGAAACTGACTCCTCCTGGTTGCACCTTAAACTCAGCACTGATGGAATGAAGATAAAGAAGCTCCCCACAGGTGAGGCAGCCACACTGACCCCTCTGTCCCTGAACAGTCTGCCCAGCCAGCTCCAACCTCTCCAGCTCTTGCACAGGCAGAGCAGTGGCTGGAAGGGCTGTCCCTCCCATCAGAGCACTTCCCTGTTAGGGACAATCCGAATCCTTCCCAGACATGGAACACAGCATGCAGAGCCCACAGCCTCCTCCCACAGTGCTCCCACCTTATGGGAGTCAAAATCTCCAAGATGCCTGCTGGCCTGGTGCCCACAGGCTCCAGTGGGAGCAGAATGGGGCTCTTTCAACCATTCTCCGTTTTATAACTATCAGCTCACAGCCAACACTGTAAATAAAATCACAATAGCAATTTATTTTCATTTCTCTGCAAATGAATAAGAATTGGATCAACAGCCCATATAGATTCTTCTTAATTGAATCACAGCTATCCCAGAAGATATGGCTATAGGATAGGAGATTTGAAAAGGCACAGACCACAATGGATGCTGATGTCAGTGTCACCTTTAGCTGGACACTAATGACTTGTCTTGTCCAGCTCCAGGCTCTCTAAGAAACAAATTACAGTAAAGAGAAATACAACCCAACGGGAACGTGATGCACTCTGCACATTCTCATACAAAGCCAGTTTCTGAGCAAAATCAAGCAGGCAACAAGTTACTTGCAGTCATTTCTTTTTAAAGAGGCATTCTCTTTCCTTGCATCACATGTTTAATTACACAGGCTCTCCGGGGAGGGGGACTGCTACAGCAAACCCAGCACTTACACTCTACTAGAAAGACACAGCAGCCAACAGGGCAGCTCCAGCAGATCCTGTTAATGGCAAACAGGCAAAAAGGAGTAAAGCCCTTAGGGAAGATGAGGTGGAGGCTCTGAGTGCCACAGGACTGCCATGATCACATCCACACTGCTGGACAGGACTGTGTGGGCAAACAACTGGCTAAAGACTCTCCAGGAATCCTCAGAGCTTTACTTGCAGCATTTCTTCTGAAAGAGCCACAATTCTATTCACACTGGCCAGGTGCAGCAAAAACTGGCTTAGTGCATCAACTCCATTTTTTTCTTTAAATGACACCTTTCTCTGTGATAACTGCAAGTATCTAAAGTTCTGGATTTTGACTTTCAGGTTTTCCCTTCTAAACCTGGTACTGTTCACAAAGATTTATCATAAGAGAAAAATCAGATATTTACCATTTCAATGATGAATACTGAAATTTTATTACCACCTGTTCAGTTTGTAATGCCAAAAAGAAAAGAAGTAAAAAAAAAAAAGAGCTCCAAATGCTGAAAACAACAGAATAAGGGCAAAATTACTGACTAGGATGACCAAAAATTATCATTCACTTAACAGCGAACTGCACTTACTTCTTAAAATTATACTAGTGTATGCTTTTCACTACAATGCATACCATATTTTCCTGCTAAAAATATAAACTAAATAAAATCCACAATGTGTCTGTGCAGAGAGGAAGGACACACACATTGAATTTTTGACAACTGCATCAAAGATGCCAAAGCTCAAGCCAGCAGAAAAACAAGGAGTGAGGAAAAGTGACTTTGGCTGTATTTGACAGGCTGAGAGTAACAAGACAATTTTGCTGGATTTACTCTTTAAAGTGCATATTATCCAAACACACTAATTTTGAGAGCACTTAACCTTCCTTTAAGGGGGAGAATGACTGAATATTAATGAGCTGAGCTTCGGGTGTTTAATGAAAAGCTGTCGATTTGAATGTGATCCAGGGGTTTAAACCTTTGTTAGAAGACATTTGGCTGGAAAGTTTATTTGCTCTGAGAGTGCTTTCTATCTGAATACACAGAAATTTCACTACTCATTTGAAGACTCATGTTAAAATCACCGTGGCAAAAAAACAAATAAAGTAAAAACCAAACCAAACCAAAAAAATCCCAAGCCCTCCTAAAGTGAGCTGCTTTGAGGATCTTCCCAAATGACCCAGATCTTTAGAGCAAAGTTTTCCTTTGCCTAGAAACTAAGTGGCTTTTCTTTTGCTCATTCAGCGGCTAGTTCTGGGAAAAGCCCAAAGAGAAACATTTAGATTGGAGGGGTCTTTGAGAAGAGGTGACAGTTGACTGATGAGCATCCATAAAATGACAAAGAATAGTTGTGTGGAGCCGGTGCATCACATCGCCTCTCCCTGGGAAACTAATTGCTCTGAATTGTTAATAGTAACATTATTTTTCTGGCAATCATTTCTTTTCAATACTCAAAATCAGCATGAAACAGCTCCTTTGACCGGACATAAAAGTTAAATGTCCCAATGTTGATCAAATTAACTTCAGCTATGTGACAATGGACTATATTTGTGAGAAAATAATGAAGGGCACAAAGGGGAGCTTTATGCCAAGATTTCACAGTTGTAATGTAAAAATGTTTCTGTTGAACTAGGCCAGGGAACATTTCAATAGGAAAACAGAAGAGCACTGTCACTCTCATTAAAAAAAAAAAAAAAGCCACACTCATTTTATGGATCTCAATGCTCGAGATAATTTCAGGAAGTTTAGATGGCTGGCACACCAAGAGCCAGGGATCAGGCTAACACCTCACGTCCTGTCCTTCCCAAACTCTCTTGAAGGGCCCCATCCTGCAGCTTTTTCCTCATTCCCCAGCCTGGGTATTGCATTCATACACTCTTCCCCATCAAGTGGCTACAGGACATGACTAATATGCCAATATGGTTAATTACTATGAAATATGCACAAGCATTAGTTACAACAGATGCATGAAAAATTAAATCAAAATGTAAACGCTTTTCCTGTCTTACTCTCACCTATAGCTTACACCTTCCAACTTCAGAAAATACAAAACCACAAGTATTATGCAAATAGGGCTAACTGTACATGGGAATTATCCAAAATGGGCTTTGAAGAATTTTTTTCCCCCCACAAAACATAAAGTAGATGTTCTTATCTCATCACTGTAGACCTGTGCCTGCCTGGAACAACGTAACTGATCTCTGGAGGCTCAGTTTGGGTTTACACTGGTGCTGTCAGAGACTCATTACACACCTCAATTTTCTACATATATGCTGTGTATGTATTTGTAAAGATACAAGCAAACATTTGTTTAACAACAGTGTGATTCCAATCCTCTTGGTCCTTAAAGCAGCAATCTGACACCACATCTTCTCCCTTGCTAAATGGCAAATATTAAACACAATCTGGCTCAGCACATACCAGTGAGCTGCCTTTGAAAGTGTTCCTCCCTCTATTTAACTAATTTTAATGCTTACTATTAAAGCTAAATCATTTCAGGATTAACTTTATTAAAGCAGAGGCTATATTAAAGTTAAAAGAACAAACCTGTCTGCTCCTCAACATGCTATTAGGACTGCTAACAGATTTCCCCAGGAGAAAACTTCTGGTTCAACTTTGTATGATTCCCTCAGTGCTTTTTCCTTGGTTTTCCCCCAACCTCCCCCCGCTCACAGAGGCTGTGATGTTGTGCAGCTTTCTTCTTACGCCTTAAAACTTTGTGGCTAAAGTAATTTTGGAGATAGCAACTTCCCTGGCAATCTGAACAGCTAAACTGATCCATTTGAGCTTTATTTGCAAAGTCTCTTCGGGTTTGCATCCCAAACTCCTGTGGTAGCCGTAGCCCAGATAAAAGGTTGTACATAACTCATGTTTATGAAGATGCAGAGTGAACACAACTGAGCTTTCACTGACTCCCACAGTGACCTAAATCAACTGTGAGAAGGTGTTTCTGTTTCATTCAGTGAAGGTTTAGCTCATTAAACTGTTTTCCTTCTCAGCATTGTTCATTGGGTTTGAACTGCATCGCTGTTAAATGCTCTTTAGCAGTTTAAAGGGGTTAAAGGAAAAGACTTATCAGTCTCTGTTTTTAACAGCACTAAATCTGCATTATTAGTTCATGCAGATAAGGGGATTTGAAAGCTCAGCTTGAAACCTCTCTCTTCTGTATTTATCTGACACTGCATAGTTCCAGTAGCTCAGCTGGAAATGTAGATCTATGAAGCTTTAAAGAGAGATTAAAGCCAAGAAAAGAAGTACTTTTCCCCCTATAGCTGCTCTCACTTTCCCTTTTCCTGCTGTCTGAGGGAGTGCTGGGGGACAATGGCCAAAGATGGTTCCCAAAGCCCCTGAATGGGGACACTGTTGGTGGCAGCATTCATTCAAAGTAAGCTTCAGTGTATTGTCCTCCCCAATCAGCAGATCAGAATAGAGTGTGCTGGTGGCTGCCAAAAGGTTAGTCCTGCCGATGAAAGGGGCTTCCCATTATTCACTGCGCTACAGAACTCCCCCTTTGTGCCCGCCAGCCCCTCTCTGCACTGTGGAGGTCCGGATCTGCGGCTGGCTGCTCCCTCAAAATGAGCAATTCATCCACGGCGAGCTCGCCGTGGCACCCTGCAACCCGAAATCCAAGGGCTCCTTTTCTAAGGACAGCCGAGTCGGGGCAGGTTTTGGCAGTGTCACATTTTAATGATATACCATCGTGACATCCCTGACCCACAGCTGACACTAATACTACAGTCTTGTTACCTGACCCTCGCCAGGGCATCGTGGGAGGTCCAAAGCCAAAATTAGCTAATGAAGCACACTGTATGCTGCAAACAAGTGTGCAATAAATAATGCAAAAGGTTTGCACAGGTTTCCCTCATGCAAAGCACTGGAAAAGGAGAGGAGACCAATGGAGCCAAGAAAAAATGAAATAAAAATCCCATACTGCTCTATGTAACAGAACTCAAGAATATGCACTCAGACTGCACCAAGAGCAGATCCTGATCTTCCTGAGTCCCTGTTCTGTAAATCAGGGATCTCTTATATATTTATATATATGCTACCTGTGCAAACCTTCCAAGTGTCTCCAGCATTTTCGACTGGTTTGAGCAGGTTTTGCAAGTGATACAAGAGAAAGGCAGTACTGGCTTTTTCTTGTTCACCCTTGGATCATCCCAAAGGGGATGGTAAATTCATGTTGGGAGAAATTCCTGCTCAGCCCCCTGCTGGAAGAAAGGCAGTCTCTACTATCCCACCTACCCACCTTTACAGGACAGAAAACCCACAGAGAGGAAGGAAACTTGAGAAAGAACAGGACTGGAAAGGCATTTACACTCCACTGCAACATTTCAGAACCTTTTCCAGTGAAAAGCTACATAAGGAAAAACGGCAATGAGACATTTTCCAACACATGAACTGCTTTGTTCAGGAGTGTCTGTAACTTGCAGGCTGCTGCCAGAGAGAGCCAGGAGAGCTGACAGCTGCTTGTGGACAGGGATCCCTTATGCCTCTGCCATGCACAGGGGGCTGCCAGCAGCTCCAGGCAGCAGGGGCACAGCAGGCTGCTTTGGGCAGTGGCACAGGCTCCCCTCAGCCAGCAAGGGCTGGGCTGTGGCCTCAGCTAAAAGGGGCATGGGGCTGCAGGATGGGGCTCAGCACCCCTGGCTGGGCTGGGACCCCCATTCCTCGCCCTGGGGAGGGACAGAGGTGACAGCCCTTGATCCAGGGAACAGCAGCAGTGCTCCCACACTCATTGGGCATCCTATTCAAGAGTCCTCTGAACCCAGCACCCTGGCACATGGCCACGGGCTGCTGGACAGCAGGGCACACGAAGGGCTCTGGTTCTGTATTCCTCCCAGGCTCAGCAGTTTGTTTTAAGCTCCCCATTATGCCACGGACTGCAGAGAGGCCATGGCTGCTCTGAAGAGACAATGTCAAAGCTCTGTTTCTCAGGCAAACATGAAGCTGACAGGCACCTCCTAAGAGAAACACCTGTTTACTCTGCCAACACACCAATGCCCAGACAGAAACATTCTTTTCTTACTCAAGAGAGGGCTGTCTTTTTCCTGACTTTATAATTAGGGCAGCTGTAAATTTCTGGGTATATTTGGGACTGCTCTGTATCGTACCACTCTTCAGATGAGCCAGCTCTGTAACACCATTAGAACCCCACTGCTGTTATCGGGGGTGACTACACACAAATGCTGTGCTGCTGCTGAGATGAACTGCCTGCTGCACCCAGCTGCCCTGGACATTAAAGCACACCAGCTGAAAGACCTGGGTTTGTTGAGCTTGCAGAAAAGTTGTCTACATGAGGACTCTGTTGCTGGCTTTATCTGTTTGGTAGTTACAGAGAGGAAAAAGGCAGACTTTGTTCAGCAGTGCATGCCAAAAGATCCAGGCGATGGACACAAGTCACTTTGAGGAAAAGTCTGGCTGGATAACAGGCACAGAAAGTTTCACAGTGAGGGTAGTCAAACACAGCAATGGGTGGCCCACAGGAGCCAAATCACCCATGCTGGAGCTACTCAAAACTCAGCTGGACAAGCTGTTGAAGCCAGCCCTGTTCTGAGCAGGGGGATGAATAAGGGACTCCCAGAGGTTGTGTCCAGCTGGAATTCTTCTGTTATTCTGTGACTGAAGATGCAGTTGAATGGCAGCTTCATTAGAGTCCACACAGTCTAAAAATAAGCTAATCTACCTAACACATTTAGAAAACAAGTGTGGTTCCCACTCTGCAATTCTGGTGACTTCAGGGTGGTTCCCTGAGATCAGTAATTTGGCTTTAAAGAATAAGTGTCATAAAGTGATCTGTAATCAGCACTGTCTAGAAAACTCAGGCAAGCAGTAACCACTTTCAGGTGACAGAATAAAACCCTCTACACTTCTGAGTGTGCCATTTGAAACATCTTTCATACGCTGCTTATGAACACAGATTGAAAGAGGCCAGGAAAGGCTAATACATACCTATCAAGTACATAGCCAAGAGCCTTATGCCGTATTCCTGAGTAAACCGATGGGCTTGTTTCCCAAGCAATTAAATTGGAAGCATCATGGAAAAGATGAATGTTTACCAAGTCAAAGGCACTATGACAAAAAAAAGGAAAAAAATAAAATGATTCAGGATAAAAGAAAAAAAAACATTTGTTGCATCAGCAAAACATTCAACACAGAACTTACTGTATTCACTCTTATGTTACCTTAATATTTACTCACAAGAACTGTGCAGATTAAGCTATTATAATCAGAAAATTGTCAGAGACTGCCATCAAGCTTACAGCTCATCCACAGGTAAGACTCATCAGGTCTTTTGCAAAAAGGATGTGTAACATGAAAATTAAAAGCTATTTGTCAGTTACAATTCCAGAAACCAGGCAGTACCCCCTCACTAAAATATTTTTAAAACAAAATTGAATGTGCCAACAAACAACTTCCAGGTTCAAAGCTGCAGCTAAGTGTTGAGTAGAACCATGGCTTTGCAACAAACAACACAAAAAGCTGTCGAGAGGAGAATGTTACTGACATTAAGGACTGAATCACATCTCGGTGACTCCTTGTCTGTCCCTGTGCAGAGAATGCTGAGACAGCAGCAGTCAGGACACACCTGCTGCTTCTCCTGGGCCATGCCTGTGAGGCCACAGACCCACAGCTGTGTTTGGAAAAGCCCCCTAAGCCCACCTGCAGCCTGCCAGCGGGCACATGGACAGGCTCTGCCTGAGACAGACCTCAAGCAGAAACCCCAAGCTCTGCTCAGGGAGGTTTCCCAGACCATGGCAGAGTTGGGAATGCACCTGGACACAGCAATAATGGCAGTGAGAACAGTGAGAGCACAGTCAGACACACAGGTCACTCAGCACAAAGGGCTCTGCCAGAGGTCCTGGTGAAAATCTCTGGCTCCAGGGACCAGCACACCCTGTCCAGTGACCCCACACTGATGGGGAGCAGTCCCACTAACCTTCTCAAAAGAGAGAATGATCATGGAACTACAAAACATGGCTGCTTGAGATATCCAGTCCTGTCTGCCTGAAGGACAAACAGAAAGAGTCCCTGTAGGACAGGGAGGGTCCCACGTCACCAGCTCACCCAATGTGTAAAGCTATCCATAACCCAGGCCCATGTGTCTAAAACATGCTTGCTCTTAAAATTTACTGATGAAGGACTTTCCACCTGCAACTTCCTTGTCCTTAAATACAAATTTTCATCATCTTATCTATTTTCCTGCAAATTAAACTGATTTCTGTCCCTTCTGCAGGGCTGACAGCAACCAATTTCCCTGCTGTGGTCAGACAAAGTTACTCACCCCCTACCCAAACACTTCCACCATTCCTGACTCTCCTGTCCTCTTTCCAGGGTACCTAGAGCACAGCACTCAAAGCCAACAGAACACTCTGTCACAGGCCTTGGCAGCACCCACATAAATAATTATTTTATATTATTATCTGTGCCTTCTCTCTTCGTGTCCTTCACAGGATCTACCTATTAACACATCTCAGTAAGATAATAATGATCCATATTCAATTCTTTCTCCCTTGATCCTTGTCTACAGAAGGGGTAATGAGTCAGTTATTCCCAAAATAGTGGTGCTTTGAAATTCTCCTCTCAAAGTGCAGGGCTTTGCATTTCCCTGACTGTCATCTTCCAGCACCACTTCCTCAGAAATATCAAAATGATTCTGACCACTGATATACTTGCAAACATTCCCGAAGTTGGTGCCCTACCTTAATACTGTAAAAGCATTCTCTACTCCATTCTCCCTAGCAAATATACCTATGTCTAGAAACTATATTTAAGACTGTAATGCATTCAGTGCATTATCTTGCACCTGCTGACAGAAACAAACACCTGAACCTTATAGCCAAGATACTAAAATAGCCCTGCAAAATAAAAGTCCATGTAATTATGTAGTTCTCTTTCATTTTTGCATAATGTGAAAGCTCATGAGTGCCTCAGGATTCTTTAGTTCTTTGTTCACACTAAAGGTAAGTTAATGAAGAATAATGGATTTGGAAAATCTGGATTCACAGAGAAACTCAACTGGGGCAGACCACTGATCACAGAGGAGGAAAAAGGACAGTTCTCTGAAGTCTGTTAAGGTCACTTTTCTGGGTTTTTGGGAGCCCCCCTGTTTTTAGCACGAGGTACAATCTGTACCAATGTGTTCCTAGGTAGGAAAAATGAATAGTTCCCTTCAAGGACTCACACAGAAGTACTAACAAGAAGTGCCTGGGCTCTATTTTTATTGACCTATTAGAATGTAGAAATTGATCAAAAGCCATGATTTATGAAATTGGTTTTCATGATAATGAAAATGGGCAGAACTTTGTTCATATGCACAGAGACACAATGCAAACACTCATCACACCCTGAAGAGCCACATTATGCACTCAGATCTCCTTAAGTGTATTTTATAATCCCCTGTATTTTCCACAGTATTTCACTTTCATTCTTCAGAAATTGTTCATAGTAACTCGCCCCTTCAATTTCCCATTAGAAACATCTGAGACCTTGTTAGATCATGTGGATCATAATTGCAAATTATTCCAGACAGAACTAGCACCATGGCTCAGCTCATTACAGACTTGGAGAAGCTGTGAGGTTCTTCATCCTCACTGCCCAACACACTCTTGACAGACACTCACCCAAACATCCACTACAGCCAAGGACTGTCCTTTTTTTAATATCCCCTACAAGAAAACATTACATTTAAATCTGTCTCTGAAGAACGTATTTTTCTTGGAAAGGCCTAAAAATAAATTTATGTTGCTTTTTCAACAGATAGGAAATCCCAGAGGACAGAAGAGATAGAACCTAAGGAAGACATGATACAAGAGCAAAGGCCAGATTGGCATCTGATGTTAATACCCACTTTTGCAATTATCTAGTGCTGGAATCACACTCCATGCACATGGATCTAGAAAAATTAACATAAATCTACATGTTATCATGCAACTACCTGCCCAATTTCTGGGCCAGAAGTCGATAAAAGGAACAAACCTGGTGCCTTTTCTGTTTTCAGAGACTGCTTAATTAGATAAACATGCTTATGCCAACAAAGCCAGAACATTGTTCAGTACCCAAAAGTCAGCCTATGTGAACATTCACGAGATTTTAAAATCAAGCTTTCAATTACAAGACAAGAAACAACCACATGAGGAAGGGAAAAGTGTTGAACGCTCACATACACGTAGGTGAGTATAACATAAGTAAGCAGTAAAGACCACAACTGTGACTCCATGGTAAAAAAGCAAGGTCACGTTTCCAGGTAGGCTCAGAGACAGCTGAAGGAGTGCCCACAGAACAAGGCCTTTTTGCAGGAGCCCAGAGGTGTGGGCTGCACACAGCCAGGCTGGTGCTGACCAGGAGAGCAGTGGGAGCAGCAGGGGAAGTGCCAGCTCCACGCTGGCACCAAGGGTCCCACACCAGGGCCACGTGTGACCACCAACACCACTCCTGGTCATGCATCACTGCAATTTACTGAGCACTCCATGTTCCACTGACAGCCACTGCGAGGGACCTACCTGCTCTATGAACAGACCAGTCCACGGAAATACCTGCTTGAAACAGTTAACAAACACAAAACAACTAATCAGAAACAACTTAGAGATGCAACTTACCAATCAGTAATACACCATCTTGTTCGAATGAAACCTTTTCTGGACCACTTGCACTGGAAAATAAGGGAATAAGAACCAATCACCTTAGGTAAGGACTATTGTGAAAGTGAAATGTACTGACACAGAGAACAAAATGAAGCAGAGCTCATCTGTACATTATAACCAAGAAGCACTGAACACACACTGAGGTACCTTTAAAACAAATGTTGTGTCATTTATAAATCCTAGAATTAATTATATTTTTGGTCCTGCAGCAGTTACAAACTTACGTGCAAAATTCATAAAAGGTCTGGCAGTGGTTTATAGATGAAAGATAACCAAACAGGAAAGCTTTCCAACTATATTTATGCTTAGCTTAAACCAGCAAATTCTTATTGCCTATGCACAAATGTTTTCTTTGTAATTTTACCTGAACTGTAAAATGTCATCAGAGATTTACATCAAATTAAAACGAATGAGATCTGCTAGAAAGCTATTTCTCTTGCTGTGCCAAGCCATCCAATATTTCTATAAAAGTTAAGAATTTAAATAATGGTAAGAGATTCCATTCATCACAACCACACCACCGGCAGGAAAGCCACAGCTCAGCTCGTGCCCAGAGGTGTCACTTCACAAGAAGGGGTTTGGCAGCACCACCTCCAAGCCACTGCCACCAACTACAGCCCCCCACAGAAAGACATGATTCTGCATCCTGTTTATTCCCTGTTCACTATGCACATGTGGCTGGGAATCAATACTGCACCACACAGGCCTAAATAATGGTGCCAATGATTCTGTATCAAAAGACTGTGACTCCTTACTGTGAATAAACTGCCAGTCCCAGCAGAGCATCCCCAGTCAGAGGTACAAAACCTCAAACCTCCCCTGAGACACTGGCCAGGTGTATTTACCCTCCTCTACAAACAGACAGTCCTCAGTCCTAAACACTGCTGAGATTATGAAGGGCCCCAACAAACCAAACCAAACCAGGCTGACTTAAAATGAATCACAGACTGGCTTGGGTTGGAAGGACCTTCACCTTGTTCCAACTCCCCTGCTGTGGTCAGAGACACCTTCCAGTAGACAATGCTGCTCCAAGCCCTGTCCAGCCTAGTCTGCATCTTCTGACCACCCCTCAGTGAAAAGGGACCCATCTCCTGCCCCTGCTCCTTAGGCACAAGCACAGTGACTGCAGCCAAGATCAAGCAGAAACACCACCATAATAATTATATTTCAAATAATAATCTACTTTATTGCATATATTTTTTTTAACAGTGAAAAATTAGCCACTTCTGCAGGTCCAGCAGCCGCTCAGGGGATGGCTGGCTGGAAAGCAAACACTCTAATCCTTCCTAACAGTATCCATGGGCTGAATCACAAATCCCACAGCCCAGTAAGGTCTCTTCTGTGATGCTCATGAGGGCACAGTTACAAGTAGATATGTCAACACTTGTTCAAAAGGAAACCAATGAAAAAAAGTTAAATGCTAAAGGCATTCAAAATTGGCTCAAATTTAATCTTGACAAAAAGAGGGAGCTTTGATATTTCCTTCTTAAAAATAACTACACAAAACATGAAATCGAGTAGTCCTAGCCTATGATGTGGTCCAAGATAATGTTTTCAATCAAGCTGCCATTCCTCATTTGCTGTTTTCCTCTCTGGCAAAATGGCAAAGGTACTTCAAAAGATGCAACACCAAAACAGGCCCAACCAGATCATGCTGCTTAGAGTCACGTTCAGCTGGGTTTTGAGCATCTCCAAGAACAGCAATTCCACAACCTGGGCCCATGTCCTGCTGTTTAACCTCACAGTGAAAGCTCTTCCCACATGAAATCAGATTTTCTCCTGCTGCAACTGCTGTCCCTGGTCCTGCTCTGGCACACCCCCAGGGCAGTGTCCTGGGTGCTGTCCCCTGCCCCTCCTGGGGCACACACAGGCCCTCTGCTGTCCCCTGCTCACCCCACCCTCTGTTCCAGCCCCACAGGGGTGCCCAGCTCCCAGACACGACCCTGGTGATGTGATGGGGCCCTGGAGTGCCAAGCAGATGGAGGAGCCCCTCCTGGACCCTCGCCCTCATGGGGATGCTGGTGGCCTTCTCTGCCACCAGAGTACAGTGCTGGATTATCTTCACCTTGCTGTCCAAACAGATCTGCTTAACAAAGCCTATGCTGATACAAGCCAATAAAAAGGTATTTGCAATACAATTTGTATTTTAGGACAGCATAAAATAAAGCATTTCCTACCAAAGCCTTCCTCACACACAAGTGAATGCTGATTTAAGGGCAGCAGTACGTATGAGAGGCCACTTTGCCACCAAGGTACTTTACCAAAGTGTAACTGGAGCTGACACCTCACTATCAGAAGTCCTCACCAAAAAAATACAGTTTTTAAAATCACAATTTGAAAACTGGTAGTTACATTCTGCCAGCTTTTCCTTTGTGAATAAAGTCCCTGAGGAGATTGTGCTGACCTTTTAAAACCCCCCAGAACCACCACCTACATAAATAACCCCTGCTACATCGGGGGAAAGGACCTCCAGGCAGCATTAACATGAAGAGAGAGGTTAGAGAGGGCTAATGTCAAAAAGCACTGTGAGCAATAAGTAATGCACACAAACCATGATTGATAATGACCAGCACAGAGCCTTAATTCATCTTTTCTCCATCATTTTACTGAGGGGGACCATATCAAATTAAATAGTGACCCAGAAAGGGTTTATTCAACCATACAAAGCAGGGCATGAAGGAAAGACATATTAAAGTGGTGATGACTGCAGTGTAATTGCAGCTCCTTAAAGGAACACCACAGCTCAGTGGGAAACCTGAGAAAGGAATCAGCCAAATACTGGCAGCAAGAGGAACCAAGGTACAGAGCAAAATCCAGCAATGACAAGCCCTCCTTGCCTTGGTGAGAACTGCTCCTCCTCCTCAGAGCCTGACACAGGAGCCCACTTACTTCACTAAGTGTTTGAAGTCAGCAGCTCCATGATGCTCCTGACTGAGTCATTGCCAAAAAGCAACAAGTGGTGGACAGAACCAGGAGGGTTTGGATCTTTTACCCGTCCCAGGGAGAAACCAGCACAGGAGCCCAGGGAGGAGCTTAAGCTCACACTGGGAAAGGTCACACAGCTGAGGCTGAATAAAGCAGGAATATCTGTGCCTCTGCAGTGTAAAATAACACTTCTTTCATTCCCCAACCTGCAAACTACCTTTTGTTACTCATAACTTGAACACGATTTGTTTAACTTCAGTAAATGATTGATTTATCAATAACTTGTCCATTTAACATTAGGAATGCAGAAGTTAGCAGGCTTCAGGCCTCCTAACACAGCCCAGGAGCATAACAGAGCTCAACAGCTCTGATATGAAGAGTCATCCTCAGATGTACCCTTAGATACAAACTGCAGCTGACAACTTGCCTTACGTATCCTTTGATCATGTAGGTGCTTTAGTATTTCTAAGTGAAGTACTTGGATCGCAGAAAGCTTTGGAAACAATGTAAAGAAGAGCTACAGCTTGGGAAGGAGCAAAGAGAAATTTGCTTTTTATTGCAGATTTCAAAGCAACAATCTTTATTTTTACTTTAACAAATGGTGTAGTAGCTGGTGATTATCTGTAAGCCAGCATAAAACCAGGTGGAGATGACATAGGTCATCTTATGCTCTCAGAGAATGATCTACATTTTAAAATAGGGGAAAAAAATCCTACTTGTCCCAGAAAGGGGATACCACATCTTTCACCTTATATTATTAAGTCTCTTCTCAGATCCTCTGTTAATAGGATTCCTTTAGCCAGCAGATGGATTGTGAATACAGGCAGTTTCATCTACTAAAAGACAACATAAATCATAATTGAGAAAGGAGAGACCGCAGTAAGGTTATCACCATACAGCCTCCTCCATGAAAGGTTTGCATTAAAGCATTAGTGAAATTAATTCATCTTTCATAAGAGCTTTGAGCAGTATCTGTGATCTATGATAACAACCAATTTCTCACTATGAGAAAAAAAAATTACTCAGGCCTGATAGACTACACAAATCTGCTTTTTTTAAAATGGCCTAACATTATCTAGAGTGTTGCTCCCAGAGGCATCATTTGAGGTTTATGCCTTGCCAAGAGGACCCATAAATCAAGGCAGAAAGTTTTGTTAGTTTTATATGCAGTGGGCTGTAATTATTTTGAATTGCATTATGCCTCAATCACTGTAATTACTTTTAGATCATCCTTAAACAGCTGCAATAAAAAGAAATCAGTCTTAAACCATTTCTCACACAAAAAATTGCAGATGTGATATGAAAGGTCTGGCTAAAACACACAGGAGCATGTCAATGCAACGTTTGGGCAAATATGCTGCTCATGCCTTCTGCTGGGTAAACCCAAATTTCCAAAATACACACTATTTTGTGGCCTTTTAATTGCTATTGCTATTACTAACACTTGTTTAGAGAGAAAACGTGATAGCAAGGTTAATTTTCACTTTAAATATAGAAACATGCAAATGAGAACCAAAATTATCTCCCTGTTGTTTTTCACTGTTGCTGTGTCTGTGTGTTTGAGACACTTTTTGGTCTCCAGTTCCAAAGGGAAACAGCATGGTCTAAAAATCACAGCAATTGTTTTCTAACTGTTCAAGTCACATGGAAATAGACTGTGTTGGCACAGGGCAGGCTGCAGGCCCGGTGAGCACTCAAGGTGCAGAGCTGCAGTACCAAAGCTGCTGTCACTCCCATCCCTGCAGAGCCTGGGTCCCTTTCCTCTCCCTCTGTGCAGAGCTCTGCAGCAGCACAGCCCCAGCCTGCTCCATGGGTCTGGCTGCAACAGCATCCCCCGAAACTGGGCTGGGGGCAGGAACAGAACTGAATTTCCAAGGTGCTTCAGAGACTTGTTTGTTACTTAATTGCATATATTTGTGGATTTTCTCTTTTCCTGTTTGTTCCTCCTCCAGGTAAACACTACCCCTGACAATCAAAACACAGAGGTTTCTGCTTAGCACACTTGTTAAAGGCACTGGAACCAACGGGAGCAGGATGAGGCTGTCCCAGGCTCCAGAGGCTGCTCCTCAGGTTCCAGACCCCACGGCCCCCGTGGCCCCATCCCAAAAGCAGCACAGGAGGGTGTCCTGAGGAGGAGCTGCAGCTGCTCATGGACGTGGGAACACCTGATCCCTGAGCACACACGAGGAAGGAGCACTGTTCCTGCTCCACAAAAGCCTGTGGGAAAGCCCCAAGACTCAGCCACTGCTCCAAGGGACTGTGAAGAATTGTTGATGCAAGAGGGGTAACAAACAATGCTGAACAAGTCACAGCTTGGCCGGTCTCACCATGAAGCAACAGCAGAGAAGTAAATAAAGGAGGAAACCATTCTCCCTGGCATCAATGGGCACTGCAAAGCTCGTGGTGCTGGGCTGGCAGCACCCAGGGTGCTGTGCAGTGCTGTCAGCACTGCAGCCGTGTTCCAGCACTGCCACAGCTCACTGTGTGCAGGGGAAAAACAAACACCCGAGGAACCGGCCCAAGCTCCCGCAAAATGATGTAACACTTCAAAGGAGTATTTGAGATGTTTATTCACAGGAAGTAAGTGGTTTGCAAAATTATGTCAAAGGCACTTTTCCTTCCAGTACTGAGATATAAAAATAAATAATTTGGTATCAAAGTTAAGAAAAAGAACAACCTTCACCCTATCAATCCCATAACTATTTATGCAATGCTCTGCCAAGCACACAAGCACTGTGTAAATATCTTTAAGTGTGTATATTTACAAATTCTAAATTAATTTAGGAGTTTATTTAGTTCTTCCTTTTATTAAAGTAGTGACATGCCTATTTGATCCACAAATATTATAGGAGTTCAACCAATTTATTCGCTTGGTTTGAGGAGAACATTAAACATTAAACACTCATGTTCTAGATGTTCTTAAGAAATTCAGACTGAGAAAAGTAAAGAAAAGAGAGTCTGCATTTGCAGGTGCAGTGCAGGAAACCCCCCAGCTCTGCTTGTGTTTCTGGTTTTGACAAGACCATCAATCCCAAACCTCCAGCACACCCCAGTTCTGAGAAGAGGGCAGCCTCAGGGGCCAGCACCAGGGTGTCCCCTGCCAGGGCGAGCTCCCTGTCCAGCCGTGCTGGCACAGCTCCTGAGACAGCCCTGCCATGCACTCTGCCACACTTGCTGGGCTCTGCATGCACAGACGAGTCTTTTCATCACTGTCCTCACCCTTCACAAGGATTTCTTACTGGATTTTGGTACATCATGCCATGATCTAACACACGTGTTACAGGTGTCAAAAAACCCACAGACAAAATTCCAAGATCCTATTCTGCCCTTATCACTGAGAGGAGCTGCTCAAGAGCAGTCAGAGAAAATCACAATCAAACCTAGTATTTGGGAATGCTTCACAGTTCTTTACATACCTCAGGGAAATAATCCTGTGGAAACTTCTCTTTTTCCAGCATGGGCGTGCTTTCTAAAGTGTCAGAGTAGATTTCTTTCCCAGTAACCTTTTTATACTTCTTAGCTAGGAAGAGAGATAAACCAAAATTAACATACACAACTTCAACATTATGAACATCTCACACTTACTGGCAAAGCAGCAGCATTTGTAAAACAGCTAGTAAATCAACAGGATCTTATAAAAATGTGCAAGCATTGAACTGTTTTGGGGGAAAATAAATACTCCTGTTTATATCAGACACCTTGAAGTTACACAGTAATGGTATTGTCATTTCTACTGTTAAGTGTCCTATGAAGTGTTGGAGCTCTAATCAGAGCCTGGTCTCTGTACACCCTTGCACTCAAATCCCACCTCAGCTGCTCCGAGACCCTGGAGCCCTCAGGCTCCTTCAGATCAACCCTTTTGGCCATCAGCACATGAGGCATGGATTTCTACAGCTGGAATGGATGTTGGACTTGCACAAGAGACTCAGTAGTGATGCACATCGCCTTCCAAAGTCTCTAATGAACAGTTTCATCTCCATCACAGACAGAAACAACACAGACTCCTATGGACCTACTCAGCTCATGAATCAGAGGTTCCTCTTTCTTGATCCACTTTATACTTGGTTTTTCACCTGATGAGAGCAATGTACTGGCATCTCTAAGGTGACAACATGACTTAGTTTAACTCCTCTGACACAGGAGGTCGGGCAGCTGATGTACAGCTGCCATTATGCAGGACCTCCCCAGCTGGATTCAGTTTCAGCTGGGAATGTACAAGAGAAAACCTCCAAGTATCATCAGGAGTCCCAAACTGTTCAGTCCCACTGGATACCTGAGGAAGCATTTACTGTAATTCAGCAATATGTCATTGGGAATAAAAAAAGGTATCATTCTTTATGTGCCAACCACTCTGAGGCCTGGCTCCCACAGGACAACTGAACAAATATCCTGATAAACTGATCTGGCATCATTCTAAGTAGATCGTGGATGGAGGTGCCTCTTTCAGCAAGTTTAACAGTGTCAGCAAAGAGATCCTGACGCCTTCTGAGTTACAGAAAAGACTTGGCAGAACTGAAGGATCTGCTGGGAGAACTTCCCTACCAGGCAGCAGTTGGCAGAGGGAGGCACCTCTCATCCCCCCCGTGAGAGCCAGAGGCTCCTTGGCAGAACTGCTGGGCAGAGCAGGCAGGGGCAACACAGCCCGCCTGCAGCTAGCACCAGGGCTGCTCCACTGCTGACTTCACTCCAGAGAACAAGAGTCTTTCTGGAAACAGAAGTGGTATTCTGGAAATAGAAACTGGAACTGGCCTAAACCCCCTATCTTAGAGGACATCCCTTCAAGAACAGACAGCTTGGCGCTAGTTTAAACTGTAAGCAAACTTTTGGGCTTCTGATCACTGTGAAAACAGCCCAACAGATCTACTCTATAGCATAGAATATGTGAGGCTGCAGGAAAAAACTGTTCCTATTTTAAAATGCAGAAATGTCTTCCTGAGATCTGAAAAGCAGTGACAACCTTTTTTTTCGAGTCTGTATTCAGTCATATCCCACTGTGCAGTGAATTTTGAAAAGCAATAGTGATGTTCCAGGAATACTGAATTGTGTATAAACATCTATTTTTTGCATGGTTTTGAGTAGAACCAGAATTTCATAATGATTTTTGTGCAGAGAATGTTTGTATCCATTTGGATTTTTCTTCTGATTTAAGAGCTTAATACACTGTGAAAACGTCAATAGTCATGAGAGAAGAGGCAAGTTTTACATTTCCCCTGAAAGATGGGAGCCTTTGGGCTCATATTTTACAAAGCCTATGCTGGGAGAGGATTCTGCTCTGTTACAGGAACAGTGTGTGACTTACAACACCTATTCACCCATTTCCTTGGATTTTTATAAAGAGTTTTCTCCTTCTAAATGATGTTTGGGCCAAAGCTATCTTTATGAGCACGGTTCACATTCCAGTCAGCTCTGCTAAGGTTTTGCCAAGCAAAACAAAGCAGTGACCATTTAAAGCATTCCCCTTCTGGAACAAGTATCTGTTTATTATTTTCTGTTGTTTTCCTATGAATTGTTTTCTTCTATACGTTTTTTTCTTCCACTGTCTCACTTTTTAAAAATTCCTACACTTTCTTTTGAAAGCTGTACAGTAGCAAATAAGCTGCCAACAAAGGACTAATAAATCCAGACAGCTCCTCTTTTCCTAAAGCAGCTGTCATTTCCCTGTCAGTATTGCTGGAGCAGGACACCTCCCCTCTGTGACCATTGGGAGGGACCTCCAGGTGGAGTCTGGGGTGAAACTGCTGCTGCTCCTGCAGGGCTGATGGGATGGAGCTGGGGGCTCAGGTGTGCTGACACAGCTCCCGTATCACTGGCACACAAAGCACAGCAGAATGGATAAACAGCCACACAGAGGGCAGCAAAATGTCCCACCCAGGGCCTGGGACCACCAGGGAGCCCCCAGCTTCCCCCTGTGTCCCCATCATGTGCACACTTCATTCCTGAGCACCTGCAGAACTGCTCTTGCCAGGGACAAAGCCCAGGTACGAGCTCTCAGCAGTGCCAACTCCACTGTGCAGTGTTCCCATATGGTTTGTCAGAAATAAAATCACCCTGTCTGTGATATTACAGCAAAAATGTTCCTTCAGCACTGAAACCAGTGGTAACAGGAGGACTTATGTTGGCAAAGTCTTGAATTGTACATGCACAGAACTAATGTTCAAATATTTCAGGGCAGGAAGACCCTGTACCCTCAATTACATGAGCAGAGAGAATCTGTCTGCTGAGAACAAAAATAATTAATCTATATAATTACGACAATTAGTTCAGTCCATAGTCACTACCATTTCAACAGTGCCTCACATTAATGGGATGCTAGATGGAGTATTAATGTGACTCAGCTCAGTAAGCTAAATGAAGCTCGGGATATTTTCGTATTAAATATATACAGTTCTCAACTGAAATAACATAAATTTTATTAATTCTTCTCTATATTCACCTCAGGAAGCATTTAATAATTTTCTATGGTATTTCTAATATTTAATGTATATAGCCTAGCATTACTTTCAAACTTGTGAGACACAGCAAGACCTCCAACCTGAAGGATCATTGTGGGTTAAAACTGTGCCACCCTTCTACTGACCTGCTCTGCTCCCAAGTAATTCAAGCCATAAATCTACCTCAGCTGCTTTGCAAAATGACCATCACAGCTGGACAGTGAAGGTCTTGGTCCTGTATCTGATCTACATGGAAGAACCTTGTGGCCACTCAGAGTTCTTCTGAAATCCTCCGGGATCACTATGGACCTAAAGGTGCATGGGAATGATTAATGCTCTGGCTTGCAGTCTGTGGCCAGTCCATTGACTTCTTCCAAAAGGTCTATAAAAGGTAAGAAAAGCAACACCTGTCACCAAGGGACCTGCCTGCATTTTACAGGAGTCTGCATAACATGGAAACACGGCCAGGTACCACCATCAGAAAAGAGGATGGAAAAGCTGCCTTGATGTATAAAACCAATTGACCATTAAAAACATTTAATTCCTTTGCTTACCTTTAAAATCAAACTGGTAGATGTTTTTCAAAGATTCATGAAGAAAGTAAAAACTTCCTAGAGCCTGTAAAAAAACCCAATAAAACATGAAATTATAAAAATATATATTTGGCTAACGAAACCCGAAAGAGCATCAGGCTTTCCAATTACAAAAAACCCCAAACTCAAGAAATCAAATACTAATAAATAAAATTACTGATGTTTACACTTTCTAAGATTTATAGAAAGATTAATTTCTTTTGTTGCTTCTCTGGAATGTCATCAGTCCTTATAAAGATGATCTCTAACAGCTGACTGACCTCGATAAGGGCACTGCCAGGTGTACATTCAAACACCAAAAGTGATTGGTGACACACACACAGATGCCTTTCTGAGCCCCAAAAACAGACCCTCAGTTCTGTTATAAAAACCTGACAATTTCTTCTTCACTTTCAAAGCAAAATCAAAGCTTTTAGAGTATGTGGTACGGGAAAAAAGAGCAATTTTGGAGTTTTCTAACTTGAACCTAAAGCCTCTGCAGAAGAGGCTCCACGACCTCCCAACATAGCCTGATGTGGTTTATCCTACCCTGGAACTCAAATGGTTCCTCAACAGGGACAGGTAGCTTTGCCTTCCTGCACCAGGCACCTCCCCAGGTGCCCTCCAGGGCTGCCCACCCTGGGGCTCCCAGTCCCTCCCTGGCTGTGCTGGTGTCTCGGGACTGCGCACGGTGACGCGCACGGGGACCGCGCCTGCCGCCCGTCCCCCTGCAGACACATCAGCTGCTGCTGCTCCCCAGTCAAGGAGAGGGAAACGACACTTCAGAAGAGAGCAAACGAAAATCAAGTAAGAAAGAAAAAAACCCAGGGCAAATAGATTTTATGGTGGAATATTAAAAAAACCCAAAAATTAAAAGGAGAACTTGATGAGCCTTGAGATACATCTGATGCACCCAACAGAAACTGAGAAAAAACCAGCCTGCTACTGGATAAATTCTTACTAAGAAGGATGAAAGAAGCAACACATGAACCAAAAAAGGTTATTTAGTTTCATTGCATCTTTCCTCTCCAACAACAAAGCCCCTCCCAGCACAGCAGTGCTTGGTTCGGTGACTGCTGCATTATTTATGAGATGCTGCACATCCAGAGATTAGACATTTGCTGATTTGTCAAAAGCACAAACATGAGGTCCTTCCCAACTCCTTGACATGTTAGTCCATCCAACAGAAAACAGAGCCACGTGTTTCATTGATGAGTGCATGTCCCTGCCACCCAGGGCAGATTCCTTCAGGCCCCTGGGTTTCTTTTTTATAACATGGAGGAGGTGAACAAGGAACTGCAGGAGACATCCCTGTGGAGGACTCAAGGTTAAGTATGTTGCAACAAGGACACATTGCCAGGAGAAAATAAATCCTGATACAAGACAAAACTACTGCCACCCGATATTCTCATCTGGCCCATCTCTTTCTTCAATGTGTAGGTCAAAACCTGACATATATAAAGGTAACATTTTGCTATATAATAACACTCTTTAAGAATTCAGTGTAATACAGCTTTTTTTCTTACATGGCCTTCAGAAGAAAAAGAAAACAGCCTTGGCAAGCATCTGGAAAGTATCCCAAATGCCTCAAGTCTGAAAAATTTAAAAACAAATGAAAAAGGGATCCTGCAATGGGAAATCCTAGGCTATGTCAGTAACACATGGCAACTCAGCCTACCTGTACCATCTAAGTGATGTTTATAAGTGAGCTTTTCCTTTTCCCACAATGCAGGACAGTAGAATCATGCTGTGAAGGGACCTTTGAGGTCTCCAGCCCAGCCCCTGTCCCATGCAGGGCTGTCAGTGTGGTTGCTCAGGGCACTGTCCAGGAGACTCAGAACTCTCCCGAGGTGGAGCCTGCCTTCCCTCCTTGTCTGATCACCCTCTTGGTAAACTCCTCCCTTCATCCTCACTGGAATTCCCCACGCCCCAGATGAGATGGAAATCTATGACTAAGTAAAAAAAAGTATTTGGAAAGAGTGACTGATCCAAATCAGGTACAAATAATGTTACAAACAGGTGACCATTTAAATCTAGGTGACAGAATTGTGAACTCCAAAGCTTCTTTTCGTATTAAGTAAACCAAGAAAACACCAGATGCTCTAAACTCTGTTTTACTTAGAGTGTTATAACTCTATTAAAAACAGTACTGCCATTCATGCTTAAGCTACAACTTCATTTTTGAGTGTCACAATTTGTTCATTGCTTGACTTTGTACAGTTTTAATCTAATTTTTAAAAACTAATTTTTAAGACTTATGCGGCAGAAGTTCGGTTTGAGAGTTTACACTTGTGGCACTGAGTATCAACACAGTGAATCTGTGACAGTGATGAAGTAACTCTGACAAGTTTCAGGAGCTGATACCACTGACATTCAGACTGGCTTGGACTGTGCAATTCCAAACACCCCACTAAAAAGAATCAAAACTATAATGGAATGGAAATTACAGCTATCGCTATCTTCCGCATTATTATAGACTTAATCAGGCTTAAGTACAGAAATGTAAACTTGTAAAAATGATGGAGTGCACTTATAATTCCCTGCCCTAACACAATGAAATATATTTAAAAAACCGTCTGCCTAGGCCCTTTTGTTGAAGCGATTATGCTAATTCAATTTATTTCTCATAAAATGTCAGTTTAACAATAGAGTTAAACGAGATTAATTTAAAGTCTAGGAGCTTTGCTTTATTTTCCTATTTACAATTTCAGTATCCTTTGAAAAAGCAGTACAAGTGCATACAGCAGCAGCAGCACATACAATAGCTAAGTGATACAACACAGGAACACATTACAGATTATAAACCATCCAAACATCTTAACTATTAAGCATCTCAAACATTAGGAAAGAAAGCTGTTATTTGTTCCACTTGAAAGGTTGCTGAGATGGATGGCTTCTGCTGCTAGCACGAATTCCACACCACCTGTAAGTAGGTGCTTCTGCTCAAACGGAAGCTCGGCAGCCCCGCTGTGCACTGTCCCACGGCTGCCCACGGACACCACAGACCCAGGGATATTGCAGCCTGTCTAGAGCAGAAACCTGGAAAGCCCCGAGGGCCACTGGGCTGACTGCCCCACACATCAGGGACGATGCAGCCCCTGCAGCCGTGCCCCTGCAGTCGCCCTGCACCCCGGCACCCGGGCACGCAGTGTCTGCGGCCAGGGCTGGGGCACAGCTCCGGTGCCCATCGGGGCCCTGCAGCCCCACGGCTCGCCCAGGGGCTGCCACACACCCTGCTGCACCCGCTTCTCACTGCAGGGAGGCTCCTCTGCTTGGCTTTCCAGGCAGTCTGCAAACACAGACCAGCCGAGAATTCTATTTCAGTAGCCTCAGGGCAGAGCCATGGACGGGTGGCTCTCAGTTCTGCTCCGATCGGAGAGTTCCCGACTCATCAGGCCAACCCTGGCACCCCCTGGGTCTGTAACTGCACCAAGGTCACTGTACTCAGCACCACCAGAAGCTTCTAGACTAGTCCAACCTGCTGGCCTCAGGGATATAGGGATTGCACATGTTATTCCCAGGACGGATCAGCCAGGGGAACTGGGCAGGAATTGTTCCCTGGCAGGGTGGGCAGGGCTGGCACAGGTGCCCAGAGCAGCTGTGGCTGCCCCTGCCTCCCTGGCAGTGCCCCAGGCCAGGCTGGACATTGGGGCTGGAGCAGCCTGGGACAGGGGGAGGGGTCCCTGCCATGGCAGGGGGGCACTGGGTGGGCTTTGGGGTCCCTTCCAACCCAAACCATAATTCTGTGAATCCTTGATTTATACCTTACTAATAAAGTCAGGAGCTGACAAGACAGAAACGACTTCATCAGAGTCTCAGGTGCCCAGTTATGCCCAGAAGTACATGGACACTTCAGAGCAACACCTGTGGCCATGAGGAAATGCCACACAGTCACTGCCAGTAACTCAGTGCCAAAAGAGAAAGTCAGGTGGCACAGTCATGAACAATACTCATTTGTAGCTTGGACAAGTTCTTAAGAAGCACACAGGATGGTAAAACTGATTCTCCTGCTGTCCCCCCGTTCACTATAACCAACAGCTTGTCTTTAACACCCCTAACATCATTCAGACCAGCACTCAAGATCCTGTAGGCACAGCAGGGCAAATTTCCTTTGTAAACTCCCAGGACCTCTTTCGATATCACGGTCACTAACTGCAGAGTACACAGGCAAACACATCCTGCCTTTTGTGAGAATGGCCCTATGGAAATGCTCAGGAGCTCAGGGAAAGGCCAGGCCTTTTATCTCAGGCAGTGCTGCTGTTAACAAAATGCCCTTTCCGGGCCGAGAGAGGCCCCTGCCCGTTCCCAGCCCGCCTGCGTGCACACCTGCAGGGCAGCCACGGGCACGGGGAGCAGCAGCTCACCCACGGAGAGCACAGACACCAGAACAGCTGCACATCTCCCCAGAGGTGTACTGTCATCCTCTCCCTGCTGGCAGACTGAACATTCACTGCATGGAATTAGGTTCCAGAGTGAAACTCATTATGATATTAGAGATTCCTTTCATTATTCCATACAAGAAAGACTTTTCTGGGAAAACTAGTGCTGATGGCAAGAGAAACAATTGGTTCTGATGGATTACACATCTGGCATTATTAAAAGCACTATTTCTTTAATTATACAGAAATTTTGCCACAAAACGGTGAAGATTTTAATAGCTATAGGTTTTTTTTAAATAGTTCATTGGCATAATTTCTTTTTAAAGTCCACCATTTCAACTGTGGATATTTAATGCAAAGAGGAAATAGATGAATAAAAGTTTAATTACTGTACAGAGTAAACATTTACTGCATTACCTCACTAAATGTGACAGTTAATATATAAAGATTGCTTTAAATATATTTAAAATAAATTGCCAATGATGACACAGAAACTGTAATTCATGTAGTCATAAAATCCATAATTAGCTTTAATGAATATTTAAAGTCAAAGTTCAGCCCAACTTTTTCAGTGTTTAACCTCCTATATCAATATAGTTCAAGGAATTCATTTATCATGGAACATGACAATGTCTGAATATGAATTAGCGTGAGCACTGCTGACAGGAAGCCCTTATCTCCTACCAGCCTTTTTGGCTCTGCTGAATGTCAACAGTGACTTTGGCACGCCTGACTCTATTGATTGTCCGCCTGCTTTGCTACCAACAATTAAAAAAGTATTTCACATGTTTATAAACCCCAACATCAAGAGCAGGCATGAGTTTCCCATTAGTGAGATGGAGCCTGCGAGCGGCCGCCGCTCACTCAGGGCCAGCCCAGACAGGCTGGCACAATGTCACCCTGGGGCTGCCACGGGCACTGCCAGGCTGGGCTCATTCCTGCCACCCTGACGCTAAGAGGCCTCAAACAGAAGAACCCAAAATGATGTTTTTGGGGGCCTGGCCCAGCATGGTGGCTGCCGGGCCCAGGGGCTGCTGGCCACCACCCCAGCCAGGGCTGCCGGGCTGTGGGTGCCCTCCTGCCTCCCAGGGACTGGGGTACCTGAGCATGGCCTCAGCTATGGCACCTGGGCTGCAGGGTACCCTGGCATGGGCACAGCCACAGCGAAACAGCTCTGGAATTCTGCTGGGAAACTAGCCACGGCTATCTCGGATTTTTGTGGCAGTTTGGAAACACTTTGTGAAAACACCCGCCCTCAGTTTGCCATAAAACATCGGTTTTGATACAACTGCCACTTTCCCAAAAGCCAAGGAAGGGCAGGCTGCAGTACAGGCTGGATCCAGCACAGCTGAGCAGTGAATGATGAAGCACCAAGGGATGGTAGAGTTTCTGCCTGTGGTTGTGTGCACACTCAATCCACTACAGCCAAATTAACACCAACTGTCTAATACCCATTCAAGGTTAAAAAACCAGGCTGGGTACACTGATCAACTCATTATAAAATACTCTATCACTTCTTATTTGCAAACAAATTAGGTGCCCAGCAATTTATCATTTCCTGAATTAGACTTATCAGCTGAAGCACATACAATTAAAGTGCCATTGAGACTGCCTGAACAGCCCTGCTCCACCTGAAGCACAGACAGACGGAGCCCGGCCCGACCATTCCAAACAATTACACCCTGCCCCTGCAGCTCTGCATGGCAAACACAGCTATCAGCTTCATTTCAACACCATGTGAATAATTACACCTTTAATAAAGTGTCTGGGTGAGTGGGTTCCAAATACTGACGAACTTCAAAAACTCTCTCGAAACAGATGAACAGATAATATGGGTCTGTATTAAAAACACCTGTTCAGTTCCATGTGATATTTCCATTAAACCAAATGGAACTGACCACTCAGAAGGAGTAAGACCAGTGGCAGGACTGGCACTGCAGATTCTCTTACTCCGTAAAACCTAAGCCAGTATTATGCAGCATAGGCTAAACATACACTGTCCATAAATAAATAATACGTGTTTTATTTGTAATACCCATGTTGTGAAGAAGCCACATGCAGCTGTATCTTAGCAATGTCTCCAGTGTCCACTTCCCAGTTAAGTCGATTTTCTTGGAGTATTAGAGACTTCTGGAAGCAGCAGATACAGCTGGTGGGGATAAAAAAGGGTGTCCAGCTCTAGAAGTCCCTGAATCCTGGGAATTTCTTGACTATAAGTATTAGATCCATACCTCCAAACATCCTTCTAAAGCAATTTCCACCTGTTTTTGTCTTTACAAGTTCTTTTGCCTTAAAAAATTCTAATTTACTAATAATCCATTTATTTCATGGATCTGCCAATTTTTCAGACCAACTCTTCCAGCTTCCTAAGTGTTCATACATAGCTTTATATCTTGTACTGTTTATTTTTAGTTGCTTTCACAAGATTTTGGTATATTCAGATGGGTTTATCTGTTTAGGTTTCATTCAAGGTTGAGATTTGTCTACATGGCAGACTGGAGTAACTATTTAAAAAATTCTAAGATATCTAAATCCCAAGTCATTTAAATGCTTAATCAAGAGAGCAACATAAAAAGAACTTGCTTGCAGTCCTGGTCATTACAGATACCTCAGAGAGGTCTCTGCTAGCAGCAACCAGCATGGCACGTTTTCTGGAACAAAAACATAGTCCCAGAGCTTTCATTTTCCTATTCTGAAAACTAATAGAAAAATGAGGGATCTTCAGCTAACATAATACACCTCTATCAGCCCTTAGTAACTTTTTACAGCAAGTGGAAAGTCATATTCAATTTAAAAACATTATTTGGGACCAGTTAATTTAAGAAGAGAAAAATTAACAAACAAAACCTCTGAGCTTTATATAAACATGTCCAGTGAGTAAATGAGTAACCTTTATGTAACCTAATTCATGGACAAAGAATATTTAATGCCACTTTTGATACTGACACATTTCAAAAAAATATTTCATATTTTAATTACAAATCAATTAAAAAGTATCAGAGGTTCTCTTTTTGAAAACCAAGATTAGTGACAGACCAAGGAACCAACCCAAGCTAAAGGAAGTGTATGTGTGCTGAGCACTTATAAAAAGCACCACTTATCAGTATTCCTGAAGGCAAAGTAGAGCCTTCACAGAGTCATTAATCACACTGTTATTTAATATTTCTATTATTCAAACACTCTGGAGGCCCCAATCAGGATAAGAGGCACCCAGCTTGGCTCTGCTCCAGTGCAGAAAGGAGGCTGCAGGAATACAGGATCCAGAGCTGCTGGGACACAGGATCCAGAGCAGCTGG
>VYXF01009760.1:267975-293288 GCA_013397295.1 Polioptila caerulea
ACAGGATCCAGAGCAGCTGGGACACAGGATCCAGAGCTGCAGCCAGACCTGTGCTCTGTGTTCAGCCCCAGCCACTTTATGGGGCTGATGGCAGGGGATGAGTCTACTCAGAGAGCCAAACCCTCTGCTGAGGATGCCCTGAGGGCTCCAAAGCCAGTGCCAAACCCCCTGCCATGCTCAGAATATTCGCCGGCCCCTCAGGATGGGAAGGGACAGAAAGAAAGTTTAATTTCTAACTTTAATTTCTTAACACAGCAGGGGATAAGTTCTCCTCAAAAGATACACTGGTAAATGCTCATGGTTATTTCAGTGTTGAACCTTACAGAGAACCAAAAATATTCCCCAGTAAGTTACAAATTCCTGACAAGCTCAAAAAATTATCCAAAGATCCAGATTTATCATGTGGATAGTAGCAACACTTCTTGAATTTCAAGAATCAGAGCTTGAATCTCAGGTTGCAGAAGGTAACACGCAAGTGCAGAATATAATTTTTCATCTGTATTGTCCATGCTGTTTCCCATTTATTTTTGCAGCTGAGGCCAGCCAGCAGGAAGAGCAGCACCAGTAAAAGCCCACCCAGCTGTGCAGGGGACAGAGCTGTCACTGCCAGCCCCAGACCAGGGATGGGGTGTGCCCCTGGCAGAACTGGGCCCCCACCTGCACGGATTCCCAGCAGATGGAAAGACTGACGGATGTTCAACATTTTACCAGTTTTCTTCTAGTAAAAAAAATAAAAGGCACTTTATCTTGGGGGAAACTGGTAAGCTGTGTGACTCCTACTACATTGAGTTGATGCTAAATAATTTTAATTTTGCAAACTTTAAATCAATACAGTATTTTATTGATATGTTCTTACATAATACACTCAAGATGACAAATTCAATTTGATGAGGAGGCATTAATGTCCATTTCATTTAGCATTATACAGGTCATCTACAAATAGGAAAGTACCATGTGGTAAAAGGTTGTATTTAGCGTGTCACAGTCACTGGTGGTTGTTTTGTATCTCAGAGAACCTTTGTAGCTGCCTCAAAATAAGAGATGATTGATTTACAAAGTACCAAATTTCAAATTTCATATTCTAGGACTAAACATCAAATAATTGGACAAAGCTGTCCCCTTGTCTGACCCATCACAATCAAGCCCCTTTCAAGGTTGACTGCCTGCATAAGAAATATGTGCATAATTTCATTTTGTCTCCTGTCCAACATCCAATGTTAGAAGTTAATTAAATTGCTTGTCCATTGTATTCATCCACTTACAAAGTTAATGATATTCTGTTCTTGAATTAAAGAGAATTTTATAAAGCCTGCACTATGGAACCTGGCATGCTGTACACCGAGGAGCTGAACCCTGTCATGGTTCCTGATTGCAGCTCTCCTAATTAGGAAACAAAATGAATGTTTCTGTGTCTGCCAATGCAGAGGACAAGTCATTCCAACAGCGAAGGTAAACGCTCTGTACAATAGCAACTTAATAATATCTCATGTTTGACTGTAATAAATTCTGCAGGATTAATAAACCTGTTAAATTTTTAAATTAACATAACAAAGATGAACTGCAGAAGAACAAGGCAGCCGCAAAAGAGGGTCACAGGTTTGAGGCACAAAACAGCTTCTTGCAAGGGCATCAACCTTGAGGACACTGAAATCATCGTTTCCTGTTCTTGCACAGATGAAAGAGGAAAACACAATGCTATGGCAATCTGCTGGAGAAGCTGGGATTATTAATCATTTCAGCTGTACCCCTCTGGTGCCTTTGGCTTAGCTACACTGACCTGGTACTTCTGCAACAGCACACAGCCACAAGTGCAACACAGCTGCAAACCCAGTACCTACAGCAGCAAGTTTGCTGTGCAGGAATGCTGCTGGTGACAGCACTGCCAAAGCCAGAACCAGCACAAAGCCTACATGAGGAAAAATAACCACAAGGTTACCATCTTTTCCTACTCTTCTGTTTTTCTACTTGGTGATTATTGTACTCAACCACGGGGTCAAGTGGAACCCCTCAGCACACTGCCCTGCACAAAGTCCTCTCTACTGACTTTTTCCAATTTAATGCAAAATATTTTACAGTAAAAACCAGAAAGTCTCTCTCCCAGCTTTTGTCTTTTCTTTGATGCTGTTAATATAGAGACTTATTGTTAAACCTTGTTCATTGACAGTCATGTGGACTGTCTGAAAACCAAAAACAGGCCAGTGCAGACTGCACTGCCCTGCTCTGTGTGCTGCCACTCTCTATCCAGCTAGAGACAAAGATGCAGATTATATGTTTTTAAAAATTATTACTATTATTGCTAACAAGGAGCAAAACCTGATATTTCCTAACAGGCTTCACTTCACTGAAATGAAGAACAATGTGATTTATTTGATTAGATGTTTTAAGCCCTTGTGCACTTTGCACCAGTTACTGCACTGATTCCATAAAGGAATAGTGATATAAACCAAAGCAGCAATAGTAGAACAATTCAAGCTTATGCTGTTACAGTTCAGTAAAAATACTGAAAACTGAGTTATGAAGAATATTTTTTTAAATTTCAGTGTATGCATACTAAAAAAAAAGCGTAAATGAAAACATGTGCAGCATGTTTGGTTCAGCAAACGTAAGAAAACCTCAGGATTACTGACATTAAATTAACTTTCCTGGAATTATACAGAATAACTGGATTATGCAGAATAACTGAATGCATGCCGCCATTTTGCATTTCTTCATGTACACTTTAGAGCAAAATTTAATTGTAATTAGCTTTAAATTATGCTCAGCATTTTCTTCAAGTGGTTGCATTTCCAAAGTAAAGCTACATGGACCAATCCCAAAGATGTATTTCAACTAATGTAACTTTTGTGAACTGAAACTCATTAAATGGTATTGGCAAATCAATAAGGACATAAAGATGTAAAGCCTTTCTTCATGAAATAAACTAGATTATACTCTTCTAATCTAAATACTCAGTTAAGTCTATTGATAATTAAATCACATGAAAAACCTGCCTTGTTATTAAAGTCTCTTCAGAATGTCCATGCAAGTTGGAGTAGGTACATATATAATACATATTATTTATACTTCTACCTTTCAGAACTTTTCAATTTCAATTAAAATCCTGTAATTTTTATTGGGAATCACATTACATGCATGATAGAGATAAGTTAATTAAAGGACAATCAATTCTATGAGATGGCCAACAATGAACCTAACCAGTTTACAAATTACCCACTGCCATTCAACCAAAGCACACAATGTCTGTGGACAATTACAAAAAAGCTTTAATTGATTTTTAAAATTTCAATAATACTGTCTATTTTGTACATTCATAAGTACTTTGCTTGGGCCGTGATTTTTAGCATTAGAGGAGCTGCTGGGCAGTGCAGAGCCTGGATTTAAAGCTCAAAGCAAAGCTGACACACCTTGTGCACCCAAACCAGCCATGCCTGCCTCTCAACTGGAACAAACACTCACTCTATGAGGTGAAATGCTGTAAGACAGTAATATTTTAAAGGAACTCAGTCTTGACTAATTACAATTAGAAGGCATTTAGCACACTCACTTGAAGGTTGTTACAGACAGGCAGGTTCCACTGCTCTGACAGCAAAGAACTTTATTCTGTGGAAATTCTGGCAATCCAACCAAAGTGCTCAAGAACAAACTACAAACTGTCACTCTCTGACTCACTTCTAACACAGCACACAGGACTCCTCAATGCTCTTTTGCCTCAACATCCTACAAAGTCTGAATGAAAGGATTCTGTGGCTGCAGGTGGGTATCTGTAATGTGCAGGGAACTCATTTTGGGAGGCTGCCCCTGTGTGACACATCACACGGACAGTGAGCAGAAGGCAAGTGCTGGCTCACTCTTCCTGAAGTGCTGTTGCTGCTGAGAGCCTGGAGATGAACAGGGCACCAGGGTGGAAGTGCCCACATCTGCCAGCTGCCCAGGCACGGATTTATCCTGAAACAGAAATCCAGCTTCCAGATAGGAGAGCTTGGGAGGATGCTGCCCTCCCTGCTGCAGGAGCTCATTTCACAAACAAAACATGAAGTTTGGAACTGTAATTCATCGTTTCCATTAATGCTTTACCTTTGGAAGTCTCAGATGAACTTCAGCTGTTGCAGTGCCACAAGGGAATTCAAGGTGTTGAACTAGAAACAATACAGCTGTGCCCAAAGGCTTTACCAGCTCCAGGTGGGGGCTTAGTTTACAAAGGAAGCATTTCAATGTGCACTCCTGACTTAAAAAAAAACAAATTCAAAAAGAAAACAAATTCAAAAAGAAAAACAAAACCAAAGGGCTCTATAGACCAAATGAAAAGTGAGTTAAGATTACTGCATTTACTAGTCCTGTCACCACTGCCTTGCTCAAACCCTGTTTTTGGCCTTGCTAGCATCACCATATTACCATTCATTTTCAGCATTTCAAGAACAGCAGAGCACTGTAACATATTTTGTGAAGCTGATCCATCAATAAGTAAAAGTCCACTGTACAAATAAAGCTCATGGCTCTGTAATGTGCTTCTTGATCACATGGACATTGATAAAAGGGAGCTCTGGTGATGTGGACTGGAAGCCTCCGAACGTGCAGCTGAGGCCTGACTTTCCCCCAGTTTCCAGGGGCATGACCTGCAGATCTGCTGCTGCCCAGGATGATGCCAACGTTCCCGTGGGGCCAGCAGTGACAGCCCTGAGCAGGGCACCACGGCTGGGACAGCTCTGGCAGCCCAGGAGAGGGAGCCTGGAATTGCAGCTGGGCTCGGGAGGCAGCCTGTGCTGCTGCACCACCAGGGTCACTGTGCTTTCACACAACAATTTGAGCACAACTGAAGAGAAACAAGTTTCTACTTTGAAACTGGAATACGCTTTCTTACAGAAAACGGATGAATTAAAAGGCCTAAAAAAACCCCAGCTCTTTTGAAGGAGAGCAAGGTACCAGTCAGTTGTGCTGGCAGCACACCCACAAGAAGGGCTTCCTGTCTGACACGCTCACACCCGGATGACGAAGCAGCCACCATGTGAAAGGAACGTCTCAGTAATAGTGGAAGTGAGAAAGAAAACCTCTATATAAATAGAAGTAATAACTCGAATTTTATTTTAAAACTGAGAAGATAAAAATAGTCTGTATAAATCAAACAACTTGTCTCTTCATGTCACTTTTATGATAGACATTAATCTTAGTTTCTAGACAGAACTGCTGTCTGATGTAACCACGCTTATTGACCTAATGGGAAGAAATTTATATTAGTCTGGGAGGCTGTGATGAATGCAGTCTTAAAGTTCAATGACTCAAACACTTAGTAACCTCAAACATTGACCCAGATAGACAGAAACTTAAATCTTAATCCTGGAGCATAAGTTTATGCTTCATTCACATTTTGTTGCCGAGGCATTTTGAATGTCCATGTGTTTTTACACCTGCTAACGCCATGTGTGTGCACAGGCTGTACAAGTGCACACATTTCCACCACTGCTGGCTCAGGCTCCGTTCCCTCTGGGCTCTGCCCAGCTCGGGACATGCAGGCTCCCCCAGCACAAGCACCGAGGCACAGGGCTCACCCACGCTCTGGCCTCTGCTGGGCAGCAACTGGCCCTGTCCTCAAACATTTTCACTTCTGGATTTAGAACTAAGACCTGACAAACAGCCTGCACACCTAAATATGTTAAAATACACGTGTTCAAAGAAAAGAGACATTCCTTAATCTGAGATCAGATAACACCACTGCAGCAAAAGCTGTTAGCTGCTGGGATGTCAGCAATTTACCGCAGCCAACAGTTTATGGATCACAAATGCAATTTATCACACAACTGGAAACCTGTAATACCGATTCTCGCAAAGAACAAGTCTCAGGGTTTTGTGTAATTTGGTTTAGTTTAGAAAATAAGACAAAAAATAAACCACTATTGTAATATGGTTCACACATTCAAAACTGGAGATCCCTGATGTAAATAACACCTAAAATATCTGAAAGATCTAAACGTGTATGGACAGCAGATGCTTGATTTGTCACAGGAACTGTATTGAAAACACCCCACTTCCACTGTCTGAACTCAGAAGATAGTAGTTAACTAACTTATAAAATACATTTTTATAGCAACACCCATTCCATACATCAGGAGAGATTCCCAGCTGGATGTATCCTGAAACACTGGAGTTAACAAAACGCACCAGAGACAATCTACACGGGACCTTTGTGAGAAGATGGTGCATGGAAACAGGAATGCTCCAAGTCAGAAAGAACAAGGCAACCTAGTTTAATCTGATTACTCTGAGGTTGAGGCAACATATTAATCAAGTGGATAAAACAATTCTGTTAATGACATTCAAAAGGTACAGTACAATAATCAATCATTTACTCTATTGCAAATGATAAAACAAGCATCCAGAAGGGTTATGCTAATTACATGTTTCAAGTCAAATGAACCCATTCCGTGCTTTGTCTTGTTGAGACAAACAGAGCGTTCCTGCCCGTTAATTGTATTTCAGATGTCTGTACCAGTGTCTGCAGCGATGCATTTCCTGCAGGGGACGGCACGGACCGGCCCTGCTGGGGCAGCAGCACCAGCACCGCATGGCCCGGCCCGGGACACCGGACACAGGGACAGGGGACACAGGGACATGGGGACATGGGGACAGGAGACACAGGGACATGGGGACATGGGGACAGGAGACACAGGGACATGGGGACATGGGGACAGGAGACACAGGGACATGGGGACATGGGGACAGGAGACACAGGGACATGGGGACATGGGGACAGGAGACACAGGGACATGGGGACATGGGGACAGGAGACACAGGGACATGGGGACATGGGGACAGGAGACACAGGGACATGGGGACATGGGGACAGGAGACACAGGGACATGGGGACATGGGGACAGGAGACACAGGGACATGGGGACATGGGGACAGGAGACACAGGGACATGGGGACATGGGGACAGGAGACACAGGGACATGGGGACATGGGGACAGGAGACACAGGGACATGGGGACATGGGGACAGGAGACACAGGGACATGGGGACATGGGGACAGGAGACACAGGGACATGGGGACATGGGGACAGGAGACACAGGGACATGGGGACATGGGGACAGGAGACACAGGGACATGGGGACATGGGGACAGGAGACACAGGGACATGGGGACATGGGGACAGGAGACACAGGGACATGGGGACATGGGGACAGGAGACACAGGGACATGGGGACATGGGGACAGGAGACACAGGGACATGGGGACATGGGGACAGGAGACACAGGGACATGGGGACATGGGGACAGGAGACACAGGGACATGGGGACATGGGGACAGGAGACACAGGGACATGGGGACATGGGGACACAGGGACACAGGGACAGGGGGACACATGGACACACGGACAAGGGGACACAGGGATACGTGGACACAGGGACATGGGGATACATGGACATGTGGACACAGGGACACTCGGACACAGGGACATTTGGATATATGGACACACGGACACATGGACACAGACATAGGGACACACAGACACAGGGACACACGGACACATGGGCATGCAGACAGACGTGGACACACGGACACACAGACGTGGTCAGATGGACACGTGGACATTCGGACATGTGGACATTCAGACACATGGACACGCAGACACACAGACCTGTGGTCAAACACGTGGACACTTGAACATGTGGACACGTGGACATTTGGACACAGGGACACACGGACATGGAGATGTGGACAGATGAACACACAGACATGCAGTGAGAAAGACACACAGACACATGGACATGTGGACACACAGACATGCAGGCAGACAGACACGGGTACACAGGGACACGCGGACAGATGGACACAGGGACACACAGACATGCAGACAGACGGACATGTGGATGCACAGACACGCCGACAGACGGACAGACGGACATGTGGATGCACAGACACGCCGACAGACGGACACACGGACACAGGGACACACAGACACGCAGGCAGATGGACAGACGGACATGTGGATGCACAAATCATTGCTATGTGTTTCAGAACCCTAACCCCACACTATTTCTGTCTAGCAACAGATGACAGTTTTATTCAAAGCATTTTCCAGTGAAAGCAAAAAAAAAGTAAGCCATAAGAAAATTCAACTTTCCACTTTGCATCACCTTCCCCACTTTTGAGACCAATCCAAGAGGAACGACCTCCTAAGGAAGCTACACCAACAAGCCCACAGATGCTATTGACTTCTTTGGGCTTCCTCAGGAATTTACATATTTGCCAAATTAAAAAAAACAAAAACGTCTGGAGTCAATGGGGGTGATCTGGCCCTGCTGTCCTCTCAAAACTAAAATGTCCATTTTCAGAAAGAAGACTCCTGATTTTGAATTGCAATGACTGCAAGTACCCTGACTCACCCAGCATCCTGTATAGTTACACTACTGGCTATGGTTTTCCCTGATAAAAATAAAATGTAAGGCATTAGGAAAACCAGTCTACTAGCTCAGGAGAGGAAAAAAAAATAACTTTGCTGCTATGTATAAAAACACAAAATTGATTTTGTGCAATTTAGTATCCATATTTAGTTTTGAATTTTTAAACTTACATTATCAAAATAGTGATACTTGTTTCCTAGCAACATTTCACTAAATTATTAGACAAATCACTGAAATGAAATATTCAGCCTTAAAATATTTCATATATATCTGTCTGGTCTTTTAAAGCATGCTCCCTATCAGAGTGGTGACATTTTTAGGCTGGAGGTTTTACAAGGATTAGTCATCATTTTTGCTATTATACGCTGTATAATCACCCATGTAAACTCATGTCAGCTTGCCTTAAATTAACTTTAATTCAGGTTTGCCAAAGAAGAAAATCAGACTGTAACTAAATGAGGTCAAGGACTTTGAGGACCTCATCGAGTCCCACAATACCTGGATCTCTTTATGAAGTCCGTCTGCTCATCATGAGTCACACAAATGGGTGCAAGTATGGATGGCAGATTAAATAACTCTGTTTAATATTAGTCAGAAATAAGAAACAATAACTAATATTTGTAAAAAGTTACACCTGAAATATTCCACTCTGTCTTATGTTAAATGTACTTAGCAGAAAGGTCAGAGCTCCTGAATTTGCTAGATAAATAAATGTTGGTGAGGTGGATGAATCACTGGAGAATTGGTGCATGGCAGCGAATGAATAACCTGCAAATGCTTCCCAAACCCCATTATTTCCCTTTTTCCAGTAGGCCAAAGATTCATGTCCCTGCATGCCGCCAGTTCATTACAGAGAAATATCATTCCTCTCCTGGCACTCTCTGGGCGGCCTCTCAGCCCCACGAGGACCCTTTAATGTTTAATTCCCCATCATCTGCTCCAGTGAACAGCTTAATCTCTGCTTGTATGATCAATACTATATCAGTGTAAATTAAAATGACAATTTTAAAGTAATTAAGCCTGTTAATGCTCGATTCAAATGTCATTATTTGCACAAGGGATTGAGGAGAAATTACATCGTGTCCAGGGTGACAGGAAAATGTTTGAGCCTTCTCAATCCTGTTGCCGCTGTGCCACTGGAGGCTTTAGCAAAGCAGATTAACTTCTAGCTCCCACTGCCAGGATACCTATCCAATTTCAAAAGAGGATAACACAATTTGATAAATTTAATTCCAGCTACAAACTCAATTATTGTGATAATGGATGAAAACTGGGAGGAGACACTAAACAAGACTCACATAAAAAATACACTTAACTTCAGAATGAGATACAACAGTAATTGTTTTATTTGATTTGCTCTATCCCTTTTGAAAACCCTTTAAATAATTGTGATTGTTAGAAGAATGGCCAGCATTTATTAAATAGCATGAGCTCTAAGATCAAAGTGGCTGCAGTTTAAAGGATTTTGGTCACAATGGAAATGTTTGCTATCCTTCGTTGTACAGCTACATTTATTAGACAAGTAAAATTACATCATTACAGTATTGGATCTCATAAATAGATCTATAAAACTCAACTACACTCAGATGAAATTCAGCCCATTCTACGTGCTGGCCTTTCCAGACCCTACCTTGACAGCATGTAGTCATTTATTATTTCAAAGGAAGATTTTAATAGTAGAAAACCCTAAACTTTATGAGACAGCCACAGAAGGGGGTTTGGATTTCAGGCCTGACCAGTGGAAAGTGCAATTGAGCTTTTGTTACCTGAGCTCATCTTCAACCTCGGGGTACAGAAATCCACAGCAATTTAGGCAAAACACTGGACAGAGCCATCAACATTTTATGTTTTGAAGCAGAGAGCAAAAGTGAAAAACTGAACGTCATGGTAAAAGTGAAAAACTGAATGTGTCAATGGTAAGGAAAAGTCAAAAATCTCTTCTGCAAAGGGAGTTTCAACAGCATCATACTCCCACTGCAAAGGTACCACCAGCCTGAGAGGCCCATCAGCATTCCTGTCACTGGATATTGTTTAATAAATTCAGTTTATCTGACCGTTTGCATTTCCCGAAGTCCTCTGAAATAATTATATTGAATTTTTATTAGTGCACATGAAACATTTTTGGCTTTCACTTCTTTGAATAATAAATGGCATATATTAAAGTGCCTTACAGGTCTAATAACTTGCATCAGATCCATGTAGGCCTGTCTTATTAACTTTTAGTTTAAATTACAGCAGAATTCATCAATCAGTGTTTCTAAAAAGCAGACTGCACATTGCCACAGACTCTCAAGAAAAATGGATCTCAGGACAATTAAAACATCTACTGTGTCTCAAGTATTTAATCAGAAAATCTATCAACCCGCAGATTTTCTTAGATGAACTGTCTAACAAAGAACCCTGAAAGGGTAACCAAAGACTATTAAAATTTTTCACAATGATGAAGAAAATGGAAAGAAAGAACTGAGCTTTAAAAACAAGTTTTTAAATTAAATTCGTTAACTCTAGCACAAACAGAGTTCTGAAATTAAAATTAAGCCAAGCTGATGGAGTGGCGTGCAGCAGGCTTGGTGTTCCCTCGCTCACTCCTCACTCACAGCAACTGCTGCCGTGGCAGAGCTCAAACCCCAGTGCTGAGTGCCACTTGAGGTAAGGACAAAGACCCTTCTGCTGCAGGAAAAGCTGCAGATTCCAAACTGTGAGGCCACAGGAATGCCACCGTGACTTAATTACACTTTGCTCTGATAATGTGATCTTTAAATTATAAAGCTTCTGCACCAAAACAGAACCAAACTGCTATCTTTAAAACATGACCAGAAAGCACATCTGTGAGTGAGGCCACTGTCACTCTGGGATTCCCCAGCTCCCCCAAACCCTCTCTGCCCTCTCTCTTCTCTCACCAGTGCCAGGCCCAAAGACTTGGCTGCTGCCACAGCCTATGGAAGCACGCGTGTGTCAGGAAGGGGCTACTCTTCTCAAGGGACTTCAAGGAGGAACTTAAACAGACATCTTTTGGAGGGTTTATAAAATTAAATTTGGAAATATAAAGTAACACTGTTTTCATACCACAGCGAAATTATCATCCCTAACAATTTTATGCCGCATCTGCACTGACAGCTTGAAACATTTTCCCCGTTACACAGCAGGAAAAATGAATCCAGACATATGTCCACATATGGATTCTACAGTTAGCCAGTTGAACTCATAGAATACATATTAAAAAGAGAGAGTATTGAACAAGGCCCTTCTCCCACAAGGCAGAGCAGGGAGCACGGTTCACCAAGGGAACAGATGAGGACAGCTGCCCAACCCCACTGTTCAGAGCACAGCTCATTGCCTGCTGGCTGGAAGGAAAGAAAGAAAGAAAAATACAACTTTCAAATTAGTGCCTGGATAGATTATTAGAATATTTTCCTTTGCTCCTCACCTGGAACCTGGGCACGTGCTACCACAGCTTGTCTGGCTTGCATTACTAGCAGGGCGTGTTAATGGACATCCTGCCACATGGAGCCACACATTAATTGTTTCCCTATGTACAATAATAGCTCCATTTATCATGCACATGTTGACCCATGCTGGCTTTGCAAAGCTTAATAATCATCACTGATCTCAGTGCCTGAAGAATGGAGGATGCATAGGTAAAATTTACCCCAAGTGACAGATTAATTCAGAATTATTAAACATATCTTTGATGTTGAAGATAGAAAAAGTATTCAACTCACTTTGCTTTTCAAATTGCACTGGCAGGCTTTTAAAGAAATAACACAAATCAGTAGAAACAAACTAAACATTACTGAGAGTCCATCATATTTATTCATCCTCATCACTGTTCTGTTTGAAAACAACTCTTTCTTTTAATACTATATCTAGTATGAGCTGGTTTTTTTCTACTAGGCTTTTATTAACCTGTGAGAAGGAAAACCAAGTGCTTTAACAGATTATTAATCTAACTTGATCTTCATTCCTCCTATGCATATTTGGTTCATTTAGCACCTGCAGTGATGAGGGGCTCCATCTGGGTAATGGAGGATCTTTGTCCTATGCTGGCAGCTCCACAAGAAGCTGTTCCCATCAGGAAAGCTGTTCCCATCCTGGGCAAAGTAAACCCAAATAAACCCTTTCTGGTGAGGCAGCAGATGGCCTTGTTAGACCCAAACACTGAGTTCAGCCACTTCAGCAGAACCCACCCAAACACACAAAGGACAGCAGCATTTTATAAGAAATTACTGAGACTTTTCTACAGTTTGACCAAAAGGCACCTGATGAATTCCCTGAACACAGGTGACAGTTGCTCAGTTGTAGGGGGTCTCAGACCATGGAGTGAAGAGGCTCCCAGGTGCCAGGAGACATCCTGGGCCCAGTGCCAGCACAAGACCAGGATGCAGGAGCAGGATGTTGAACAAAACCACAAATCTGAATTTTGAATCAGCCATTGTGACTCTTTGGCTCTTTCTGTTCACTGCTTCAGTGGGCTTCTGTCAGGAAATGCTAACAAGCCTTTAAGAGCTTAACAAATTTTCAGTTTGCTCCTATAGATTTCGTGCAGAATATTTGTTTCCCACAAATATGGCATGATGCCATGACACAGCACTCAATCATATTTGTCTGCTGCCCTGATATATGGTCCAACCACAATACACTTGGTCAAACCTTTGCCAGCCTGTCAGTTACAAATTTTTTGTACTCTTTAGGAAAGTCCAGTGACAACTGATTGAATTAAAAGACAATCCGGGCATAACACTGATCTTAACATAAATGGACAAACTAAACAAAACCAGCAAGACTTAAACAGCTACTGGCTTCTTTTTTTTAAATATCACAACCAGGGGAGGGTTGCTAAGGTCAACGTGAGGTGACCAAGGTACTGCCACAGTGCTGCAGCAGCTGAGGATGCTCCTGCCATGTGATCCCTGGCACTGGGATTATCAGGTGTCAGGACAATGACGTTCAAAGTTCTCCTTTTGTCAATGAAATAGAAACATTTTTGAAAACAGAGAAAAATACCCAAATAGATAGTGAGAGTGATAGTGGGATCTCTTTAATTTCTAAAGTAAAACAGAATGTAATATTGCTTTTCCACTTGGAAATATTCCCAAACAGGAAAGGAGAGAAGTTTTAGTGCTGCTGTGTTAGACACAGCTGTCAAAGATGCCCACAGGACAATGACTGCCAAGCTATGAAGGAGGGAGACAACATTTAAGGAATGTTAGGAATTCTTTCTCACTTTCAATTTCTACATCGCTGCATGTGGACCTGCACGGGTTTTTTCTCTTTTACTGGTTCCTTGGCCTGTAGTCTTAAAGACTTACGCCCTTCTCATTTTTTTGATTACTGAACTGGACCTTTTATGAACAAATTCTAAGAATATCCATTAACCTGCAGTCAAAATATGTCCCTGAAAATAAACACAGGATCTTTGCTATTTGGCACACACAAAGAGAAGAATATCAGGTTTACAAACTGCATTTACAACATTCACATTAGTAAAAAAATCAAATTTCTTTTTTTTTCCTTTTGCCCTCACTGCAAGTGGTCTGAAAGGACATGAAAAATACCACCAGATTTCCCAGGACATGGGAACCCCACCTGTGAGCTGGTGGTACCTACAGACTCCTGTGTGTAAGCCTTACAGCCCTGGGAGCACACTTAGGTGCCATGTCACAGGAACACCAGAAAAACAGATACAGGTTAACCCCAAATAGTATGAACCCCAGGAATTTTAATCAAACTCCTTCACACTAACAATGGCTGATGAATAACCTGGCTGATGAAATGCCATTATGGAGGGAAGTGGACAATGACCAAAACTGCCATCAGCTCCAACAAGTAACTTACAGAGATCCAGTTTTATTCTTCTTAATTGATCATGTCTCCTTGAATTAAACAGAATAAACACATTATTTTAACTGCATTTGAACTGTCAGGCTCTGGCTAGTAAATCCAGGAAAGGAACACTGCAAAATGGGAACCTGCACCTATGGAAACACACGAAGGTGAGAACAGTGACTCGGGGACAGCTGGGGCTCAGTGAAGGCTCTGCAGGACAGACCCAAGGGCTTAAGGGTCTTTTCTGACGCTGACCAAACTCCTCTCTGTCCATGCAGGAGGCCCCTCCCACGCCCGCTGCAGCTCTCCTTTCCTGCCACCTTACAGCACCGAGCCGGCGCTGCAACAGCTGCCAGAGAACAGCAACATCAATAAACCTGTTCCCAAGAACATTTTGAGATCTAAAACTCAGCTGGCTGCTTTGTAAGAGAAAACGACATTTTGAAAAGGCAGGTGACTGTATTTTATCCTTTCCACTAACCAGAGAGACCCGAACACCTCCACCCCCAGAGCACACGATGCTGCAGCGCCAGGGCCCCAGCAAGTCCCAGTGAAAGAGCTCGTTACTCTGCCGCATACCTACTGCTGGTCGGACGTAAAATGAACTTAAACCAATGAAGCAAAAATAATCCATTTAATGCTTATGCTCTGTGATGCATTTCTATGGGGTTTCTATTGTTGTTGTTACAGTGCTTCTGTTCATTCTTATGCTTTAGTGGTTCAACTGCAATTTATCAGCCTAGAGTGGAAAATACCTGGCACCTACTTAAAATGCATGGAGCTAGCAATAAAATTAACCTTGTGGCAATTGTTTTCCCACATGTTTGATAGACCAATGTCAGCTCATCTGTTAGAAGGAAATAAAAAAGTCAAGCCTAAATGTACAAAAAATTATGATGGAAGCCTTAAATAAAGCAAGGGTAATGCAAGTTTATTGAGTCAAAAATCAATCAATCAATGACCGAGTGGATTAGGAGCACCTCATAAGCCCCAAAGAAATAATTTGCCCAAACACTGAGATTTAACGGTAGAGGACCAAATTCCAACACTTTTAGGAAGTAAGTAATGAAAAATCAATTTGAAAGGAAAAACAGATCAAGAACCCTGGATTCTGACATGCCGACACATTTATTGCTGAATACCATTTCTTGGCTGACCCGAAAACTTCGGAAGGTGTTTATTTACTTTCAACACCTTCCAGAGATCAATATTTTTAATTTGGATCCGAGTTATTATTTTTCACATCACAGCATCGGGGAGTGGAGTAAAGTGGCTCATATTTTAGTGCTAAAAAGATCGATATGACAGTTTCACCTTCACTGCAGCCCCCCGCAGCCGCACGGGTGCACATCATCACGTCCCGCAGGGGGGTGCAGTGCCGCGGCACAGGGAGCAGGTCATCACCCAGCCCCAGCTCCAGACAGCCCATGATTTACCTGGTCATGAAGGGCCTGGTGCCCTTAGAAAACCAATCTTGCTTCTCCCACTTTATCAGGCCTGTCTCTTAGCCGGTGTACGGGAAGGGGGAGGGGGCAGGACGAGAGAGAAGGGGAAGAGAGGGAGGGCAGGAGCAGAGCGAAAGACAATCAGTTTCACAAAGCGGATTACGTCCCTCATCGTAAATGCATCCATTCGTTTTTACCTTCCTTGAACCAGGGCACATCTGTAATCGATAATTAATTTTCCATAAATTTCAAAATATTGTTCTGGTGGCTGGAAGAAGCAGAGCGCACAGGGGAAGCAGGAGGGAGGATCCCTGTGTCCGAGGGGCTGTTCTGGGGGCTCTGGGGGCTCCAAGGATCGGCTGCAGGTCTCTGGAGCTGGGGGGGAGAGCCACAGAGCCTGCCCGGCTCGTCCTGCCCTGCGCCGGCGGGACACACTGCTGCTGCTGCAGGAGCCACAGCCACGCTGACCGCCCCGGCCTGGGCCTGGCTGCCCTCCACGGGGACACGCCAGCTCCAGAGGCACCTCTCACACACAGCCCTGGGGCTCCAAACCCCCCTTCCACAGCGGCATCAGCCCTTCCAGGGTCGGAGACTCAGGTGCTGCACAAACACCGACACAGCGCTTCAGAAAAGGGATGAGTGTTTCTAAATGCTCTTCTCAGTATTAACTGCAGGTTTTACTGTACACAGGTCAGTGACATGGAGGTCAGGGATGGGATGTGTGTGGCATGAGATCAGGCCTGTGGGACTTGTGGCTGGCACAGCTTGGAAGACTCAAGCTTACCTGGGCATGCATGCACGGCACAGGTAACTGCTGCAGGCTGATGATGCTGTCTGGACAAAGTACTCCCATGATCACAGAACCCCAACTTAAACTCAAGCACTAATTAGATGCCCCAAGTGATTTTGTAACAAAATGCTGATGTCCAGCCCTCAGAAGTCATCTGTGATACAATAACATAGCTGTTACTTGTTATGTAGTGCAGTCATCAGTTCCTTAAAAGCACAGCTCACTTGAAACCAGGTGGATACCAAAATGGGAAAAGCACCTACCACTAAGAAGCAATTATGAGGAAATCTCACACTTTCTTTTTAGTGTGTCTTAGAAAACAAGAGGCAGAGACAAGGAAGAAATGTGTCTCTGCAAGATGAGCTGGTCCAAGGAACACATTCTTTTCTCAACATAATTAATAGCTCACACTCTTTAAAAAATTGCCTTCATGAAGTCCTGTGCTCGGAAGAGTGATAAATGACAGTCATCCTCCTGGGGTGTGTTCCAGAATACTAACTGAAAAGTAAATGCAGGACTATTTCTCCAAATTATGTATCCGAGCTAAAGGTCATATTAAAGGAGCAGCTTTATGTAATGACATTAACTGAAAGCCAGCAGCTTCTGGCTTACTGACAGCAGCACTGCAAAGTCAGGGTAAGGAGACTTCCTCGGGCTGGCGGGGACACCGCAGCTCCAGGCACGCCGTCCCCAGTGTGCTGCTCCTGCACGGAGAGGCACTGACACCCACTTCTGAATCCCAGCCACTGAGGCCTTCCAGAGTCAAGGAGTGGAGAGCTGCAGTGACTGACAAACAACCCGAACGTGTGGATGGTCACCTGTGTTTTTGTGACACTGTTTAGAAGGAACAGTCCTTGGACTTCACTGCAAAGCACCCAATTCCCCAATCAAATCTTGCAACTCAGTAAGAATTCTTGGTTTGTTGATTTCTGTCAGTCAGAAACCAAAGGGATCCAGGCTGACAAATGGCATTTTTTATTCATATGTTAGTATTAGGAGGCCAGAAAACAAGCACTAAAACCTGGCTGAGACTAGCCCTAGGATCCTGGTGCTCCATGGGGCCCATCAGAGAACAAGTCTGTGAGCTGGTATCTCTCACCTGGAAGAAAGGCTGAAAACTGAGGACACGTCCAAGGCCCCTGGAAAACCATCCATCACTGGATGTGCTTTGATGTAGACACATACCTTGGATGATGCTCCCCAGACTTCTCCACTCCACCATCCTTGCTAAGGAACACATCCTTCCTGCTCAGCCAGCACAGACACACAGCATTTTACTGCCCTGTTAATACCCACTGCACTCCTGAAGAAGACTTACAAACACTGTGCAAGTGGTATTTTGTCGGCTCATGGTTAAAGGTAAAAAAATGAAGCAGAGCTGTGGTTCACTGGAAATCCTAAGAAATGACTGCCAAGTGACTGTCACCAGTTTCACAGCCTGGTTTAGGATTGGTTCATCTAAGTTTCTTTAAGTTTGTATTTTCCAAGTGTTCTAACTTTTTTAGCTCAGATTTTTCTCACTCTTTCAGGACAACTGGAGATAATTCTGTTTTGTCCATCAAAAAATCATTTCCATATACAGAATAACCCTTGTTTACGTGGAGAAATTACCAGTCAATACGAATTCATGGCAAAGAAACTGCTTTGCACTTCCACAGAAAACAGCAGCCTCCAAATTATATTTTCATCCCTTCCTTCCCCATGGGGCCTTGGGCCCACAGGCAAGTGTTCTCCCAGTACTGCCCAAAAGTGAAGTGGAGGTACCAGCAGGAAGGGCCCTTGCTCCTGCCCAGAGTGAAGGTCCGGAGTGGGGGCTGCAGATAAGCTCTGGTCCAGCCTAAGAGTCCCGGGGCAGAGATTTACACTCTCTGTTCTTTGTTTCACAAACACATGAGTCAATGCAGAAATACTCCATCTTTTTTGAAGACCCTTTCAGGAATGCAAGGCATATAAGACTGCAGCCTTCAAAGCCTGGGTTTAGTAAGTCATTACTGCAATTAGCTGAGAGACAAAAATTCTTGCAAAATGAGTTACAGGGTTTTGTGTTTTTTTGTGAGTTTTTGTTATTTGTGCGTGCGTGTGTTGGTTTGATTGGGTTTTTCAGATTGAAGTTATGATTTATTTTGTCTTCTTCTACCCCTCAGGGTACATACATTTACCAACCATCAGGAATCTGTTCCCAACATTCCCACGCATTACCCACCCATGCAGATTTCCTGTCCTTACATGATTCCTTACTCTGTGGTCCAAACCCCCCAAACTGCTCCACTGTAAGTGGTGAAACCATCACCTGTGGATTTTAATATGAGGGCCACGTGAATTCTGGCCCAGTTTCTGGGCAGCCCTGAAACTTAACTCCCATAACTTCCACGACCGTGAGCTGTACCTACAGGCACATGCTGTCCCAGCCTGCTTCCAGGGACATGGCCCAGCTCACCACTGGCACATCTGCTGACTTTCACAGACATCAAAGATCAGCCCTAACACTGTACGAGACAGATTTCCACCTTCCATGGTATTTATAGCATTTGATGTTCCCTCTAGGACAAGCTGATGCCCTTTCCTGTCCCAAATAAAACTTTGCTCTTTTACTGACCTCATTATTTGGAAGAAACTGAATCTACTTTTCAGATACCAATTCCTGTTTATAGCACAATTTTTCCTATGCTTATTACAAAGCAGGTGTAAGACAAACCTTCTAGTTTGAGGACAAAGATCATGGATGTCTCAGAACCCCAGTACAGTAACAACTTTCAGCAAAGGAAAACATGCATCCTTGTGAGAGATGGGAGCCTTTTCCAAGTGTTAGGATAAATGCCTCTCCACTAAACCCAAAGGAGGAGAGAGGCACAACCTGACTAGTCTGACTGGAAGGACCCCGAGAGCACCACGGCACCAGCACAGCCAAAGACCGTGGGCAAACCTGCCCTGCCCTGCCCGGAGCACTCGGCCCCCGCCCGGCCAGGGAGGGACCCCTGCACGGGACACAGCAACGGGGAAGGGTTTGTGTGGGACCCAGGAGTAACGCCCGTCACTCCCAGAACCAATGCTCACGGGGATTTTACTTCATTCAGAAATCAGATTTTACATTTTTCTCCAACAACATCTTTTGTTTGCCTGGAAAAGATGGAACAGAATGAAACCAACTCCTTTACACATTGATATGCACAAGAAAAAGAAGGGAACAGATAACAACCCTCCCCTGCTGCAACTGCTGTCAGCCACTTCTGGAAACCTGCTGTTTATCCTGTTTATTGAAAAAAAAAGTTATGATCGGTTGCTTTTGTTTTGCTACATTTATTTATGTTAATAAATTACTGCCAATATGGCAATTTGTGTTCAGTGAAAAGGCCAGAATTGAGACACAAAGCCATTCCTGTACAGTGAGCCACTCAGCAAACAGCAATATTTGGAACTGTTTGAACAGAGGCAGCAGTGTCTCAGCCAGAATTCATGAGCAAAAATCACTAAATTTGTCAAAATGACTAAACCCCACATTTCTACCTCTTCCTCTTTTGTTTCACACACTTTGCATGTCAGACAAATTATCAGGAAAATACTCCTTGTTTGACATTTCATTGCTTAATGCTTTACTGGTGCAGTAAAACAAGACAACTGCTGAAATTATAGGAAAATAAATTTGTAATTTCTTCCTCATTTAGCCATTTTTGAAGCTTGTGTATAGGAAAGTCATTAATGTTATGTCCTCCTATCGACGTTCCAAGCCTTTCAAGGGATAACTAATGTTTTTTCTATACTCTTCCATGTGGCCAGTTAAATTAGACACATTATTTCTGTGCTGTTAGGGAACACTGATCAATAGATACTTGGAAAGCCCTCTAAAACGAAGTGGAAACACTTCCTCAGTGTCAGGGGATTCTAGTTTGGGTCTGTATGCTGCAAACATTGCTAAAAGTAACGGAGCAGTGCGAGCGTGTCTGAGGCATCTCTACAAACCTCGGAACGCTCACGGCTCTTGAAGGCACGGCACGCTGTCTGCTGGGCCTGAGGCACTGGCTTTGCCCCTGGGAACGGCTCTACTGCCCAAATCCATCGGCCTCTATCAGCACAGCCTGCAGGCTCCACCTCAGCTCGGCGCCACTGCAGAGCTGTGCACAATCCTACCATTCTTCCCTTGGAAGCTGGGAGGTTCAGTGTCTGTCACAGCAACAGCCATATCTAAGATATGACCAGGTGACGTAACACAACTCCATCTTTTGCTCCCATTAGTTTTTATTTCTTTGTGAAATAACAGCTGCATTCCCAGCCTTGCTGCACGGTATGGTGGCGGAGCAGTGCAGTGAAACCCGACTGGCAGAGGATGTTCACCATCAGGGGCTGAGCAGCCTCATGGATTGCTTTCTTTTTGGCTACAAATGCTGCATTATAACATTATTTCAAACACTAACAAACCCATTAATTTTTGCCAGTAAACATCATGCATCTGATTTTTCTACAGTAACACTAATCTTATTTAAGTATTAATTCAGTGCCTCAGACAAATACATTAGCAAGTGCTATAATCAGCATTTCATAATTTCTCAAGCAATTATTTTATTTTTTTTCCAATCACACATCTTTTCTTGAAAGCCAGAGCTGTTCCAAATCAAACACTTTGTCACACATACTAAATTCCCCACATGCATTACCTGAAAAGAGCTGTTAATAACATGAAGGCTCTGCTCGACCAATGTATAACTGGCCCTGCCCTTCACCCTACCACACACAAATGCAAACAGGATTTCTGACTGCTCCATACCTTAGGCTTTTTTTTTTTTTTTTTCTGTAAAAATACAAAACGTGGGAACTAGGTGCCCACATTTCTAAAGAGGACCCCCATGTGGGGCTTTGAAAACTTCAATTGAAAACACTTCCTGTATTACTAGTGTCAGATCCTCAATTACTTCAGCAGATAACACAGTTTTCCATTATCATTCCTCCTGTTCCATTAAATACACCACATCCCCCCGAGCTCTTGGCAAGCCTTTAGCAGAAAGCCCCTGTACCCTGAGCCCCAGTGAGGAGCCTGGCCAGCTGGGGGGCAGTGGGCAGCGAGGGGCTGGGCACCCACGGCCACCGCCCTGACGAGTGCTGGGGACAGCGGCAGGGCCGCTGAGCACTGCCCCGCAGCCTGAGCAGAGGGCTGGGAGGATCCCTGTGTGTTAGAAGGGAAGGGTCAGATCCGGGTGGGTAACTCCACACCACCTCAGTGTCCGTGACGTGTTCCCCGACGTGCCCAACGCAGCACAAACCCAAACGCTCACAGCGAGCAGCTGCCTGCAGGACAGTGCCGGGGGAAGAGACTGCTCAGGGGCGAGCTGCGGGCCACGGACACCCAGCAACCCTCTGCTCGCCCTTCTGCTCTTGGGAAGCTCCCTGGCCCCTGCCCCAGCCTGGCCCTGCCCCAGCCGGGAGATGCTCACAGTGCACACGGTGGGCAGCCACAGCCCCGTGCCCGCAGTGCCCGCCGGGGAGCCAGGCCACCGCGCCCCGCGCCGCACACCCCGGGCTGGTGGTGGCACCGGGGCATGCAGCCGGGCTGGGCACAGGCACAGACACACGGGGCACAGCAGCGCCAGCCCCGGCGCTCGGGGAGGGCATGGATGCCATGAGCAAAGCCATGAGCCTTGTGCCTGTACCGAGGCAGCCTTTACCCTGCAAAGCTGGCTCCCAGCTCCCCATCAGGGAAATTTCCTTCATTTCACCTCCAGAAGATTTGCTGTGTTCTTGGGCTGCAAAGAAACTATATTAAAATAAAAGGCCAGAAAACAAAGCTTTTATTCCATTCACAGTAAGTGAGAATCTCTACTAGCCATGCTTTCCCTGAAAATTCTTTACTGTTTGAATAGAACAAATTTATTTGTCAAACGGAATTATTCTTCAAGAGTTATGTACTGCTTCAAGTTCTATGTTCAAGTACTATGTACTATAACAAAAGGAAAAAAGCTTAAAAAAAAAATGGAGAGCTTTCGTGCAAAAAAAGCAGGCAACAAGCTGCCATGGACTCCAAGTTAAAGCCTTGGAAATATGTCGGCAATATCACTGGACTGTCAAAAGCAGAGTTGTCAAACAAATGGCAGATGCTTGAGAAGATTTACTGTTTGAGGTATGTGTTGAGCCAGCCAATAACTCTTTCCATAAATCTTTGGTAAAATTAAGAACATGTAGTAATTAAATACGCAACAAGGCAGAAGCAAACAAAACTGCCACCTGCTGCTGCACTGAACTGAGAGCAGCTCTCCCAGCCCGCCCCATGGCAGCCCGCGGCACTCCACAGGTGCCGGCCGGCGCCGGGCGAGGAACGCGCGGGCCCCCAGCGCCTTTGTGCCGCTCTGGCAGCGCACAGAGCAGGGGAAGCAAAGCAGAACCCCGGAACGGCCCCGAGCCGCCCGCCTGTGGCACCCGCGGGCAGCGCTGGCCGAGCGCAGGCCGAGCGCAGGCCGGGCACGGGGCCCGCCGGGTGGGTNCGGCTCCTCCAGCCCGGCCCCGCACGGCTCCTCCAGCCCGGCCCCGCACGGCTCTCCCAGCCCAGCCCAGTCCAGCCCCGCACGGCTCTCCCGGCCCGGCCCCGCACGGCTCTCACAGCCCAGCCCGGCCCCGCACGGCTCTCCCGGCCCGGCCCCGCACGGGCACACGCCGGTACACACGCGGCTCGGGGCCGCCCGGGTGCGGGGAGCGCCGGCCAAGGACCGCCAGCCGCACAGGCTCTGCCGGAGGGAGAGACAGGCTTTGCTTTAGCCTCACCTCTCCAGCAGCAATCAGAAAAGTCTTTTTTAAAACCTTTGAAAACGTAAAATATTTGATTTCTTCTTGTGTTCAGAGACTGTAGTCTACAATCTAATTTCAAGTATTTCAGCTGATTTTTAGATAGATGTATTCCTGCAATAACAGGTTGTAATTATTCTTTACAAATAACTTTTTCCCTAACCATGTAGTTTGTTGCACAACTGCAGGATTAAATTCTGAATATAAAATCCACAGCCCATAGAAAATTCCATTCTACATATGAATTCCATAGCTGATACAAAACAGTATAACAATTCTGCAGATAAAGAAGCCACTTTATCACCAATTTTCTCAGCACCAGCACATTTGCAAACAACAGAGATGCACGCAGAGCTGTTTTCCCGGCTACTGATCTGTGAAATCTCTCACTGTTTTGTAATTATTCGTCATCTCACAATTATATAAAAGTGTCAGAAAACAGGTGGAAGATAAGCCATGCCCTCCCAGCAAGAACTCTGTTGATGGGTTAAAAGATACATTTCAAAAATGCATAGAAAAAAGACAACTCAAAATCAGAGGAAGGTTCTGCTGTGGCAACACCTTTCAGATTCCATTTCCCACCCAGAAGAGACTGGAAGCTATTACCTGACAGACAACTCAGTTCCCTAAGAAATTAAGTGGGAGATTTCATTTCAGGTGATTGTAAGTAAATGTCCATGTCACAGAATGACAATACTTCTACAGCCATTTTTCCAGGATTTTGTCATAAGCTGTAGGATTAACTTTGACATTCACCAGGTTCCTCCACTAACTTGTTTTTGTTCAATTAAAAGAAGATAGAAGCTAATGAAGAGGTCAAACTTCATGACGCACATTTCAAGAAGCTCCCAACCATGTATTTCACCAAACTCCTGGAAAAGCAGGAGGCTGTAAAGGGAAAGGATTCTGAGTTACAATGAAGACGATGAACGTGATGAGGATGGATGCAGTGAGGTAAGAACTGCTGGAAAATGTGCAGAACCGAAGTCTCCACCAAGCTCGGTGCCAGCCCTGATCCCTGGCAGGTACTGCCACCACGAGGCTCCATCCCGCTTTGCATTTTCCCTACAAACAGGGTTAAAATTCTCATTTTTCCATTTTCCCTTTTCTACCACACACACTTCGATTGAAGCACTTCTGTGCATAGCTGGAGATTTGCTTCTGGCATTTTAGCACCTTTATAAGGAATACTAACAAATTTTTCAAAAGGTTTTATTCCTTTTATTCTGCCTAGGAAGTGGAGCTAGGAGAAAGTAAAGATCACCCAAGTATCCGAGCAGCCAGCACGGCACACGACCACTGCTCTGCTGCCAGCTCTTGCCCAAGACTAGCACACAGCCCGGCACACAGGCAGCCTCTTGCTGCCACCAGCCTTACACATGCTCCCACGTGCTTCAATACCAACAAAAAAATCCCAAAGGACTGGCAGAGTAAGATTCGTTTAAAAACATTTATACTAACTTACCACTTAGGGAGAACAAAACAACAGTGAGACAGAGGAGAGCATTTGCTCAGGAGTGATGTGGGAGACTGATGATGACAGAACACTTGCAGGTTTCTCATATGTGCCTCTTAGAAAGGAGTGTGGACTTTTCTCCATCCCAGGAGATTGTTCCCTGGATGAACCTCATAGGAGTTAATTTGAGAAGAGTTGGAATGACACTCCTTCCTCCTCCTGTGGCATCACCTGCACTTGCAGAACAGCTCCAACCCTCCCTCCAGAGATCATCACATCTCTGCCAAGCAGTGCTGCTGCCACCCACTCAGACAAATTCCTATTTCTCTGGGTTGGCATAATTTTTACAAGTAACAGTATAAAAATAAACACTGGTACAAATTATCGATGGAAAGGAGAGGGAGGGAAGAAGGGTAAGATGGAAACAGACTTGTGAATAGTAAGAGAAAATTCACTTCAAGCCTACGGTAATGGAGAACAAGAAACCACACTCCAAAGCCTCCTGTTCAGCAGTGGGTCACAGCGACAGTGACAAATCTGAGACAGTGATCGAAATCCCAGCGGCAGCAGAGCCCCTTCTCCAGCCTCCCCAGGGCCAGGGTGCTGCCCTGAAAGACACCCTCTGTGGCAG
>VYXF01009760.1:293565-327751 GCA_013397295.1 Polioptila caerulea
TCCCCAGTGTGTGCCCAGCGTGCCCTCCCAGTCACACCCTGGGGCCCTGGGGGCTCCTCCAGGGCGCCCCGGGCCCGCGCCCGGGCACTGCCGCCTGGAGCTCCGGCCCTGCCGCCTGGAGCTCCGGCCCTGCCGCCTGGAGCTCCGGCACTGCCGCCTGGAGCTCCGGCCCTGCCGCCTGGAGCTCCGGCCCTGCCGCCTGGAGCTGCAGCTCCATCTCCTGGGGAAATCCTGCCTTTCTGCCAAGCCTCGCATTCCGTAAAACTGTTAATGAAGAAGTGGGCTGAGAACTCATCACCATGTGAATTCCTTCAATATTCAATTCAATTACTACTCTCTTCCTAAATCATCTTTTTTACTTCACTAAACTCTAAATTGACAGAGCTAATAAGCTCAGGAGAATCAGTGTACACCATCCATTTCTGGGAACAGGACGATATTTTCTAAGATGCATTAATAACTATGACAGGATTCATGTATAAGATAAATTCATTTCAATTTCCTTTTTCAATTAATGGCCAATTATTTGAACTCAGCTCAACCAAAAATATTACTCAAGTATCATTAATCTAACAAAAATTAACTTTACTATTCTCTCAGTAACGAGCAGATATAATTTTAAGATACAATAACACACTTGAATAACATGTTGTCCATCTGTATTCTCAGGACCACAGCTCCCCACTGGAGCCCCCCATCATGCTGGCTCAGGTTATTGCTCTTAAGGACAGTGACTGGAGCTGCCCTAGATGCTGCTGCAGGCTACCAGTGCATTATCTACCCTAGAGCAAGAGCCACTTTACATTAATAAAAATACTGGTACAGAGTGCGTCAAGTAAAAACAATCCAGGGGAAAAAAAAAAAAGGCACAACCTTTTCCTGCACACCCTGGCAATGCCTGGACTTGCTTTCTCCTCAGTGTTGCCACAGTCTGGAGCAGCAGGGGCTGCACAGCCTGGGGCCACCGCTGAGCCCGCCCTGCTGGGGACAGCGATGTGCCCCGCAGGCACAGGGACAGGCTCGGACAGGGGCAGCACCAAACACAGCACACGGCAGGGGCAGCCAGAGGGACATTCCGCTCCCACATCCCCACGGATCCGTGCCCCGTGGAGAGGGGTGCCATGGCAGGAGGCCACACGGGCACTGACTGGTGCCTCTGCCACCTCCAGCACCCCAAACCTCTCAGCCTCAGCAACTGAAGTGCAGGTTTGGCAGGGGTGTGGGAAGGAAGCTTGTCAGAAAAATGCCTGTTACCACTGTATTCTGTATTTGTAACTTACCTTGGTCCACCCCCCAGGTGGTTATTGCAGGGAAGTTTCATTTCAATAATTATCTCACCAAACCCACCCTTTGAAAGTGGGGAGCTGTGCGAGCACAGTAACCCTTCTCCCTTCAATCCATTGCTATTAATAAAATTCTGCTTGCAGCTTGAGGCTCTGGGGTTGTTTAAACACATCTCTCTAATGCCAGAAACGCTGGTTTTGAAAGGTTGGGTTTTGTTTCCTTTTTTTTAATTTGAATGAAACCCTGCTATACAATGAACTAATTGCAGTGCTCTGCACCGTTACCAGGAGGAGGAGGGTGCTGGAACCTCAGCACATCCCACGGAGAGCCCAGTGGCATTTGTTCATTGCGAGGTCACCTGTGGCCTGAGCAGGCACACAGACAGTGCAGCACTCTGTTTTTAAAAATAAACCTATACTGGCAGTAGAGCAATTACCCCAGTGTGCAGATGCTTCTCCCACCAGCTAAGGGCTGTGCCACCACACAGCTCCCGGCGTGCCCCCGCAGCGTTCCGGGCACGAGCTGCTGGGCAGGGACTCACCCCAGGAACCCTTCCCTCTCAGCCCACAGAAACCACACGCCCAACACAGCAAGAAGGCTTTAGGATACACAGCACTTTCCTCTCCCTCTCTGAACAGTGAAAAGGAAGCCAAGGATTTGCAAAGCAATGCAAGACCTTAATTAAGTACTCCAGAAATCAATAAATACGCAGCACAAAACAAAACTAGACTTGATCTAAATACAATAAAAATTCACTGATTATCCTGACGTGTTTTCATATAAAAATAAGTTATGGATTTGATAAAAACATTAATGTATTTCTGACTGATATTTACCTTCACTACATTTTCTTATTCCAGAAAAAACAACTTATTTACCATTAACTTGGGTTATTTAAGAAGTATTGACATGCAAAAGTTCAACACGCTATTTTTCAGTATTTTTGAGTTCAACAAAGCTATTTTTGAGTAATTCTTCACACAGAAAAGTGACAAGATTGATAATTTACCCCTTACATGAAATATACCGAGTACAATAAAATTAACAGAGAATGTAAATAATGGGATGTTTGGTAAAAATCAATGGAACTGCAAAGACCTGTTTTATTACAAGTGAAGTCCATTCAAGTCACAAATAAAAAACGCACTCTAATGAATTTTTCAGCTTCTCAGATTTTCACCTATTTCACCTTTTTATATCAGTCTTTTCCTTGATTGTACATTCTGTGACAGAAATCAAGATCTAACCCCTATATAACATTTTACACAACAAAAGAAAGTACCATGCTTTCAAACAGGGATTTAGAGGAGGCTGTGTTTCACAAAGCTTTCCAAGTTATTTGAATGTCTGAAATTTAGCGCATGAGCCACTTTATCCACACCTGACTGCTATTGGTATTTCCAGTCAGAACTGGAACAGCAGCACAGCTGCCAGTTTAGTTAACCTGAAATTTCTGGGAAGCCACAGTCAGCCCTGTGGGCTGTCACCCCCCACCCTCATCCATAACTGCTGGAAGCTGTGAGCTCCAGCACTGCCGCCTCCCCAGCACGGACAGGCAGCAGCTCTAATGCAGCAGCTCTAATGCAGCAGCTCTCTGCCAAGAGATTCATCTTCAGGTCATTTCAGAATCTGACAGAGCCGTGCCTCTCCCAAGTGTGACATGAACTGCTCCATGCCTGCCCTGTGACCCCCCTGCTGCTGCCAGCGCCTGGCCCTAAGGAAAGCCTTGGGCCAGGAGTCACTGCCCAAAGCTGCCAGTCCCAGCCTGAGCCTGGGCCCCTGTGAGCTGACCCCTTCCCTGGCACAGGGACGGCCGCCCCAGCTCCCTCCCTAGCCTTGCTCTCACTGCTCTGGGCTTTACTCTCTGCTTGTGTTTAATAAGTTTGGAGTGGAAGAAAATCCTGCACAGTCTCACCCTGCCATTGCTCCTGGCAGAACAAACACAGTCCAGGGAAACACAGCTCTCTGCCTCATCACAGTGCCTACCTTGCTCCCACAAATCCCAGACCTAAACCCAGCTGCTCCTGCACCACATTTAGTATATATAACAATAAATGGCAAATGATGGTATCAAATAGCTTAATGCCTGGCATGGTGCAAAATTAACCATTTTGATCCTTCATGCAATGTGGATTATTAGTTTTTAAAACCAAGTTGCTCCACTAGAGACACCTCATTATTACTCTGGTTTCTTCTTTCTCACGTGAGTTTGCACCTGTGCTGCTGTGAGCTGGGGACAGAGGCTGCTGACAGTGATGTCTCAGATCTTGCTGCCAGTCCTATCACAGCCAAGCTGAGTAACTCTGGGCAGCAAAATCTGGTTTAGTTTTGCAGGAGCCAAGCCAAGGAAAGCCTTAGAGAGGAAATGATGCCAAAACTGGTAAAAAAAGGGGATGTGAGAGCAGCAGGGATAAAGGTTAGCCAAACTGTAACTACTTGGACTTCTCCCTTTCTAAAGCAAATAGCATTATACAACAATATATATGCTAAACATTTATATTTCAGAGAGGTAATAATATAATGACAAAGCTACCATCTGCTGCCAAGCCTGTGCCTTAGAAGGGATGGAAAAAAGCCCACAGAAGTTACAGAACTTTGCAATCAAACAGAACTAACAAGGACACACAGAGACACATGACATCGTACAAGGCAAACCACACTGGAGATAAGACCAAAACTTTACCCTAAATGGCCACACCACACGTGGAACCCCTTCTCACGCAGTCACACACCCACTGAGAGAGGAGCTGGAGATCTGCCAGTTCAAATCACATGTGTGAAAAACCATTCCTATGAATCTTTGATTCCTGACAGCAGTGCCAGGATCTGTGAATGAGGACTGTGAGCATTCAGGGACAAAAAGCAGACTCTAGCAAGTCAGAAGGTGAAGGAGCTGAATGTGAAAGTGCATCCCCTCTCCTTTCTAGGTTTTTGGGCTTTGGTTCTGAGCCACTACTGCTACAGTCTAACAATGAAGGTATAAAACATTCCTCTAGCACACGGCATTTGCTCCCAGTGATAGTAACAAAAACATCATTGAAAAAGTGCTCTTCTTTTGGGCTCTGCCTTTTCCAAACTAAGCAGATTCAGTTCTAAAAGGTTCTGAAGGGTTACAAACAGACTATCATGTGGAGTACATATCAAACGCTTCTCTAAACCCATTTTATGTCTTTACAGTCACCCCTTCAACAGAGGGTAACTTAACCAAACAATAAGAACATGTTTTTGGTTACACTATTTCCATGGAAGATAATATTGGTACTAGCTGTCTTTTTTTTCCCTTCCCCTTTATTGAATCAATATGTTGAAAGAACTTTTTTCCTCTGGAAGGCCCAGCTTTAGTAAATAAAGGATTACAAGATTAAAAAAAAGCAAAGTAATATTTACGACAAGAAAGGGAGAAATACAAAGGTGGTTGGGGAATACTACAAGAAACACAATGCCTAGAAAATAACGCTGGTATGTGAAACAAGAAACCACATTAGTTCTTCAACTGGGGACCTTGCAAAATACAGGGCTCCTCACAGAGACACAAACAGCACATGCTCTAACTGGGATTCCTGTTCAACCTCTGTAAGAGCCTTCTTATCCACCACGATGCCATCTAATCCAATCAATGTACCTCAGGCTAAATAAAATAATTTCAATACTATGAAGTACTGTGACTATTCTTAAACAAACACAAAAAAGTTGTATTTTGTTATGGATTAGTCTTCTATGCTGTTTCCCAAATTAGGATCACAGATGATTCTCCCTTTTTCTTGTATCACAGAAAAGTCTTGGCTGGAAGGGAGCTCTGGAGCTGCCCTGCTGAAGGCAGATGAGGTAAATGCAGAGCCCCTTGCAGCTGCCCTGCCCACATCAGGAGATCTGTGCTGTAGGATCTGTGTAGATCTGTGTGTGGGATCATCTGGGTGCAGCTCTGACCTGTGAGTGACTTCAGAACACGCAGCTCTGTCCTGCTGCTTTTACCTACCAGTGCTTTCCCAACATGTGCAGAGCACAGTTTCAACAGCAGCGGCTGAGGTTTGTCTCACTAAGGCTCAGTAAAGCTGACAATCTTGTTTTTATCTTCTCTGATGAGCAAGAGAAAAGTTTTCTCCCTCCAGTTTTCACCTTAGCTGGGCTTCTAGCCAGAGTTATTAAAAAAATGAAGAAATAAAAACCTTTCCAGGCTCCTGTTTCCTGAGCTTATGTGCCTCCAAGCTGGGGTTTGTGTGTGTGCTGGGCAGCTGGTTGTTGTTGTCTGAACTGTGTCCCAGGTGCTGTGTCTGGGGCAGCACCAGGCTCCTCCGAGCCACCACTGCCACTGAGCAGCACGCTGGGCGAGAAGGAAGCTTCTGCCCTGGGGAGAAGGAGATGTCACTGATTCACCCCCAGTGGTTGTTTTTCCCTGTACAACACAGCAGTGGACAAACAGACGTGTTAGCACAGTGCACAGCCCTGGCAACAATCACCTTTCAGCCCTGCAGGAAAGGCAGCCCTGCACACACTGTTTTACATGTACCTAAACACCACTCGTGTGCTAATGCAAACTTGTGCTCTGGCTCCTGTCACCATGCCCCAGGCCCTGGAGGCTGTGAGCCAGCTCTGGAGATCCCTTACACAAACTCTGAACCCTTGCCAGGCTCGTCACCAGCTCATCACACTCAGTGCTGGCACCACCTCTCACTGCCAGACACTGCCAGGCTCTGAGATGGAAGGTGATTCTGAGCCACCAACGTTAGTTGCTGGAGGAAAAAAAGACCTTTGACAACCATTTTAAACAAAAGACTGTCTGCACACTGATACTCTGCTCATTTTACATGGATGCACCTCTGTGAAATCAGCATGTACAGACTCCACAGAATAAACAGCAGTAAAACACAGTAGTAGTAAAAACATAATCATCATCAGGATGGAAACAGCTCACAGTCCCACATGGGTCAAAAATCCCAAACAGAAGAAATTCACCTTCGGTTAAACAACATTTGTGAAATAAAGAAATTTACCGTGAAGTGTTCCTGTGATTTATAGTTCTCATCCAGGTAAACTCGAGCTCTGTTGTAGTCTTTCATTGCATCACTTGATAACAGTTCTCTGAAAGAGAAAGAAAAGACTGAACTTGTAAAGGGAGATACAAATGTACTGCATTGCCTGAGCATTGCTCTGTGCTGTGACATCCCTGGCAACCCCCAAGGAACCCGGGGCCCTCCTCTTCCTCTGGGGGGAATTTCAGGGACACAGGGCCCTAAGAGCCACCTGCCTGCACGGCAGCGCTGCCCTCAGCAGCTGCACCTCCAGTGCGGAGCCGAGTTCCCACCGGGGCAGGACTGCGAGCGGCGGGGGGCGCGGTGCGGGGGGAGCCCGGAATTCGGGATTTGTGTGCGGTCGTGCCGGGGGAGCCCGGAATTCGGGATTAGTGTGTGGTGGTGCCGGGGGAGCCCCGTAATTCGGGATTTGTGCAGGGTGGTGCCGGGGGAGCCGAGAATTCGGGATTTGTGCGGGGTGCCGGGGGAACCCCGGAATTCGGGATTAGTGCGGGGTGGTGCCGGGGAAGCCCCGGAATTCGGAATTTGTGCGGGGTGCCGGGGGAACCCCGGAATTTGGGATTTGTGTGCGGCGCCAGGGGAGCCCCAGAATTCGGGATTAGTGTGCGGTGGTGCCGGGGGAGCCCGNATTTGTGTGCGGTGCCGGGGGAGCCCCGGAATTCGGGATTTGTGTGCGGTGCCGGGGGAGCCCCGGAATTCGGGATTTGTGTGCGGTGCCGGGGGAGCCCCGGAATTCGGGATTTGTGTGCGGTGCCGGGGGAGCCCCGGAATTCGGGATTTGTGTGCGGTGCCGGGGGAGCCCCGGAATTCGGGATTTGTGTGCGGTGCCGGGGGAGCCCCGGAATTCGGGATTTGGGCGGTGGTGCCGCGTCCGAGCCGGGCAGCGCCGGCCGCCGCCAGCAGAGGGCGCGCGCGGCCGCGGCTGCTGCCCGGGCTCGCTCCCGGCCCCGCCGCGTCCGGAGGCGATAAATCACTCCGGGATTAATTACTCCGGGATTAATTACTCCGGGATTAATTACTCCGGGATAAATAATCCCGGCATGTTCCACCGCTCACTGACCGCTCTTGCCCTTGTCCCCGGCTCGGGGGGCCAGGCTATGGCCCCTCACCACTTACTTCACGAACTTGTCCACGTGAGACATTGACGCTTCATAGTTTTTCCCTCCGAATTCTTGACAGTGTAAAGCCATGAAATGGGGCTTGTGTGCATGGACAACCTGGAACAGAGAAAAAAGCGAGTTTGAACGCTCAGCACAGCGGTGCCCACGGCTCAAAGGACAGATCCAGGCACTCAGGGGGGACTGGCAGCTACTACCTGAGAGGCAACCAAGCAGCAAGGGGAGCATCACTTGCTATCCACATAAAAGATTCATAATACACAATTATTATCAAATATTATTGACTAATATTTCCTTTTTAAAACTATGAATTAGTTCCTAGACTATATATATATTTAAATAAATTTTTCCAACTCCCCTCAAAGATGACTTGACAATTAAGATGATCCAAACCTTTCCTTGTCTAGGAGGTAGAAGAGTTCAAGTATCTCAATTCATTTGCTGGAGTAGATTTCTTTCCACTTCTACAGGACTTCTCAGTGCTGTTTAGCAGCACTTTAGCAGATGTGTTTGATATTTTTATTTATGGAGTATCTTATTTAAATATTAATATTTAAATAACAGATGCATATACACACCTGTTAACACAGGAGGCATGGAAATCCATCATGCTATTCCAGGTGTAAATCTTGAACACTGCAAATAACTTGGATACTACATAGGCAGCACTAGGATGCAATTACCATACCAAAACCCTAGAACGTTTGTCTTTCCTCATACCTCAAATCAAATACAGTGTTAATAAATTTGCTGCTGTTTGGAACACACATTCAGTGTTACTCTGTCCTATGGAATTTTCTCTGCTTTGTCTCTATTCAGAACTACAAACACCACATCCAAAATGTCTCTGCTCATATTGAGTCTCTATACCTTGTATTCCATGCCTTATTGAGAATTAATGGACACAAGTTCCAGAACAACTTCCATTTCAAAAGGGAACAGTCTGAAACAACCAACAATGTGCCAGGGCAACTATGGATGGAACTGTTAAGGTCCCAAATGGGATCCACTGGTCTCTGATGGGTGGCACTGGCTGCCCCAGCCAGCAGAGCCCACGCTGTCCATGCAGCCATCAGGAGTGGGGTGGCTGCTAGAGCTCCCTGCAGCAGCAGCACAAACCAGGAGCTCCTCTGCCCTCGGGTCACAGCCTCTGGCCTGCTCCTCTGCAGCACAGCAGGACTGCAGAGCTCTACCCCAGCACATACAGTGAAGAACAGCTGAAAAAAGGGACTGCTCTCCCTTTCTGCTCATTATCCTGCTGCTGGTGCCCTGCAAGTCTGAAAAAGCACAGATGCAGTAAACCTTTGCAGGCCTGCTTTTAATTATTTAAATGAACAGTGACTAATATTACTGTTAAAAGGCCTTTAGGAATCATAGAAACACAGCGTGGTTTGAGTTGAAAGGGACCTTAAAGCTTATCTCACTGCACCCCATTGGCAGGGAAACCTTCCACTCGAGTAGGCTGCTCCAAGCCCTGTCCAAGCTGGCCTTGAACACTTCCAGGGATGGGACACCACAAAAGTTGTGGATATTTCTTTTAAAATAACAGTGGAGAGAAACGACCATTTGATGTGATGAGAGAGTGCCAAATCCTTCTTTCCTGACTACACAAATAATCTCATTAGACAAGCTCAAAGACAATGAATTAAAGATCAGCAAAATCTGAACTGCAGCAGCTTCCATTGAGCCAGAGGCAGCCACGGGCCCCCTCTCTGAACTGGCACCTTCCTGTGGCAGCAGCAGAGCTGCCCAGCTCGGGGCACAGCAGCAGGGAGGGCCCGTCGGGCACAGGAGGGCCAGGGACAGTGAGGGTCAGCACTGGTGGCAGCACGCCCCTCCCTGCTCAGGGACACTCCTGAACACTGCTCTGCAGCCGTGCCCAGCCCCTGGCAGCGGGCAGGGGGCTCAGCAGCAGTGGGAGAGGGCGGTGGGACTCCGGCCATGGAGCTGTGGGGGAGCCTGGCAGAGGCTCGTGCACGCCGAAGCCAAGGAGAGCCCCGTGCACAGCCAGTGCCAGCACTGCCAGCCCACAGCAGGGCACCCCTGCACAAAGAAGGGAATGTCCTGCCCTGGGTTTCTGAGTCATTTCCAACAGCCACTTCCTCTGTACCTCAGTCACTGAAACATATTGGCACTGAGCTGCTTGGTGACACATTTGGAGGTGAGCTGCTGGCAGTGTTACTGGATAAAGGGAAAAGCAAACACTCCCACTCAGGTGTTTGATGACCATTGAACACTTCCATTAGATCATTAATGCTGGTTTCTGCCAAGAGGGATATTAGCAACTTGCTTTAAAGCATGCCATCATCGGTAGGGATGGAGCATGAGCCAGAACAGGACACAATAGTAAGTTTAATTGGGAGGATGGAGGGAGGAAAAAAAAAACAACAAAAAAACCAAAAAGCAGGTGACAGATCAGATGTCTAAAAACATACCTGAAATGCAAGAAATCATACCCAACTGGGACATGCTTTTCCTCTAATATATATTTCCTATCATAGATTTACAAACAACTAAGACCCAGTTGCTGAGAACGTGTCCCTGTACAGCCCTTTCTTCCCACGGCACTGCCCAAGGACCACTGGCAGCTCTGCCATCAGAGCCAGCAGCACGAATGACAATCAGCACTAAGTTTACCTGGTTGGTTCCTTTCATGACAATCAGCACTAAGTTTACCTGGTTGGTTCCTTTTGTTTGCTGACTGGAGAACAATGCTGACCAAACACAGCCCACGGAGCAGAACTGTGGAACCCTANCTGGTTGGTTCCTTTCATGACAATCAGCACTAAGTTTACCTGGTTGGTTCCTTTTGTTTGCTGACTGGAGAACAATACTGACCAAACACAGCCCACGAAGCAGAACTGTGGAACCCTAACACCAGGCCATCCCAACTCTCATGTGCTTTATTGCTCCAAATCAGTTCTGGATTCAAAGTCCTGATCTTACCCACTTGGAGAGGGCTGTGAAGTCACCATCATCAGAAAGCAGTTGTGAGTATTTAACCCTGTAAAGCCCACACAGCCACTCTCCCTGCTGCAGGGCAGCTCACACAGCAGCACCCAGGCAGGAACGTGCTGAGCATCGTGTCACCCATTAACTGCTGTGGGTTTGCCTCAGTAAGAGCTCTCCTTACACAGCTCATGAAAATACAAACTGATAAGACAAAAACATAATAAAATATTTCAAGTAAGGTATAGGCACGAACTATCTCACAGTCATGAACCATCAGTTCACAGGGAGCCCTGAATGGAGAGTCCTACAGTGAGACAACACTGGAGAACAACTCTGCTGTGCTGAAGCAGTAACAGAAAGCACTTCCAGGCTCTGAAGATGCAGGACATAGGTTTTTTTGTTTCCATATAAATTCTTGAGAATTTGAAATCATAGTGGGTATTAAAAAAAGGAAAAAAGTCATTTTAACTGGGGAAACAGCACTGGCTTAATAGCAGTGAGGTCCTTGTGGCATTCCTTGCAGGTTAAACCATTAGAACATACCTGAATATTAGTTATGTCCTCTCATACAATAAGTACCCTCCAACTAAAAGTAAATTGGCTCTGCTTCATTACCTTTTACTGGTTTTCTACTCTTATGGAAGAACAAACAGTACATAATAATGAGTAATGAATACTTCAGAGCTGAAAACCCCCAGTTGCCAGAGGTTAAAGATCATACATGAGACCACATAAATAATGAATTTGCATCCACAGCAGCACAATGTATTTACAAAGTTGGGCATTATTTTCAATTCTGGATATGCAAAAATAGCGTAAAGGAAGCCACAGCCAGGAGTTATTTTGGGGGATGTGGGTAACTAAGCAAGATGCTCCACCATTGTGAGTATGAACACAGAACTGGTGAGAAGTACAAGGCTGGCACCTTCTCACTGCTCCAGGTGTTTGTGTTTGGACAGGGGATGTGGAGGGGACCCAGGCAGGGCAGGGCAGGGCTGTGCTGGACCTGGGGCAGCAGCCAGGACAGGACATGGCCCCAGGCTGCTGGCCAGGCCTCTCGGAGAGGGCACAGGGCCAAGGGCACCAGCGTTAGACCTCAACCCAAGCAAAGCACGGCGGAGCTTGAGCCTTGATGAAACAAATAGGATTGCTTAAAAAAAATAGCAAAATACGAGCTTTAGCTTCCTTGTGAGCTGTGAAATACAATTTAGTGTGTGTGGTCCTAAAGCACTTCAAGTATTTTCAATTTCTCTAAGCCTGAAGAAGAGAAGAGGCTCCTGCTGGGGACCAGGCACCCAGAACCCTGCAGCACTCTGCACATGGCCAGCAGCCCAGGCCCGCATCCTCCTCCCCTTGACACAGCCCACGGATTTAAACCAACAACAAACACCCAAACAGCCCCTAACCAAGGAAAACACCCTCTGAAAAAGGGCCGAGACTTAAGCTTGGATGGGCTGCAACAGTTTTTTCACCCTCTCTAGTTAAAGAAACCCTTAATCATCCCCTCTAGTTAAAAAAGCAGCATTAAGTCGACTAAAATCATTGAACAACCTTTGAGTGGCTGGGTGGGGTTTTGTTGTGTTTTGGGGTTTGGGATTTTTTTGTTTGGTTGGTTTGGACCTCTTTTGTTTGTTTTTCTTCCTTCTCTCCGAAGGGTAACACACGAAGTTCCCACGCAGCTATACCAAGCTGACCTTTAGCTATTAGGTAAACTTTTAACTTCTGTATTACTACAAATAAAGACTCAAAATACTCTCAAACACATCAGGCAACATGGAAAATTGCATTAGGGGAAAAAACCCTCTGGCTCCAGTTTGCATCTAAAATGACCGTGTGCCATGAAAGCGACACAAAAAAATTGTTACTAAAATCAGTGCAGGTTTTCAATAGCACCAGCCCCTGAACTCCTGCCCCAAACATCAGGCCCAGTGGAGATGGAGAAAGGGCAGGGGATAGGGAAAAGAGGGAGTGAAAAGGAATGAGTCCCAAGTAAATAAGTAAGTCAATAAAAGTCCTCTCTCTGTGCTTCTACACCTTCTGCTCACAAACAGCTTCCCTCAAGTTCTTGGAGCTTGTTCCCCTGTGTTTTTTCCTGTGCACTGGCATGGAGGCTGCAAACCAGGCAATGGGCACTTCGTACAAGTGGAACAAAATTCCCATGTGCATATTCTGTGAATATTCTCATTTGCATGGCAGCTAGCTCACCAGATCTTCCCACTGCTTGTTAAGTACTATCTAGATCATCAGTCATCCCATTTCTTGATAAGAACCGAAGTCTTTCCCATCACACATTAAACACTCCAAAACACTGTTCTCAGGCTGTTTCCACTCTCCCCCAACAATCCCTTTTCCCTCCTTGTTTCCAATGTAGGTTTTTGGGGTAAGGGAATTTTTAAAAGAGGACTAGAGTCCAAATTCAGCTTTTTCAGACCCAAGTTACCAGTACCTATCTACAGTCAGGAGATGGGGCACAATCCCCAGCACCAGGACTTCACTGGATCCTGCCTCCCTGTAGGGTGGCTTTTCCACCATTCGATGAAACTCCCAACTATCAGGGCCACGGTGTGGCACTGGGTTTGATTCCAGCAGATTGTCTTCAACTGCAAACACAGTGTTCTGCTTTGAACATCAGAAACCAGAGCCAGCTCTGAAAACCCTGGGCTTTGCAGCACCTTTCCCCCACAGTGCTTGCTTCTGCTCCTGATGGGAATAGAGGTTTTGCTGCTGAGGTGGCACCATGTGGCACGGCGGGTGACACGGAGCGCGCGATGGCACGGCCCTGAGCTGCCACGCTCCTGCAGCAGGCAGGCCGAGGGCAGGATGGCTGTGCCAGGGACGTGACGTGTGTCCTACCCACAGCCTGCTGCTGCCTGTCCTGCTCCCACAGCGTCCCCTCAGCAGGGCCCGGGACACCCTCCCAGAGCCACGGTGGGACAGCGGGGACATCCCGCCAGCCGCGGCAAGACCCGCAGGCAGCCCAGGGAGGCAGGCAGAGCACACAGTGCCGTGCTGTGCCAGAGCACACGGACACCCTGTGCTGTCACCCTGCACTGTCACCCTGTGCTGTCACCCTGCGCTGTCACCCTGCGCTGTCACCCTCTGCTGTCACCCTCTGCTGTCACCCTGCGCTGTCACCCTCTGCTGTCACCCTGCGCTGTCACCCTGCGCTGTCACCCTGCGCTGTCACCCTCTGCTGTCACCCTGCGCTGTCACCCTCTGCTGTCACCCTGCGCTGTCACCCTGCGCTGTCACCCTGCGCTGTCACCCTCTGCTGTCACCCTGCGCTGTCACCCTCTGCTGTCACCCTGCGCTGTCACCCTGCGCTGTCACCCTGCGCTGTCACCCTCTGCTGTCACCCTGCGCTGTCACCCTCTGCTGTCACCCTGCGCTGTCACNCCCTGCGCTGTCACCCTGCGCTGTCACCCTGTGCTGTCACCCTGCGCTGTCACCCTGCGCTGTCACCCTGTGCTGTCACCCTGTGCCCACTGTCACACAGCAGAGCCAACGTGCTGCTCTATGAGCTACACCAGGAGCTGCCGCAAAAACCCTCCTGGAAAGGGTCTCTGGAGAAATCTTTTGCATTTCTTGCAGAAACTGTTCCATTTACCAGCATTAGATCTGCCACATTTTTCATGTTAATGATTTAGGATATGGTATTTGTAGATCAATGGCAGAAGTTTAAAAAATTGAACATGTGACATTTAAATCTGATTTTAGCCCTCTGTATGTTACCATGTCCTCAGAAATGCATATGGCATATAAGTCAATGGTAATACGTAAGTGACTTGTATTCACCCATGACAGCAAATAAAATCCCTTATTTTAATTTACTGGAACTTATAAACAAGTCCACAAAATGCTCTTTCACCAATACGCTCTTTGACATCAGTTCAAAGACATTACGGGTTTAATTTCTAGAAACATTTTAAACTTAGAGAGGTAATGGTGCTTCCTTTTCTGTGGAGAACGTTTTGACTGCTTACACAAGCACCTCATCCTCAGAAGTTATGCAAACTGCCCTGACACAACTGCATATGCAAATTGAATTCCTCAGAAGAATGGAAAAAACTGCTGTCTGCGGTTTATCTGGTTTCAAGTTTACAAAGAGGCACTGAGAGTCATTTTCCAGTGCTGCTGCTGAACCTCAGTTCACAGAGGTTTCGCACAGAAAACCTCTGTGAACGTGTGGAGTTAAACACACCAACCCCTCCAAGGCTGGACATTTGCTGGGTCGCTCTGCAGCCCGAGCCCGAATGGTGCTAAGTGACTTTTGGTATGAACATGTTTGTCTCTTCCCTAAGGAGCGTTTTGTCAAGTTTTGTTCCACTTCCTACTGCGTTGGAGAGTGTGGCACGAGCAGCCAGCCCACTGCCAAGACCCAGAGGGGAAGCAGAGTAATGCCAGCAGCAGCCATGGGCAGCACTGCTAACTTTGTCCTTTGTCTATTTTTCCTTTCTTTTTCTTTTTTAAAACACAGTTCTCAGGTTGCAGGGACAGAGGGCAGAGGCATGGAGAGGGAACAGAGCAGAATCCCCACAGCTGAGGGATGGGCTTGGGTCTGCCTCAGCAACACTCTCCCTGATCTGGACCCTGCACTAGACTGGCCCCATGGAGCATTAATGGATAATTTTATTCCTCTTTGGAATTCTGTACACACAATATTCACTGGGCCAAAGACAGACCACGTTCAGTCACGTGTCAGTGGTCCCTGCCCTAAGATACCAGCAGCTCCTTCTTTTCCCCTCCTCTTCCTGTTTTCCACAAACTACTCAGAAGCACTTCTGCAGTGCTCATCCCACTTCAGTAAGCCATGAACACAGAAGGAGTCTCCTTGATAAAGGTATGTAAATAAGTCATGTGATGATGAAAAACATGCAGTCATCTAAAAAAAAAAAACAAACAAAAAGCAAAAAGCAAAAAAAAGAGTTCTGTCTGTTTATTTGTATTTCCTGCACAGGAAGAGTTTTTCCTGAATCAGAACTAGCCAAGACGCTTGCACAGTGCAAGCATCATGTACATAGAGCAGTGATCAACCAAGATGGAAGAAGGAAAAAAAGAGATTAATCTGAAGCTGGCAGATACTAAAGAATATAAGAGTGGTTACTGCACCTTGGATTTTTTGCAAATCTCTTACATTTGCCAGTAAAAGTGAACTGCAGTATTTTACACCAATGTAATAAAGGTCCCAGGCTGCACTGGTAACCTGAGAATGTGAAGGGTCACGGGATGCTTTCAATTACAACTGCAAAAGATGGGATACTGCTATAAAATGTGAACAGCACAATTTTGTTGTCTAATTGTTTTTCTGTAAGAGATGTAGGGCTGGACACAGGAATCTTGTGGCCCTTCAGTGCCAGGGGGCACTTTTCTGTGGCCAGGCCGGGCAGGGCTCGGAGGGCTGTAGTGGAAGGTGTCCCTGCCCCGGCAGGGTGAGGATCCAGGTGGTCCCTGAGGTCCCTTAAGGCCCTTCCAAAGCGAAGTGTGGGAGCCAAGACTCCCTCGGTTCTGTCAGCAGTGACAGCACCTCCCGTGCTGCTTCCCGGGGGTGACAGCTCCACGCCCCAGCAGCGCTCGGCTCCTGCTGCTTATTGCCATATTTCTGCACAGACTGCAAGTTATTGTCTACAACAGTAACACCCTGTGCCAGAGGGGCTTTTATTCTTAAAAACACCCCTCACACCAAAAGGTTACAGCACATTGTATAACATTTTGATATTACCAAACAAGAAAATTGTTAAGAACGAGCAGACACAGGACTGATTTATTGCAAACCAATGCCCCAAACTATCATATTTCAATTTTAAGGTAAACTGGACTTCCCAACAGTTTTTTTAAATAGTACTCAAATATATATGTTACTCGGTAGACTTTAAAGACCATTTCATGCCAAACTGAAGTCAATTTTATAAAACCTGAATCTATTTTTAAGGCAGAGAATTGCTGATGAGAACAAATTATGCTTATATGCTGAATTTTTATAATGATTACTTAGAAATCCAGAAAGTGACATATTTTTCAGGGCTGTCTTTCACTATAAAATAAAATCACTATAAAACAGGGCTTTCACTTCACAAAGAAAAAAATGATGACATTACTAACTAGGTCAATAAACAAAGATGCTCAGAACTCCATGAGGAAATAAATTCTACCTTACCTGATAAAATTCCCGAAGCCAATTCTTCTGTAAATTTTCTGGCTGAAAAGCAAAAAGCAAAAATTAGTTAAGAGTAAGAGAAACCTAACTTTACAACAATATTGTTATAGCATTGCTTTCCTCAGGGTATTCAAGAAGAGGGCTTTTTTCACAATTAAAGCAAAGAGGACGTTCCTCCATGATGCCACTGGACAGACCTCACTCTTTCATTCCCGAGTGCCCTCTGATTCTCACCAAAAAGGTGCATTTTGTGTCTGCCTGCACAGCATTTGTACCCACAGGGTTATCAGGCAATGACACACCTGAACTGTGCCTGTTAGGAGGGCACATTGATCATCTGGGGATCAGAACTTCACCAGCCTGCCCACGCCCAGACACCGCCACCTGAGCTGCAAGTGACCCACAGTTCCTTCACCCAAGCTGGCTCAGAGGAATGACAGTGCTTTTGGGGATGCTCCAACCCACCAAATCTCCTGCCAGGGACAAACTGGGAGAAACACTTTTGCTCCAGAAGTTATGAAAATTGAAGCAGCTAAACCGCACTTAAAGGCAAAGTTCTGTGTTTTCAGCAACAGATCCCAGCCTAGACATGAGCAGAGAGGGAGAGAATGGATTGGCTGAGCTTTATCTTCAACAACAAGACTTCTAGATAATTTTTGTACCCTAGTGTGGAAGAACAATAGAAATCAGAGTTCCTTGTGACAGCAGTGGCAGGAACGTTCAGAATTGGTGGGAGAACACATCAGACTGAAAACCAGCGAGACACCTCACCCCTGACAAACAGCTCTGACACCAACTGCCCAGAGACAAACTCACAGGCACGAAACTTCTCCTGCTCTGCTCTCCCATCAATTGTGCTGTTTTCAAATAGCTGGATACGACTTTGGAACAAAGACTGAGTGGGAGAAGCAGCACTGGAAGGTGCCCATTGCATTCCACTGTAACCAGTTCCAAGAGAGGGTGCTAAGAGGGCTCTGGGGCTGCCAACACAGACTCCTGTGCCCAGGTCCTTGGGAGCCCTGTGGCTGCTGCCCTGCCCTGGCCGTGTGCCCGCAGCTCGGGCTGCACAGGAACGGCCCTGCCAGCTCCCACTGCTGTGCCCTCCTCCAGCAGTCCCTCCTCTGCCACCACCACATCCTTTCTTTCCACTTTCACCCCTCTGTGGTACAATTCTGTAACCCAGCCCTCTGCCTCAGACTCCTCTCTGGTCACCACACATAAATGAAACAATTTGAAGTTTTGAAGGACTGGAGATAACAATCAAGTAGAAAGATAATTTATCTTCCTCTTATTTTTCTGTCTAAAAATAGGCACATTATATTTCATGTCTTCCACTGACTTTGGACTTCTTCCTATCCTATCTCTCCACACTCTGTCCTTCATTAAATTACCTCATTCTTTTTGTAACATAATGGAAATTAATCTTTTCCCTGTCCTCTTTGATGCTAAATCCTTTCATACCCATTCACCAATGAACCAATTTCTCCTGGGTCACTAATCCAAACCCCACTTTATCAGTCTCTCCTTCTGGCTATGCTCACCTCCAGCTCTGCTCCAGCTGGTTGAACCCAGCCCTTGCCCCTGCCCACAGGGCAGCTTCAGCTCATGCTCGCAGGGATCCACCAAAGAGCAAACAGCAGAGGCACAGAGAGCAAAATACTTATAGACATTAACACTGTGGAATATCTCGAACCATGGAATGGTTTGGGTTGGAAGGGACCCTAAAGAGCATCCAGTTCCATCCCCTGCCATGGGCAGGGACATCTTCCACCAGACCAGGTCACCTCAAGTGCTGTCCAGTCTTGGGCACTGCCAGGGATGCAGGGGCAGCCACAGCTGCTCTGGGCACCCTGTGCCAGCCCTGCCCACCCTCACAGGGAACAATTCCTGCCCAGGATCCCACCCAGCCCTGCCCTCTGGCACTGGGAGCCATTCCCTGTGTCCTGTCCCTCCATCCCCTGTCCCCAGGCCCTCTCCAGCTCTCTTGCCATGGGAAGGAGCCACAGGTCTCTGCTGCAGGTGTCTCTCCCAGGTGCCCAGTGCTCTCCTCTCCCGTCCCCCCTTGCCCTTGCAGCTCAGGGCACTCTGCCTGTGCCCACCCTCCTGCCCGGGCACGGAGCCCTCAGGGTTATTTGCCCGCTTTAAGAGCAGGCTGCTCCTTGCACACCAAACTCTCCATTCTCCAGGCACAGCTCAGCAAAGGCCCCTGTGCCTGGAGGAGCACGGCTCTGGCTTATCCTGCCCTTCAGGCACACGTTTTCACTCCACAAATAGCAACAGTTCTCAAAAGAAACTCCTCCACGCAAACAAGCGCAACTTCCAGACAGCAACACCACATGGGATCCATATTAAAAAAACAGGACATGTGTCCCACATGCGCTGCTCCCCTCAATTAAAAAGAGTTTTGACCTTTTCCTGGAATTCCAAATCCCACTAAAACTATCTCTTTTCATGATGAGTTTCCACTTGAAGTCTATTTATGTCACACTGGTCACGGTAATGGTCAGGTTTGTAAGAAAAACCAGTCAGCTCGTGAACATATGAACACCACATGAGCTGGTAACAGCCCGAAAACAAGCGGCTTTTCAAATCCAACATACAAGCAGTCTCTCTTTTCCCCAGTATTTCTATTTCCTACAAAATTATACTCAACAGCTAAAAGGAAAGCTTTAAGCCTGTTGCAAAAATATACTAAGATGGGGAAGGAGTCTTTACAAAAAAATACGAAAGAGAACATATATTTAGACAGGGTAAGGAGCCTTTCATTCAAAAGGAAAAAGGGGAAAAGAACTAAATGAAACTAAATTAACAGCCTGGAAAATTTCTTTTCAGCTTTGTTCAGAGGAAAATGGAAGAAAGCCAATGAATTATAGAAAGCAGGTTCTATTTTGTGAAGTTTATTTTTAGCAAAGAATAGGCTCATTTTTTAAGCTAAAAGGAAAAAATCTTGACTCACTTTGTGAAAACTGAGCCGCAGAATGAATGAGAGGACAACTGGCCACTTGGACTCTGCACACTGCCTGAACACACAAGGCACGACCAACCCCAATTTTCACATGCCTGACTGAAACAGCCCCAAGAGCCCCACATGGGCTGAGGGACCACTGGAACACTCCGAGTTCCAAAAGTCTCCTGGCACCCCACAGCACCACAGGGCCCTGCTGCAGTCATAGATGCATAGGGTGCAGTCCCAGGCAGGACCCAGAGCCTTTTCATCTTAACCTTCAAGACACAAAGAAAAATATGAAATACAGGCTAGTTTTCCCTGCCTTTACTATACTTGATTTTCTGCTTATTTAATGAAAAGCAAAACCTTTGATGAAGTTCTGTTTGACCAGCAACAGGCTTACTCCAAAGCTTCTTTCGAGTCCATCAATATGACTGATCATCACAATTGTTTCAACAGAATAATCCGTATCATGATTTTTTGATCAACATTTTTGATCTTTAATATTATCTTTGTCATTTTACTGGCATCCTTTAGACATTTATATTCAAAGATCCACTAGATTTAAATATTTTTTTATTTTGAAAGACACTTGTAAGTACTGCAGTCTGTTGCTATGCTCTCTTGAACTACACAATACTGGCAAACCCCCCCTGTCAGCAGGGTACCATTAATGTGGTGTTTTGTACCAACTTTACACTCTTAAATGACAAACAAAATGTGATAATCTGCGTGTTCTTTTCACATCACTTCAAAGTCCATGTAGGTAAACCAACCAGGACCAAAGAGGAAAGCTAGAATTACGCGTTTAAGAAAAAACATCAAAGGAAAAGTGCAGATTCTTCAAAATCCTAACTTTTACTTAAACAATGTGTTTTTATTTCATGCATTTGCACAAACAATTTACAAACACAACTGTGGTGTCCCTTAGTTCAGCACTTCTGAAAGCTTGCAGCTTTCCCAAGGAGCAGCAGAAAAAGAAGAGAGTCCCATCCTGCTGCTGTGACAGTCACCAGGACCAAGGAACAGGCGCAGGGGAGAAGAAACACAGCACATCCTAATGAACACAGCCTGAAAACCAGGGCTGGGACACTCGCGGCTGTCATGGAGGAGTTTAAGGCGAATTTACTCCCAGGCTGAGCAAGGCAGCGGCTCGCGGGCCGCCGAAACAGGAGAAACAAGGGGCGAACAAGCCCGAAGGTAACGCGGGGTAAAGCAGCGCCCGAGGGGAGCGGCGGGGGAAGGCGCTGCTGCCGCCGCTCCTGTAACGGGGCCGAGGCCGCCCCCGGGACGGGGACAGTGGCCGGTTCTGGGACAGGGCCCGCAGCCGGTACTGTAATGGAGGCGGTGGCCGGTACTGTAGTGGGGCCCGAGGCCGGTCCCGGGAAGGGGACAGTGGCCGGTACTGTCATGGAGCCCGAGGCCGGTTCGGTCATGGGGCCCGAGGCCGGTTCTGTCATGGGGCCCGCAGCCGGTACTGTAATGGAGGCGGTGGCCGGGACTGTAATGGAGGCGGTGGCCGGGACTGTAGTGGGGCCCGCGGCCGGTTCGGTCATGGGGCCCGCGGCCGGTTCTGTCATGCAGCCCGCGGCCGCCCGTCACAGCCGCCACGGGGAGGGCGAGCGGCAGCGGCACAGACAGCGGCCGAGGGCGGGCACGGACCGTGTCGGCAGGCAAAGCCTCTGCCCTGCGGGGAGGTGGCAGCGCTCAGGGCAGGGGTCCCGCACCGGGACACACGCGGGACAGAGCCGTGCTGGGAGAGGAGCGGCCGCCCCGGCCCTGCTCTAACACAATAAGCGCTGGCTGGTGACCTTTGCGGCCGATCTCCCTTCCTGTGAGCGCCTCTGAACCGAGACACGGTGCTCGGGGGTACAAGGGGCAGCCGAAGCTGTGTAGGCACCGAGCGCGGCGGGGACACGGGGCACAGCTCGGCCTGGCGGAGAGGAACAGCCCCGGCTGCCCGTCTGGGAGGCTCTGTTTCCACAGCCGAGGGTGTCCATGGAGTGGAGTAGGCAGGAGAAAGCAGCACCTCTTGAAACAACCGAAGGCACCAGCCCGCAGGCTGTAAGGGACCGAGAGAAGGCCCTGCCCAGCCAGGGGTGCTGAGTTCTGAACACAGCAGCGGTCTAAGCACAGAAACGCAGCCTAGAACGGGAACGGCAAGCAGTGACCTGTTAATACTCTGGCCACGTCTAAGGGAAATGTAAGGAATAATGTAACAAAAGCAAGGGTGAGGAAGGAAGTCCCTACCTCCTCAAAAGATCTGGAGGTAAAGACACATATAGATGCGAGTGTGTGTGTAACATATACATATTATATATATATTATAGTTCATACCACAACCATAATTAGTTGCTCCTCAGACAACACAGGACAGGGGAGGGGAAAAGAGCCACCTCTCTTTACTGTCTACGTAATAATGGTAGCATGTGCTGCCGGTACTCCCATCTGGACAAGATCTTTCAAACCCTCGAGAACCTCACTGGCCAGGCGCACATGTTACAAGATTCTAACACAACCAAGGAATCACACAGATGCCCCCAGAAGCAAGGCTGGGAGCAGGGAGCTTAGGAGCAGCAGCTGAAACAAGCTCTAGTTCTTCAGCAGCTTCAGCTCATGAGGCTGATGCCATAATAGCACTAAAAGCAACCAAAACTCTGCTGGCACCAGGGAGCCCTCGCCAAGGAGCAGCCCCTCGATGGGACAGAGGCCCAGCACAAGCACTGAGCCCATGTAACACAAACCTCCCGTGGGCAAGGAAGTGAAAGAATTAGTTAGAACAACAAATGCTTTTTATAAAGAGCATCTGCGTTAGTAAAAGCGTCGCCAATTTAGTTTAATTTGGGGGCTGGGATGTAGAGAGTGTCCTGCAGCCTTGAGCCCAGCAGGTGCAGGTGCCAGGAGAGGGTGACCTGAGGGTGCCAGGAGGGTGACCAGCAGCTCCCTGCAGGCAGGACAGGACAGCGAGGAGGGAACACCACAAACACGCTGCTTCTGGAGCACGATCGTGAATTTTCTGTGCAGCTCTGTCTCAGGTTCTCAGTGTGGCTATTCAGGAGCCTCACTAAACTCTGGAGACAAAGGAACAAGGTCATCTTAAAAATATCCCTCAAAGAAAATAGAAAAGGAAAAAATAAAAACAAAAACCTACTCATTACCAATGGAAAAAATGAAGTTTACATGACCAACGTGAAATTGTCACCTAATTCAGCAAAAACAACGTTTGCATCTACTACATGATGGTTCAGGGCAGGGACTCAAAGCAATTTGCCATTCATAAGAACAACTAAATCTCAGGAAATTCATCAATCACATACAACACCCAAGTTTGTAACACAGTATTTCTAATTCCCAAGTAGAAAGATGAAAACTGCACCCCAAGTACCTCGTGGCTGTGGAGCTTTAGAGACAGCACCAGGTGTCCAAGGCCAGGCTGGACGGGGCTTGGAGCACCCTGGTCTGGTGGAAGTGTCCCTGCCCATGGAATGGTGGAATTAAATTATCTTTAAGGTCCCTTCCAACCCAATCCATCTGTGATTCTACAATATTCCAAACAAAGTATTAATGTCTGTCCCAAGTCTATTCCATTCTTGGCTAATCCAGTGTCACAGAACAAAAGAAAAATTCTTCTCTCAGCACTAATGGAGCTCAGCTTTCAATTATAACATTCCCACAGAACAGTTAATTGAAGATACATGTTTTTAGTAGAGTTTACATAACAGGTAATTTTCTTAAGCGTTTCATTAGATTATACTGACATTGAACAACAAAAGCTCCAGATTTTCAGAATTGCTGGTGCAGAAAATAATTCAGTAGATCTGATGGCAGAGCGACCAGGCTTACACAGGTCTAACATACACACAGACACACCCTTAGAGCACGAAGCTGAAGTGTGTTTAGCCATGTTTTCTGCAGGTACACAGCACACAGACACTGTTTATCTTCTGGCACCCGCCAGCTCAGCCTGGGCTGTCCCTGGGCACACAGGAGAGCAGGAGCAGGGCCAGGGCACAGCCCTTCAGGCTGATTGCTCTGCCCACACACAGGATAATCCCACACAGGCACAAGCACAGGGCAGCAACCACTGCTGCATAATGATCTACAAGTAACTGCAAGGACTGCAATAAGAGAAGTCCAAAATCTTGAATCTCCTGACCCCAGTGAACTGTGCCCATGTGCTTCAAATTTAACTTCTATTATGGACATCTTACTGAAAGCTTAAAAGCTCCTGGATATTTGAATAACCAATGTGTTAAGAGCATTAACGAGAGTTAATCCAACACCACACAAATTCTAATTGTTAGCAAATAGCAAGATTAACCACATTAATACACTCAGGTTTTCCATTGCTTTGTATCCTGATTTTGGAATGACACAGGGAAAACTGAAAGTTTAAATCAAATTAATCTGCTTTTGCATGTGGATAGATAAAACAGATCTCTGGCAAAATTCACACGACCACTGCCACGGTCTGTCCTGTGTATTTGTGGGGTTTCTTTCTGTATTTGTTTGAAATGAAATCTTTAGAACTCCCCCAGGTTGAACAAGGGGATATCCACAACTGTTCTTTCAAATCTGTATGTACAGAAACATGCACAGGGCAGCAGTGCCATGCAGACACATCTCCCAGGAACCAAACGGTTCTTCCTGTGGGCTGAGTTCTATGGAGGCTTGAAAACATCCCACCCGTTTGATTAATCCAGTGGTCTGAGTCAGCTGCAGCCTTTTCAGAGCCGAGTTGTGCTGGCATGGGGAACCAGAGCATCCCCAGACTCCCAGTGCCTTCTCCCCACGAGAACAGAGTGGTGAGGCCACCACAGTCATCCCCTACAGACACATGCTCCTAGCCTGATACACCCACAGCTCTGGGCATCTGAGCCCAGCAGCTCAGGGAGTAACTGCAGAGCAGGGGGCCAGTAGGAAAAATTGCCTTAAATCAATAAGGCACAATGTGCTCCGTGGAAAAATAAAAATAATAATGAAATTTTATCTAAGTGCTCATGTTTGCAGACAGTAACTTCTGTGACCTAAAGCTCAAGAGCTAAAGGTCATGAGCTGCATGCCCTGCTGTGAAGCAGTGTGTATCAATTCCTCTGAGTAATAAATGCTCTTTCCTCAAGAAGATATATCCTTATTTATGAGCCCAATGCTGTGTGATAGGGCACTGCTCTGCCGGGGATGAAAGTCCTAGCCTTTCCCAGAATCGCTGCAGAATGAGGAGAGTGTGAGCTGTCAGTGAGGCAGCTCCAACACACCCTATATTCCATTAGAATAAAGAGCCTTCACACCAAAATACCGCAGTCCCAAGACAGCTGTGAATTTACTGCCAAGCTAATCCCGGGGGAGTTCAACACACTAATAAATATACAGTGATCTAACAGAAGTATCTGACAGCAGAAGAGACAATGAGAGTTGTTTACGTCCTATTTCAGAAATAAAAGGCTAAGGGAGATACTTGGAAATTAATTTCAATTTGATCTAGAGAGTATGTTTTCAAGATTGGTGGGGTTTTATTCTCCTCCTTGCTGCTATGCAAATTTCTGTAATAAATGCATCTTTGACCAGTGGCCAAATAGTCCACAAAGTTTATTCTCAGCTTTATTCAGAGCTGCCACATGAAAACACCAACCTTGTTTTGGTGATGCTGAGGGTGAGCCCAGCAGAGGTGGTTTGGAACTGACGGCCTCCTATGGGATAACACCCTCTGCCAGCAAGGCTCCCACAAACACATGGCAAAAGGCTCAGCTGAGACAAAGCATCTCATGCTGGGAAGGAGCTTTGGAATCATCAGGAGCAATCTGGAGTCCCCCAGGCACAGCCTCCAGTGGGAACTCAAAGCCCCAAACCCACCCATCACGGGTCTGTGAGCCACACACGGCCCCAGTGCCCAACAGCATCCAGCAAGGATGGAGGGCCAAGGTGCTGAGCCCCCAGGAACAGCCCTGGCCATGCTGGGGCTGCCAAGGGCTCCAGGGCACAGAGCCCCTGGTGCTGAGCCCCCAGGAACAGCCCTGGCCATGCTGGGGCTGCCAAGGGCTCCAGGGCACAGAGCCCCTGGTGCTGAGCCCCCAGGAACAGCCCTGGCCATGCTGGGGCTGCCAAGGGCTCCAGGGCACAGAGCCCCTGGTGCTGAGCCCCCAGGAACAGCCCTGGCCATGCTGGGGCTGCCAAGGGCTCCAGGGCACAGAGCCCCTGGTGCTGAGCCCCCAGGAACAGCCCTGGCCATGCTGGGGCTGCCAAGGGCTCCAGGGCACAGAGCCCCTGGTGCTGAGCCCCCAGGAACAGCCCTGGCCATGGTGGGGCTCAGGAGGCAGCCAAGTGCTGGGCACTGCACGCTGCTTCACCTGGCATTTCTGCTCAGGGAGGGCAGGTGAGTCCCAGTCTCAGGAGCTGAGGGCACTGGGCTCTGGCTGGCTGAGGGATCCAAGTACGAGGCATTTCTGCTGAGGGAGGGCAGGTGAGTCCCAGTCTGCAGGAGCTGAGGGCACTGAGCCCTGGCTGGCTGAGGGAGGGCAGGTGAGTCCCAGTCTCAGGAGCTGAGGGCACTGGGCTCTGGCTGGCTGAGGGATCCAGGTACGAGGCATTTCTGCTCAGGGAGGGCAGGTGAGTCCCAGTCTCAGGAGCTGAGGGCACTGGGCCCTGGCTGGCTGAGGGATCCAGGTACCAGCCGTGCAGGGCAGGGCAGCAGTGTGCACCAGAGCAGCGTGGTCCCAGCTGCTCACCCACCTCCCACCCGGCTGAGGTGAAGGGACCTGAAGACTCTTCTCCTGACAGGTGACACTGGAGCGACCTCCTCCACTGCTCTGTGTCACAGCCAGGTGTCCTTGAGCAAAAGCAAGGGTTTTGGGTTTACTTTACACAGGAAGGATGGGGGGAAAGCACCCACCAACAAACCAGCTGGACAGGGGAAGCCTCGGTTGTCCCACATATATTATTACTGATATCTTGGTTATTCAGGAGCCAAATCCTTTTCATTCATACACCCTTGGGATAGCCCAGAACTAGGTTTAGGTGCTAAAGTTGCACTTAACATGCAGTTGCTAAAAGAGCAAAAATTTATGAAGAAAATATCTAGATGATTCTTCATGGTAAAAATAAAGCATATAAGGAGAAATAGGAATCTTCAAAATCATGGACAACTCAGAAGAAACAATTTAGAGAAACAAAGTCCTGAAAGGAAAACAGTTTTGCTCAACTAATAAAACATTGCTGATTCAGTTTCAAGGAAGCCAGAGCACCAGAACTGATATATGCAACTAGAAATAACCATCCTCAGTATTCTCTTAAGTTTCCACAAAAGGCCATCAGACATCTGGCAGAGAGGCAAGCTTAGAAAGAAATAAATTGGCAGAGATGTGTGCAGCCCTTCGCAGTGTTTCATCCAGCCAGCTTCAGCACAAGCAAAATCTCAAATGAAATACACAGATACCTTACTACTCCTTTTAAAACAGATGTACATTTAAATCTGGCACTTATATTCATTTGGAAACCTAAGTAACAAGCAATACTGAAAAAGTGATTTTTAGATGTCTGTAATGCTGATATCGCCATATATTTGAGTATATAAATCTTAGGGATTGTGTTTGGGCCCCAGTTACAGAAAAGAGCCTGTTGTTATATTGATCCATTCACAGTTGTAAGGTCCTTGGGCTTCAGCACATAGAAATTGGATGTACAGTCAGTGTTTCTGACTTCAGTCAGAATACACCTTACAATAATACACCAGGGCTCAGTCCCCTTGTTACAGTGGAAAAAGCAAAAATCCCAAACACAGTATGCTTTGAATGTTTTCCTGTTCCCCCACCCCTCAGACAAAAATGCATTTTATAGTATAAAATGGAGTTTAGCAGCTTTCATGAAAGAAGAAAATAAAGAGTAAATACATGAGATGATGAAATAGATGAATGAAAATACATTCCAAGCTGCTTTGTGGAACAGGAGGTTGCTGCAGTGTCAGAGGGGCGGCCCTGGGGGCAGCTCTGGGATCCCAGCAGCCCTTCCCTGCCCGGAGCACGGATGGGCAGCTCAGCTCCCAGTNAGTAAATACATGAGATGATGAAATAGATGAATGAAAATACATTCCAAGCTGCTTTGTGGAAGGGGGGTTGCTGCAGTGTCAGAGGGGTAGCCCTGGGGGCAGCTCTGGGATCCCAGCAGCCCTTCCCTGCCCGGAGCACGGATGGGCAGCTCAGCTCCCGGGGGGGACACCTGAACACTGCCCTGGACACACACCTTCCACCTCACCTGGGAAAGAGACAGCTCCACAGAGCAGAGGTCAATCCCCAGCCCCTCAGTTAATGGGATACGTGCACAGAGCCTTCCTCACTGTGGGGGAGAGGCAGGAGCGAAACTCACTGCTGTCACCGAGCAATCCTTCTTTCCCACTTCTCTGAATTTCAGCTCCCCAGGAAGCTAAAGCAGGAGGGAGGCCCCAGCTGTGTCCAGGCAGGGGTGCAATGCCCACCAGCACTGCCCCTCAGCCCAGGCTGTCCCACACAGGGCAGGGGCAGCCCCTTGCCAGGACACGCTCCAGGTCTGCTCTGCTCCCCCCGGCCCCTGTGCAGCACCAGCCAGCCCGGGGTGAGCACTGCAAACACAGCAGCAACAGGCCCCTAACACCTGCCACAGGTGGGACCTGAGCTGGGGGTCCCAGCCCGCCCTGTAGCTCCCCACTGCCGGCTCTTGGGGACGTGTCCAGGGGCTGGAGCATCCCTGAGGATACAGACCTGCAGCCCCTGCTCAGACCCTTCCCCACCCCTCCTGTACACAGGCAAAAATAAAATCGTTCCTGTGCATATGAGCTCTTCAGGGTTTCACTTTGCCTTTTTTGCCATTAACTTCAAAGTAAAAGTCAACTCTCCTGTGGGTGCGTTTCCACAGGAAATCCTGCCCCTTGTTCACTCTTATCCTAAAGAGAACCATTTCCTTTGGCTTGATAGCAAACTGCCTGTAGCCCTGTGCCACAGTGAATACTGTTCAACACTAAATATAGACTGAAGGAAGGAAACACCAGACAGACAACAGCAGCAAGGAGTGTCAGTGTGCAGTCTTGGATGAACACACTCTGCTAACACAAAACCTGCAGAATAACCAACAGTGAGATCACAGCTTCTCTTGAGTTTCAGGAAAAAAAATCTACCATTGCTGAAAATAAATTTTTAAAATACCCAAGGCAACAAAAGCATGCACAGATCAGAAAGACACCCTGCCAGCACTCCAGCCTCACAGGATCCTGACTGCTCCTCCTTGTGTTAATGGTTACATTCACTTGAGATTTTATATTTTTAAGCATGTGGCCTTTGCTCAGCTCTGAAAGCCTACAGGTTGCTTTACTCTGGAGGTGTCCCACACTGCACAGAACCCAGCACACACTACCTGGTGCCCCCTTCTCTACTGATCACCCCAGCCACGCACAGCTTTCCTGGGAAAGTGGAACCTTATTCCTGACACCCCAACACAACCTCAGGAGATGGTGTGCCCAACCCCATGTGAGAGCCTGTGACACGAACAGTGGCACTTAATTCCAGTTCTGTCTTCAAACCATCATGCTGTTCCCATGACACCAGGCCCCAGCGAGCAGCAGTGTAACCCAAACTGGGAGCTGCTGCAGCCCTTTGATTATTCCCACTCAAACATCTGGCTGGAAAAGGAGGATGCTGGAGCTTGCCAATGCACCAGCTGCCACAATGGGACGTCCCAGTGGGTACCAAGTCCAGGCTGTTCTCCAGCTCCCACTGCAGGCACCATCCCCACTGCTGCCTCCAGACCACCCCATCTCCAGCTGCAGTGACCTCCCATCCTGCATAAACTCCTTCCAGCCTGGCCCCACAGACAAATTCTGAGCTCCCACACCTGCAGCTGTACGTGCCGAAATCCCTAAACAAGGAAAACAAAACTAACAAAAACCATAACTAACAAAACTAATTTTGCGTGTAAAACAAATGGCAAGAAACTCAAATTGAAGACCCAATCCAAAAGCCTTTGCTTTTGCCCAAGGAAGTGCAATGAAGGTTATCCAAGTACAACCAGAGGTCAAAAGATAAAGCTTCATTTGCTCCCTGGTGCTGTTGCATATGGCCAGATGGGTCCTGTGCTCTGGAACACCTGGGCAGTTTGATGTGTGAGGCAGCACTCCCAGCTCAGCTCAAAGGCTGTGCTACCCTCTCCCTAGAGACTGCTATTCTACATTTTCCCCTCTTTTCACATCAAGTGTTGATACATATTTATCCAATTTCCATTTGTCTCCCCAGCAAGCTCCTCCAAGCCTGTTACACTCAGCAGGACTGTGCATTCCACCAGAGTCGTTTTCCCCCAGCATCACTGTGGATGTGACAGCCCAGAAGTGCTGTCACCACCCCAAAGGGGAGCACCAGAGCTCTCAGGACACACACAGTCCCAGCTCCACCTGAATAAAGGTTTACTTGTAATATGCATTTACAGTTGTGGGCAGATTAATCGATTAATTAAGTTACTGTCAAACCACTGTGAGCAGTGCTTAGTGATGCAAAAGGTGTTTAATATCTAAACCCTCCCAGCTGCAAAGGGGCTGCTGAAAACTGAAATAGCAGTCATTACCACAACTCTTTTGCAAAGAGAAAAGCTGTCACAGCAAGCTTGGAAGAGCTGCTGGGCCTCCATCATTTCCCATCTGCATTTCCTGCACAATTTTCCAGGCTTTAGGCAAGAGGCTTTTTGTTTGAAACTAACCGAGAACAAGGACAGAGGGTATTAACAAAGGGCAATAACGTATGCTATTTTCACAATTTTCTGTATAACTCTGCCAAACAAAAACAGCAATGGAGCTAAAGCATCCCTGTCCTACAGCTAACCTCATGCTTATGTGTGGCAGAATTAGGGCCCAAGTCACCTTCCTGCAGATTTTCACCAAACACTGGTGAAAGGGATGGCTCACATCAGGCAGCAAGTGAAGAGTACAGAAATGAGAGCACATTTCCAGAGTACACCTGCTGAAGGTAACCAAGTACCTGCAAAGCAGGAGTTCATCCCAGGGACTGAGACTCCTGCCATGCAACCCTCCATAGGCATTTACATTTTACTCCACAGGAGTATAGCCTGTGTAGTCAGCTCCTACAGCTGCATTCACTGCCTCACAGCACTCAGAACTTTTGCTTTGTGTTTGTGCTTTAGACCTTCCTAGATTATTTTTCAAAGAAAACTCCAATGGCCAAGTGAGTACCTCAGATATCACTCCTATGAAAAATGTGACTTCTCACAATTTCTCTCTCTATACAAACTTGAAAACATGAGTCAAGCATTCTTTAAGGTATAACATCCAGAAAGCAAATGAGTAAGACCTCAAATCTCCTGATTTCAGGTTTGTTGCCACCATTATAGTACCAGGCAGGGGGTTGGCAGCTCCTCCAATGCTGCCCCTGATCTTCCCATGACAAGGACAGGAACACCTCCAACTGCAGCCCCAGGTGTGAAAGGAAAACCCAATTCACTGCATGAGCAGTGATCTGACAGGCTGCACAGCTGCAACCAGCTCCAAAGGACTCGGGCACTGCAAAACTGCTTTTCAGTGTCCTTTTTGTAAAAAACAAACGCAAATTCATTTGCCATGCTTTATAAAACATCTTCTGTATGTGTGCTTGATATTCAGTAGCACTAATTTCACACGGGCAAAGTCAAAGGGTAAAGCAGGGCAGTGAGCTGGACAAACAAGAGTAAATGGCAGAAGCTCCAGACAGAAAGACAAAGGCAGAAATGTGAAGCACCGCCGTACTCGGGACAGCAAAGCTGCCCTGCTCAGGCAGAGGGGGAGTGAGTTCTGTCCCCAGCTTGGTGCCCCAGGGCCCCTTTCCTCCGAGGCTCCCGTGATCTGCTCCCCATCTGCTCCCCCCTCAGTGACTCAGACTCTCCTGCTGCATTTCACAGGTAATCCAGTGGCAGCTTCATTCCTGTCTGCGCCTTCCCTGGGAGCTGTCCCTGCAGCACACACACCTCTGCTCCTGGGTGACATCCCAGTCACAGCACGGAGGGGCCCAGCCCCACAGTGCCCAGTGTGCCAGGCACTGCAGCCTATGCCCCAGTTAGATCTTTCACTTTAAACACATATGTGTATTTTATATTTATGCAAATCCATGTTAAAATTATATTAACTGTGAAGAATGTAAGAGTACAGGGAGCTCAGCAGGCTAGAAGCCAGCATAGAAGGCTGTTGTACACAGACTGTTCAACCCTCTCAAATCTTTACAGTGTCCCCCTGAAAGCTTTGGAGATTTCCACAAGGCTTTGTCCTGCAATAGAGCAAAAACATCTCCTGGCTAATCCAGTGTGAGAGCAATCAAGACAGGAAGCTTTGGCCAAAAACAAATAAACAAACCAAGCAACCAGAAGTCAGTTTCCCACTATTGACACAAAATGTCTTGGCAAGCCACGGGGTTTTACATGAAGTTAGGCAGCTTATCCTCAGAATAATGGAATGTGAGCTAAATGAAGAGACATGACAAGGAGCAAAGGATCTGTGACAGGCTGAACCTGGCAGGCCAGACAGGATCTGTGCGTGAGCACAGCCCAGACAGAAGGTGGGGAAAGCCTTTGACAGTGTCCAGGTGCAAAGCAACAGCCTGAGCAGGCCAGGCAGCAGGGCTGGGAGAGCATCGGGGTCACGGCTGAGCCTGAACTTGGGGAGCCAGAAAAGCACGGTCTGCACTGAGGTGGGTAGAACCACTCCTGGGGGACCCCTGAAGAGATTCTTAAGCTTGTGGGAAGCTTAAGAAAGCTTCTGCTACTGGCAGAAAGCTCCACAGATAAAAAGAGCAGAACAAAAATGGCAAGGCTTAGCAATATACAAATCCACAGGTAGAGGAACAAAAAAAAAAAAAAAACAAAAAAACACAAACATGCAAAACACCTAGAATCGTTTACCCCCCAACTCATTAAACAGTACTTTGCTCTTCTACACCCATCTACAAAATTATTCACAAGACACTGCCAGGAATAGAGACTTCCAATTTAGAAGTTGTATCTCCGGAATGTTTTTCCTCATTGCAACCATGTCTTGCTCAGATAAGAGACTAGACTGCAGCAAGAGAATTGATGCACACATTTCCCCAGAACTACTGAACTCTTCCCAAGCTACTGTACATACACAGTCTGGCGCACTGGACTTGAGTAAGCACGTGCTTGAAAATTAAAATGCAAGTCAAGCACTGCAAGAGCGTGTGCTCTGGGTCCTGCTTATCAGAAGGAAACGCATTTCAGAGAGAATGGCTCCCTTTTGTTACTCAACATTCACCATCCACTGCTGCTGACAAGGCAGACTTTGGAGGGAACAGAGGGGAGACATCCTCAGTGGAAAAACTTAACTTTCCATCTCCAGCCTCCCCTGTAGCTCGAAGTGAGGGTGAGTCTGGCACAGGGCCCCGGGAAGGGAGGGCACCCTGCCCTGGTGGGCAGTGCACTCCCTGGAGCATCTGCAGCTGGCACGATCACCCCGCGGCTGCCAAGGGGTCAGACAGCCCCGTGCTGTGGACCAGGCATTTCAAGGGCCAAGCACAAAATCCCATTTCCACAAACGCGCTGTGGACACGTTCATTCAACCAGGCTGGATTCAACACTCAAACCCAATTCATGGCATCGTGAAGCACCAGTGGAAACCCCCAACAAGCAGTCAGCAATAACACGACTGCAGCCAAAATTCATTCTGTGTCTGTGGCTCCAGAAATTCAAAGCCACTATGGAAAATATTGTATATTTAAACCTAACTATTCAGAGATATCCTGTTTGCAGTGAGGTAACACCTCTATTTTTCTCTGTCACAAGGAAGTGCACTTCACCTAGTATCAACATTCCTCATGGTGCTGGAATGGCTCTTTTCCTGTTTAGGAAAATGGGCTTCAGGCTTCAATTAAACTCTGAGAAAAAAGTAAGGACAACTTTATTGACTTTGTCTCCATGAAATTTTTTTCATATTTTGAAACATCCCAAATGAATTGTGGGTTACACTGGGAAAAGCCACCTTGAGTTTCCTCTATCAGCTCAAAGAGATGAAACTGCAATGGACTCATCACTGGCTACCGTGGCATGAGAATGCTGTTCAGGCATTGCTGCAGATCTGGGGACACACAAGGACAGCTGTGCATGTTATTACATGCTTCTCTAGGAGAGCTCTGGAAGCATATATTTATGCTGAAGTATGTTAATTTTATTTATAAAGCAACAGTAAAACTGTCCTTAAATTCAGGTTTGAGAAGTAGGATTATCAACATAATTGCCATTTCCTTGGGCTTGAAAACTGCCCCACAATCCTCAGGCTGGAGCTGCTGCCCAACAGAGAGAGCCTGCAGGCAGCACGAGCAGGGAGGATGGAGGCTGCAGCTCAGGAATCACCACCCTCGAGCAACCCTGAGCATCAGACTCTATACTGTGATTTGTTTTTCTGTGCCACGCTTTTCTACATGGACAAACTGTTCTCCACCTCGTGGCACCAACACAACTTACAGCCCATTCCACAGGAAAAGAGTTATGGAAACTGCCAAAGCCTACAGCAAATAATTCACCATCACATTAATTTAGTTTCAACAATAGCAACTGTTTCCATCCTTGAATTTTTCATTTTTCAGAGCAGCTCAGCACTAAAGACTCAGTCTCTCACCAATTCCAGCCCTCCTGGAAGAGGGCAGCAGTTGGCATTTGCCAACAGACCCACAGCCACCCACCCCAGCAGCCCCTCCCC